>CM069237.1:24173512-24525319 GCA_035582765.1 Acer negundo | reverse complement strand
AAGAAAACTATTTATGCATGCTTCAGCCCTGCCGTCTAGAAACTCCTGTTCGATTTTTTAGATTATCTTGGAAATTCCATATGATGTCCCCTTTGTTAAGAAGCCTGATTATCATCTCAGTAATTGTTAAGTAATTTTCTTAGACTTTTATCTAATGATGCATGAGCTGTTATCAGAATTACTTCTAGTGTCTGTATTGGCTTTGGAGTTTCCTTTTGGCCTTAATGACCAATCTTGCATTTCCTTCAGTGTTAGGTGGTTGAAATTACACTCCTATCTAATTGAAAAAGAGCTGAAACCTTTGATTATTATGCTAAATCATCCATCTCTTCTATTTGCTTGCTGTTGTTTACTTCACACCAGGGCTAACAAAACGAAGATAATGGAATTTATGCGCGATGCATGGGCCAATGATCGGAAAGCTGAATGGTCAATATGGATGGTTTACTCTAAGATTGAGATGCCTCATCATTTTATTAGTGGTGTTGATGAGTCTTCTTACCAGGGTATCCGTGGGAAAGCCTTGAGTTTGCGAAAGCTTAATGTCAACGAAGATGTAATTAATGTCTATTTTATGCCCTTTCTACATGTTATTTAAATTGTGCATTGACTCAAAATGTCCAGTATTTTCCTAAGATATCATTACAAGATTCACTTCATAGCCTTGAAATCTGGAATCCATTTTGTTTTTTGGACAGCCTGCCCAAAGTGCAGCAATGCGTGCTGAGCTGCATCGGCGAAGCATTGCTCAAATGAGAGTAAGTTACTGGTTTGACTTGCTTCAGTTTCCTTATACTTTATGCATATAGGAATTCATGAATCTGTATGGATCTTTACAGATCAACAATCGATCACTTCAAGACATGCATATATTTGGAGATCCTTCACGCATTCCTATTGTAATTTTAGAACGTGTTGTGAATACACCGTTGCGTTCAACCAGTGGACATTCGTATTTCAGCCATTTGGACCCGAGAAATAACACTGGTTTATTCATTGGACCCAGCATTGGTTCTGGAAAAAAGGCAACTGGGAGTAATTCACAACAATCCAGCCGCGTTCTAAAAATAGTAGTCTTTGTACATGGTTTTCAGGTTTGTATACTTATCCGCATCTTGAGTTAGTTTATTAATTTCTTCTTCTTGGTGGTTGTGGTAATTTCAATTTTTGATTGAATAAGAAACAGTTGGTAGGAATGTGATGTATCTTATTAAAATATTCTCTAGATTAGAATGAGCTCCAGAATGCTTGCTGCAGATTTTTGTTGGTATCTGGTTTGTACACAAGTCATCCAAAATCTGACTGATGAAACTATCCGATATCTTGGAACCTCTCTCCCATTTCGTCAGCCATCCTTTAATGATTGAAGTCTCCTTTCCTAATGACTGGCCAGGCAGTCCTCGTTTCATTGTGTTTTTGCTCCCTTGCAGTTTTTTTTTTCCTTTTGTTGATCATTTACATAGTTGATTCCCTTATTTTCCTATGCTGTTATTCATGTTTATAAAGCTGAGTTGATACATCCAGAAGAAGTAAAATATATGGAATACTTTGGATTGTAAATGTGTGGTACTGCATTTCACCTCCTCTTTTCTTATATTTCTGGGGCCTTTTCTCTGTTTAAAATACTCAGTTCAATTTCTGAACTTTTTGTGCTGTCCTTTCAATGTATGTTTGGAAAAATGTTATAGTTTCAAAATCAGTGACCAATAGGACACATCATTATTTAAACATGCACTCTGAACAGGGACATCATCTGGATTTACGGCTTGTTCGAAATCAATGGCTTTTGATTGATCCCAAGATAGAGTATCTTATGTCAGAGGTAAATGAAGATAAAACATATGGAGATTTCAGAGAAATGGGGTTAAGGCTAGCTGAGGAAGTGATTGCTTTTGTAAAAAAGAAAATGGACAAAGCCTCTAGAAGTGGTAACTTGAGAGATATCAAGCTTAGCTTTGTTGGGCATTCGATTGGAAACATTATTATAAGAACTGCTCTAGCAGGTATATGCATATCTTTGGAGGTAAAATGTTATTTTATTTGTTTGTGGTTGAGAGTAGTTAATCGGTGCTTTGTTTTTGACTTATCGCAGAGAGCATGATGGAACCATACCTGAGATACTTGTATACATATGTTTCTATATCTGGTCCACATTTGGGTTATTTGTACAGTTCAAACTCTTTATTTAACTCTGGGCTGTGGCTCTTGAAGAAGTTTAAGGGTACTCAATGCATTCATCAACTTACTTTCTCAGATGATCCTGATCTTCAGAATACTTTCTTGTACAAACTTTGTAAGGTACTAATATGACTATTACTTTGCAGATGTTTGCCTTGCAGAGATTTTTTTTATTTTTTATTTATCATTATGCTATCTGCTAGAGAAATGAGAAAAGAATTGTGCTTGATACTGTGCATTTAGAGAATAGGAGTTTGTTCCTAACACCATGTCTGATGTTTTAAAACCTTGTTTTTCTTTATTTCAGCATAAAACATTGGAGAGCTTCAGAAATATAATCCTCTTATCATCACCCCAGGTACTGCTCCTATGCTTGCATATTAATTTTTCTTTTATATGTGCAAACTAAAAATAAAATTTAAGTTGCATAGTTAATTTTCAATCTAAATTAGGTTATTTTACTGTACAAATCCATGTTTATTTACCAGAACAGCGAACACTGTCGAAGCTCATTTACTCATGATTCAATCTAAATTATGACATGTCTTGATTTTCCCGGCAACCTCAATGTGGTTTAAGAAATGTTATGTGCTTTATCCTATTTTTTGGTTTCCATGAAGTAGCTAAAAACAATTAGGAGCAACTGACCTAATTGACACCAGGTGTAACTTTCATCATTCAAGTCATCAAGTGTTTAACTGGTGAAATTTTTTATTTGATTAGAAGTTTTTGCTTAAGTATTCATTAGAACTTTTTTGAGACTTCAGATTGATGAGATGGGACATTTGTGATTAAATAAATGTGCAGTCATTTTCCTTATGGTCTTGTATCCTCCTACCGATGAATTCTAATGTGCGAGACAATTTCTCTCAGGATGGTTATGTACCGTATCATTCTGCTAGAATTGAGGTTCCGCATGCATCTCTTTGGGACTATTCAAGAAAGGGCAAAGTCTTCTTGGAGATGTTAAATAATTGCTTGGACCAGATTCGGGCCCCTTCGTCTGATCATCGAGTCTTCATGCGCTTTGACATCAACTTTGATATCTCTTCTCAGGGCAGGAACTTGAACACTCTGATCGGACGGGCTGCACATATTGAATTTCTGGAGACTGACATATTTGCAAGGTTTATAATGTGGTCTTTCCCAGAATTGTTTCGCTAATTAGACCTGCACAAGGGCCTCCTGTGTTGCTCTCTTTTGCCTATCTTTCATGTGTGGCATTCTCGCTTCTGAGATAATTTCAGGCATTGATGAGCCCAGTCAATGAGTAAAAGAAACACTGCATAATCCGATCGACTTGGTCCAACCATCTTCAGAAGTTCTGATTCAGCCGGGCTTTGTGCAGACCCCATCTCAACACGTGGCCAAGATGGAATTTCAGAACCAAGCTGCCTAACAGTTGACGCCTGATATGACAGGCACTGTAAATTATAGGGTTGAAGTTGATTCACTAGAAAAGAAAGTGAATCAGAGTGATACTACAGGTTTTAAATTTTGTAGTATCCATCCATAGTATTTAAAGTGTCTAGATTATCAGGGCGTAGTATACATTAGGATTAGTTTTAGGTATTTACTTGTAGCAAGCCCCATGTACAGAAGACGAAAAATTATTCATGTAACATTTATTTTTTGTAAGATTAAGGTTAAAATTGCATGTACTTTTAGCAGACTAGGTAATAATATACTTTTCCAGTAACCCAACTTAATTTTGTTTTCCGAACTCTAGGTTGGTTTTCAGATAGATTCTCCATTTTTTTGGGACTTGGGGGAGGGGTTTGATTTGAACTTAGGATCTCAATATAAGTCAATGTTCAAAAAGACGTTAAGTCAGGCTGTGCCATGGCTGTGGCCGCCCTTAAATGGAGAACACCTATTGAAGATGAAGAGGAAAAGTTAAATAAAAACAAATTTTTTATTTTTTTATTTTTTTATTTTTTTATATATAAGACCCTAGGCGGATGCTGCCTAGTCAGCGTTAAGCGTTGATTATGTGCCCGGTTAATTAGGTCGTAAGATACATGGATCGAGAGATATTATTACCGACAGGTTATGTCTCATATAGATTCCAGTATTCTACTTTGAGAATGGTCATTAGTAGTAAATTTTTGTAGTGATTAACCATGCACTACTCACCGTAGGTTACATAATTGGACGGATTTACATAATCTAGTCGGATGTACAAAATTCTTCCACCTAACATTGTCATTAGTGAACCGTATATGATTGCTGGCCAATTAATGATAAGGGCAAAAGGTTGGAGCCATGTTGATATTTGTGTGTTGCAGGTCTCAAACTGCCAAATGGACCTAGCCCGTTTCAATTGCAAATTTTGAGTGTCGAATTTTGCACCATTCTATTTTTTATTTTATTTTTAAATATTACAATAATTTAGGGGTTTTAGAGGAGGAGGAGAGATTCGAACACTCAATCTTATCGTATATGTGTGAGGGGCACCATTCTAAAACTGTATCAACAATCAATATCATATTTGTAATCATAGTTTAAAATATCACAGTTTTCACGATATATCTCTCGGTATTTTCGTATTTTAAGAGTATTAATATAGATATGGGGTATATTATTTTTTTCTGTAAAATATCCATATCGGTGAACTTTTAGTGTATTTTAACATAATATAGTGGATATTTTCGTGAAATATTCACTATATTTCAGTCAATGTCAAAAATATCCACGATATTTCTATCAATGTAAAGTGAAAATTTGATGATATTCCCTGGTGTTTTTATTTGTATTTTTATTTTATTTTATCTATTTTTCGTTTTTTTAATAAAAAAATTGATGTAATTAAAAATAAATTTGTAAATTTGTAATAAATATATCCCCTGTTCATACAATAAAAAAAAAAATTCATTAATACTTAAATATGATATCAATATTGTATGAATTAAGATTATTGACAAAAAAAATAAAAAAATTTATGAATTAAGATGATAGCCACACTATGTTTGAACCACCTATGTCTTTCTTTTGGTATTAAAATTTATATGGCTTGTATTTAGAGAATAAATTTTTTAATTGAAGATTTTAAAATTTATACCGCTCATATGTGCATTATATTCGTATTTATACCATATATTTGTTAGATATTATATGTATTTTTTTTTGTTAGATAATTGATTATTTTAAGATTTTTTTTTAAGTTTCATTAATTTTTTTTTTTTCCGTTTTTAGTCAAATTTTCTGCACTTTCTGTAAATTTTATATCAATATCCATTGATATCAATATTTCAACCAAATATTTGGAAGAAAAAAAAAAGTCTCTCTCTTAGTTTTCTCTGAAACCTAAGGTGGGAGTTTTGAGTTAGTTCTTGGCGGTTTATGATGTGAGTTAGTCTCTTGGTGGTTTAAGATGAATTCTAAAGACTTAGAAATGCTTTGTAGTGCTCTATCCATTAGAGAAAAGGAAAGACTGACTGGAACTCTTGATACCAACCTCAAAGTAAAAGGGGAGTGGCTACTATCTTTATGTCTGGTAGATAAGGTTTTAACTAACAAGATAGTTAATAAAGAAGCCTTCATTAATGTCATGACTTCAATTTAGAGGGTTAGTGAAGGTGTGAAGATTGAGGCATTAGAAGGTAAAGTTTTCGCTTTTCACTTCAAAAACTTAGAAGATAGGAAGTACATCCAATCTGGAGGTCCCTGGACCTTTGACAGAGCCATTACAGCTTTTGTTGAACCATCGGGCACAGGTGATATTGCTCATATGAGATTCAATATAGTGGAGTTTTGGGTTCAAATTCACAACCTATCTCTGCTTTGTACGACAGAAGATACATGTATTTTCTTAGGTTCAATGATAGGAGAGGTTAGAGATGTGGATTTACTAGCAACAAAGAATATTGGGGGTCGTTTTATTCGAGTCCAAGTAGTGATCTCCTTTGAAGAACCTCTAATTAGAAGCTTAAGAGTGGATCTGCTTGAAACGGGGAAGATATAAAATCCAGAAAAGAGAAAACACAGTTGTTCATCCAAATGGTACTCTCATGTAAATTAACTTCAAATTCAAATGATCTTTCCAAAGAGTTATTTTCACCATCAATATACCATTAGTGTTTTTGGTCCTTCTAACGCAATTTTTCTAATTGTATCATCCATGTAAACCTAGCAAAAACCACAATTCACACCCAATAACCACACAAGCAATTTGCTTGACATTGTTAATTGTAACAAGCAATCTATTTTTCATCAGCAAATCAACCATATTTATGTTCCTCTATGTTTTAAAGTTCTAGAGCAATCAATCATAATCATCACCTTCTTAGACATCCCCATTAACACAAAAAATAGCAAAAACAAATTAACAACAAAATCAAATTTGAACAATTATAAAACCATAAAATCCCATTTCAAGGTTTTCACTACAAAAGCGATATATAGTCCAGTGGAAAACAAAAACAGAGTAAAGTCATCTAATACATAAAGAAATCACACTAAAGATTCATGGTTTTTGAGAAAGAACCTGTAAATAAGAAGCACTACAAGTATTAACGATTCTGACTTCTGAGAAGCGATTCAATGGTGGGTCGAGAAGAAGAGAAGGCAGCAGCTTCAATGAACGAGTGCAGCAACGACGGATATTAGCTGCATACGTTGTCGACGACCTAGAACGGCGAGAACTGCGACAATAATTCTTGAAAATAAATATAATCATATAATTCTTTGAGATTTTGTTTGGGCTTGATCTGTGATTGGTAGTTTTATCATAAAACATCACATCTAAGTGAAAGATATACAAAAGTGTTAAAAATAATTTTACACTGTTGCAAAAATTTATAACTCGACTGTTGCAAACAAACAGAATAATTTTCAATATTCTCTCTCTATTGCAAACAAACAAAATAACAACAACCATAACTCGACTTCAAAACCAATTTTAAATTCGTCACAAACTCCTCACATATTTGAAATTCGTCACAAACTCCTCACAAATTTTATATTCGACTTCAAAACAAATAAATTAAAGTTTAAATTAAATAAACAAGGAGAGTTAGAAAAATTACCTTTACCTAGCTTTTGAGACGGCGTTGAAGACAAAAAGCAGCGGACAGTTGCTAAAAACGGCATCGACTAGAGGTGCGGTGACGGCGAGAGGTCTGACAACATCGAAAGGTGCGACGACGACTATCTCTTCTGTTCCTTTCTCTCTATACAGTACGAGGCGAGGCGATGCCGAGAAAGGTGCGACGTTGGCAGTCTCTTCTATTCCTTTCTCTCTGCAGTAACGACAAGATGAAGAGGCAACAACGATCTCTTCTCTTCCTTTCTCTCTCTTTCTTGTTTTTTATTTCTGATCGTTTTTACTTGATGGTTTCAACCCTAACAAAACAAAACCTCGTTTTTACCGACCATTGACTTCTTTTTTATTTAAATTTTTTTTTTTAATTTCAAATTTAAGGGCATTTTTATCCAAAAGTGGTCAAAAGTGACAGAAACAATAAAAAATAAATTGTTGGCTGAAAACAATAAACTAATAAATTTTTTGGCTCATTATGAATTCACCTCTAATATATATATATATATATATATACGGTCCCATTCCTATCAGAGCATCCTTATATAACTTTATCAGGATATTGAATATGAGCCACTCATTTATAAAAGTGATTTGACAAGTGCATATATATCAAGTTAAAGTATGTAAAACGAGTGGCTCATGTTCAATGTTCTTATATAATTCTATCAGGGCTAGTGGTGGCCACAGTTCGGTTTCGGTTCGGTTTCGATTTGAAATCGACGGTTTCAGTTCCGTGGCCACCCAAAACTGAAACCGTAACCGGAAAACCGGTTTGGTACACGGTTTCTAACCGGCGGTTTTATGATTTCAGTTTCGATTTCGGTTTTTCAAAAAAAAAATCAAAAAAAGTGCCACGTGGCAGCTTCTGATTAGTCGATGTTTTTTTTAATTTTTTTTTAAAAACATGCGGTTTAACTACGGTTAAAACCGTCGGTTTTTGGAAGTACCCAAACCGAAACCGTAATCGGTTCAACCAGTTTCTGACCGGTTTTGAAACCGCCGGTTCCGGTTTCGGTTTCGGTTTTGGTTTTAGGGTGGTTTTTGGAAGTACGGTTTCGGTTAAACCATAGGCAAAACCGTCGGTTTAACCGAAACCATGACCACCTCTAATCAGGGCATCCTTATATGAAAATTTTCGTATATATATTTTCTGTATATATATATATACACGGAAATTTTCATATGAGGATGCCTTGATAGAATTATATAAGGACATTGAATGTGAGCCACTCATTTTACATACTTTGACTTGGTATGTATGCATTTGTCAAATCACTTTTATAAATGAGTGATTCACATTCAATATCCTGATAAAGTTATATAAAGATGTACTGATAGGAACGGGACCGTATATATATATATATATAGATAGATATATATAGTGTCTTTTTTAAAGTATTTTAAAATTTTTTAGGATTAGAGTTTTTATTTGAAATCAGTTTCTAAGGTCAAACTACAATGGGACACCAAATATATATATATATATATTATTTTTTATTAGTCATATCATTACTTCATATATATTTTTTAAAATCTTAATTTAACCGTCTCATATTTAATTACTACTATATTTATTTTAAAAAAATATACGGTTTGAGATCTTTAAAATAATATAAATATTGATATATATATATATATATATATAAAATTTATTTAATTTACTTACTAATTATATATTAAATTAATATTAAATTTTATAATAACTTTAAAGGTCTTTTGAAATAATATTCTATAAAAACTCTTTTGATGTAAAATTTAATATAGAATATTAGAGTGGAAATTTTTTTGATATTAGCATATTATATAAGCATATTCATAAAGACACCCAGGTACACCAATCACACACGTTTAAGGTTTGGAGAAAGTGCAAGGCACATTTATTAAACGTGCAATGCATTTCTTTTTGCTTGGAATTTGAACTTCAATCTTCAACTTGGTGATTTTGTTAGTATGATCACTTCAACCATTTTCAACTGTCTCGGAGAACTTTAAAGAAAGATGAATGTTATTGTAAAAGACCATTAAGAAAGTATGTATTCCAACGATACTCCTTTAAATGACTCTTTTAATAATTATTTATTTATTTATTATCTTGATGCTTATTTTATAATTATTATTGTAAAATAAATTACTCATTAGATAATAAAATAGTGGCCGGGATTTAAAGTTAAATATATGGTGTTTTTCAAAACATAAAATAAAATTAAATATGTGGAAACGACTTAAGGGAGGCTAAAGCCACCTCTTAATTAAGGGAGTAAACTCTACCAAAACATATTTAAGGAAGCTTTTAAGGAACCTGTTGGAGTTGTAAAAATACAGTTTCTCCCTTAGTTAAGCTAAGAGAGAGGTCTCTAAGAGGAGAAAATCTTACCTGGGACGGTCCCATACACATGGATATGGGACCGTCCAATGAGAGTGTGTCACAAGTATGCCACGTGTGCCAACACAGTCTCCAATGTATATATGACACACTCTCATTGAACGGTCCCATATCCACATGTATGAGACCGTTCCAGGGAAGATTTTCTCCTATAAGGGAGAAGAGATACTTTAACACTTGTTTTTAACGGATAAATTTGTATTTTTTTCTTTGGATAGTATTAACTTAAAAAAATACCCAAAAAGGAAAATATTAATTACAAATATATTTATTGTATTGATTAAGACAATAGATTTAATTAATATATTCATTTTTGGATTTTTTTTTAGTTGGTACAAGTTAATACTACCCTTTTTCTTTTTAAATCCCTTTTTAACATATCACTTCTATAATGCCCATTTCTTGATTGTTTGAAATTGTGACAAAACAAATTTTTTTTTTTTTCTTAACATTAACAACTGCCGGGACCGGTGAGATTAGATTCTGCTAGTTCAGTCCGGAACGTGGCTCCCACAAAGGGGAGAGAGACCCACACTAAGGTGGGACACAACCCTCACAAAGAGAGAAAATCCACCAAAATGCACATCTTGGGCCGGGTGTTGAACCTTGGTAGCGAGAGAGTCCGGAAAGACTCTGGGCCACCAAGCTAACGGCTCGTGTGTTTGACAAGACAATGTTGTGTGCATGTCAATGGATCAAATAGGGATGGGGGCATTTGGGGAGAAGTATCCCCGCCACATAACTTTTTACATTTTCTTCTAAACATTTCCAAACCCATAATCTCAAAAGCTTCGTGCAAATTAAAGCATCAAAACCCATTTAATGTTCACCAAAAATAGCTATGTATTAATGTATATCATATGTCCAAACATGGACACTGGAACACAGGTGAAGACTGTAAATTCAAACCAATAAATATTCAATTATCACAAACTGACTTGAACAATACAACTGAGTTTCCAATTAAGGATGGAAATTATCAGGAAAAAAGACAAACAAACAAACCAATATATGAAATCATACACCAAACTAACTGGAAAAGAACACCATACATCAACAACATTCAATATAAATATGACCTTCTTTACAGAATATATAGAAATGAATACAAGAAAGCTAACCTAATGAACTTTTATTGTTTCCGATTGTTTTTGTGAATCGATGTTCTTCCTTACAAACGGCTGGCAAAGTATATAACAAACCTTTTCGCAAATTGTACATTTGATGCTCACCAGAAAGTTGTAATCTTAAGTTACTCACTTCCTCTACCCAGGAATTCAAGTCCCTCTGTTCGCATATTCATGATCTTACGGAACACTTCCTTCACTTGGCGTTCCAGCGGATCCAATCCATTCTTAAAGGCTTCACAAACAAGGGATAACTCCTCCATTCCTTGATCAATTTCCACCTTCTGCTCCTCTGGCAATGGAATGTGAACAAAATCCACCAAGTCTGTCAGTTGACGCGTACATCTGTCAAACGAAAGAATTTCCTTTAACAACCCATTAGAATTCCGTTGTTCTCGCTTCTTGGACTCCTCCATAATACGGTCATGAAGCAAATGAAGCGGAGTACCCCATGAGAATTGCCGTGGGATTGAAAAATGAACATTTAGGCCTCTATCTTGACAAGGGATGGCAGCAACAAGAGTCCACAATACAAACACGAGCACAGAGCTCATTGCAAATATGGGGATCGCAAACCCATTTGTAGCTGCAATCTCATTCCCACGAGGTGGCATCAAGTTGTTAGCAATTGATTGGAGTTGCTTAGTAGCAGACCAAGATGGAGAAACACTCCACGAGAGAGAACGAGAATGCCCTGATTTGCGACGATGGTGATCCTTACTTGTATTATGATGCCCAAAGGACCGGTTCCTTTGAGAAAAAACTGACCCAGAATCCTTCTCCTCAAGCATTGTGAGGGCCAAATCCATCAAAGCTTTTCTTGCTCGGCGCAACTGGCCTTCACCAATTGCCCTTTGACGAGAATCAAGGGCACACAGAACAATCTCCAAATGCTTTTGCCACATACGAATTTTCTCAATCCCATCACGAGTTGCATTACATATATCAAGTGCTTTCAAACTCCTTTCAAAGAATTCAGCAACTAATCGATCCAAGGGTGGTTTTGATATTAGTTCTTTGTTTTTCAACAAAATTACCCTGAATTCCTCATGGCAACAAACAAATGCGTCTAAAAGTTTTTGTAACCATGCAAGCGAAAGCAATTCATCAGCATCGACCACCAACAGATCATTAAATCGATCTGTCACCTGCTTTTGGAAGGATTCAAGCTCCAATTGATCAGCACTAGACTCATGTTTTCCTTCTATGGAATGAACCTGTTCTCGCTTAGCACCAAAAATCGACCGGCTCATAGCGCGGAAAGGTGATGAAGATCCCTGATTATCCGTAAAGGTCATTGCAACAATACTCGAGCAAACCCCTTTGAAATACTCAAAACAAGAGAGGCAAATTGCAAACTGCCAAATTCAACAAAAACCTATCAGCAGTTGAGCTGAGTTATCTACGGACAACCCCAAATACATGATTTCTCGAAAGCTACCTCTACCTCCAGTTTCCAAGATAAATCAATTCCAATCCTCAATCCACACACTTCGAAATTCACATTCAATTCAAACAGATTTATCAGATCAAAAGCCTTTCTTCAATATATATTTAAAATCTCCCACTATCCAGAGCACACCGAGCCCACTAGAATCTTGATAAAAATTAAAAGCTATACAAAACCAATTCAAACACACCTCTAAACCAATCCCAATTTCCACCAGTTTCCAACACCAAAGATGATCAAACCAAAAGCATCGTTCAATAATCCCAAAACCGTGGAATCTCAAGAAAATCGACAAACCCAGACCAAACTGACCTAAAATCACCGACCCAAATCTGCAAATACACAAATTATCAAAACCCAGCAATCATATAATCAAATTCATCAACCAAAGCATCAATACGAAACAACCCACGAAATTTTCAAGACACAGATCCAAAAATTCTTATACACAACCAAATATCCTGAAAAAAAAAAAACCCACTGAGCTCAGGAATGAACAGTGAATAAAAATCTGACCACAACAAAAAAAAAACATGAAACGAATATACAATATATATATATATATATATATATTTATTATAAAGAGAAAAACAGAGAACAACAAAAAGCTTTAAAGGAGGAAAATGTTAACTTACATGGAGAGAGAAGAAGAAACGGTTGATATTATAAACCTCAGCGTAGAGGACCTGGGAGCCCCTCGCCTTTAAGTTACAAGTTACAAGACGATGACGTGAAGAATATATTCAAAATCCACAGAAACAATAATTAATAAAGTGAAAAAGAAATTCGTTTTTGTTGGAATTTTGCATCCTGGGACTTACAATGTTCCTTATTTATGGTAATCCCACATTTTCTTTTTATTTTGGATAAGAGTAAATTACGCCAAACCGGCAAACCCCCTTAAGTTTTCCCACTTTAATAATAACAATAATGCTAAACATCCCACCTAAAATTCCACCTTTTTCATCTCACTACATATGGCATGTGAGATGTCAAATTGTGAGTGGATACATGAAGTAGGTGAGATAAATCATCATTAATGTGCATCCACTCACAATTTAACACCTCACATACCACATGTAGTGGGATGAAAAATATGGGATTTTAGGTAGGATGTGTAACATTACTGTAATAATAATTGACATTCACCTCCCATATCGTTCGTCAAACCGTTGACCATGTCAAACTATCAAAAAGACTAAACTACGTTTGATATCTAAATTAAATAAATAAAAACTTTTAAAAACACAAACAAAACTAAAAAATTCAAAAACAAAATCTGTTTTTATTTTTTAAATTTAAATTTAAATTTTTTTTATAAATGAATTTTCACCATCCATCTCAAAGATGGATGGCGGAAAATCAAATAAAATTTTTAAGATATGTTTTTTCTAAAGCTAAGGGAGACTGGAGCATCTCTGCTGCGAACCGGGGGAGGTGATACCTCCCTCGCCGCGACTCCCCCTTCGTAGCAAGGGAGATTTTCTTTTGTTGTTATTTTAAAAATATTTTTTTTATAATTTTATAATTTTTAATTTGATCTGAACTATCGATCTCGATTAAAGTCAAAGACGGATGGTGGAGAACAAGGTTTTTTCTTTTTAATTTATGATTTTATTAAATTAAGAATATAATGACGATATTACTCTTGATTGTGGTAAATTTAACGGTTAAATAAGATTTAATAAAAGTATCTGAACATGAACATTATATTGTTGTCCTTAATTTTTTTGATTAAATTTGGAAAAAAACCAATTTACTTTTATAAAATTTGTAGATTTACATAATAAAAAATTAATGAAAATAAGGGCCTAAATTGACCGTCACAAATTCACAATATCTAAAATATCTATAAAAATAATAATTAAATATAGGGCAACTGGCATAAACATATATCCCCTGCCTTATTTGTAACTTTTATTTTTATTTTTCTATTCTATCGAAAATATATATATTTTTTAATATCATCAAATTATATTATAACCATCCTCAATTAATTTTATTAGATACTCCACGGTTAATTCACAGCTAATTTAAGAAATTCATGTCAAATTATCGATGAACGACTTTTTCTTTTAAGCGATGAGTTAATAAATTTGACTGATTTTAATTTAATTTAAGTCATAATTAAAAAAAAAAAACAATTTAAATTTACTTAATTTAAGATAAAAGTGGAAATAAAACTTAAATGATTAAAAAAAAAAAAACAGTCCCTAAGTATAAAATTTGAATTTTGGGTTGTGTTTTTTTTTTATTTTATTTTATATATTAATATTATAATAATTAAATTGATAGATCAAATACTTTTTTTTTTGAACTATACGGAGAATCAGAGACTCTTAAAAGTTGTCAACATGGGCGTAGTTCAGCTGATAGATGGACGAGCTTACGGCTTGGACAAATGACTCCCAAGTCAGCGGTTCGAATCCTATCAATGGCGAAAGTTTTCAAAATAATACTTGGTCCCAAATTAATATATATTGTAAAAATAAATAAATAAATAAATAAATAAATAAAATAAATAAAAAAAAAAACTCTTAAAAGTTTAAGGGAAGGTAGGTATTTTCAAAATTTTACTTTGTGCCCCCTAAATCTTGTATATTAGTATATTGGCCCCCAAACCAAATTTTCAAGCTGCGCCCCTGTTGGTGGCAATCTAGAGATTTTAAACTTATTAGATGCTTTCTTCTCAATAAAGTCTAGCCAAAACTGTCTCCTTAATAGCTTAACAAGGATGTGCCATTTGCTAACCATGCCTGGTAACCATCACTCAATTATAAGCTTCTTACAATTACATGCACATGTCTTTATGTTTCCTATGCCACCTTTATTTGCATGTGACAATATTAATGAAGCTTGCCCATTACATTTAACATTAAATAAATTATAATGCATTCACTATCTTTTTTTATATAAATTATCTCAAAATAATTAAAAAAAGGGAGGAAAAAAAAAAAAAAGAAGGGGAGAATTATAAATAACCTTTTGACTTTTAATGAAATGCCATATCAAACCCTTCGGTTTGAAATATCAACAAAGACTTGATGTGAAAATTGTAGTTCACAAGTTTGTCTAGCAACTGTACAAATCGGAGATTCGTATAGCGCAAAAGCAAGTTCGTTCCATAGAGATCGGATGAAATATTAGTCAACTAATTAAACTAACTATTTGCTGAAATTTAAATCAAGTTTGTTTTGGAGAAAATGATTTTTGCTTGCAATTTAAATAAACTAAAGAAAGTAAACAAAATACTACCAACAACAACCAACCGAAAAGTGTGTGAATATGATGTGAGATACTAGGGAATTGCTGGAGTTGAAATGTTGCTATTGAGCCTCTTTAATGCACATCTTTCTAAATTTAGGGTTCAATCCTCTCTTTTGTGTGACTCAATCGTATGATGACGAACTGAGTCATCTAATCCTCAATTACTACTCACCTATGATGTGCAGTGTAAGCAATAATCAAGGATGCCATTGATTATGAAGATTAAAGCGACCAAAATCCAATTAGAGTCATGTTCACTTCTTTTGGATTTCTTCCATTCAATGTATATATAGCTTGAACTAGGTTAAACATGATGTTTACTCAACTTAAATCTCAGATTAACTATTCACTCAACTTGCATCAAGAGTGGTGTTCAATTAACACAAATCAGGATTAAGATATGAAAAACAATGAATGAAACTAAACTTAGATAGATATTCTCAAATTAGGCTATATGTTAGTACACTAACCATATATTTATATACAACTCACATTAATCCCCTAGTGTGGGATTTAGCTACTCATAATTACAAAGTCAAAAAGAGAAGAAATAGTGTAGAGAAAACCCAAGTGAAGTGCAAGAGTTCTTCCTTTCTTCAAGCTTGTCCTAGATCCACTTGATGTGAGCAGATTTTCAACTTCTTCTATTTTCAAAGATTATTTTGATGAGTAGGATGGTGAGATTTTGTGATGTAATGGTGTAGAAGGTAAAGATGATAAGTTAAGGTGTGTCAAAGATGGTATCTTTGAGGTAGATGGCTGGGTCGTGATGTAGGGGAATCAGAAAGATAGGTATTTATTATGGCTGGAACTCGTCACTAAGCTTGAGCTGGAAATGGGGTCACGAATGGCTTTCACGATCTAACAAGACGAAGGCTAGACTGCGAAAATCTCTGGAATGATTTTCGCTACTCAGATTTGCAGTCTAACAAGATTAAGGCTGGACTAGGAAAATCTCTGGAATGATTTTCGCTATTGAGCTCTTGACATTTTCGGGCCCTGGCATGACAAAGGCAAGAACATCAACTTCTCTGGATAATTTTTCAAGGCCTTTTCTTGCAAGACTTTACGATACAGCAAGATGAAGGCTGGACCGTGAAGATCACTGAAATGTTTTTCGCGGCTCATCGCTTTAGAAATTTGATTTCCTGCTCTTTTCTTCACTTTTGGCCATATTTCCTCCAATTATGCTTAAATACTCATGCTTAACTAAAATTACATGCACACACTTATTTTATACCATTAGATACTCGATTTTACCTAAAATTCAACCAAAAGCGTAGGAAATAGGGGATAAAATATGGTATCGAAATTGTTGACATGGATTATTCACTGGCAGAAATAGTTAACAACGATTTAAAGTTTCTATGCAAACCTAGAAATGAAGAAAACAAGGAAAATAACGCAAGAAAACTTTAATATCCTACAAATTTATTGGAGGATCTCACCATGTGGCGATGGGACTGTCCCGCCAAATTTTTTCTTGTACATAGTTATGAAATTTATGGGGATTTGGGGCCATCGAGAAAAAAATTTCCTCCCTAATCCCAAATTTGATTTTTTTTTTAAATAACAAAATAAAAAAAATCCATAAATTACTATACATATTACATTGAAATTATTGGTTTTTTTTTTTTTTCTTTCTTTCTATTTTGATCTCTTTACTTAATTTCTTTTTACTATTATGAACCCAAACAACAAAAATTTGTTGATCTTTTTTTTTAATCAAAATTTTGTTGATATTAAAAATAAAAAATAATAATAATACAACTTGTTAGACTTGTTTTGATACAGAAGAAATATGGTTAAAATTGAAACTAACTATACAATTAGTGGAGTTTTTATTCTTATCCACCATTAGTGTTTTGATTGGTTTTACCAAACTTTCTACTGATGAGACAAAAATACCCTTAATAATTTATCAATTAAACACACCGGTCTTCTTCAATTAAACACACCACCTGTTTTCTTAAATTAAACACACAAATATATATATATATATATTTTTTTTTCAATTAAACACACCACCGGTTTTTATCAATTGAACACATCACTGTTCTTCTTCAATTAAACACACCACCAGTTTAATTCTTAGTGTTTTTAATCTGTGTCTAGTGTGTTTAATTCCAATGTGTTTAATCTGGTGTAAGGGTAAATTTGTCTCTTTAATGGAAAGTTTAGTAAAAACAATGAAAACACTAATTCCGGGTAAAAGTAAAACCCCCTTAATTTTCTTAGTTAAAAAGTGCTATTTCCTCGAAGAAATATTTATTAATCAATTCTTATTAAATGAGCGCTCGCTTGGTGTTATTATTATTTCCTTTTGAAATCCATGATAATTATTTTTTCTAAGAAAAAGTGTTAGATATATTTTCACCCCAATACTATAAGACGAACATTGTATATATTAAAAATTAAAAATCACTTCTAAGATTTTGGTGGATCGGTTGGCTCGGATTGTGGCTAGGGTTGTTTCTCCTCAACAGTTTGGTTTCATTTAGGATCGCCACATTGAGGAATGCATTGCTTTGGCTTCTGATTGTGTGAATGTGTTGTATAAGAAGTTTTATGGTGGCAATTTGGCAATGAAGATTAATATCCGCAAGGACTTTGATACTTTTGATTGGGTTTTCCTTCACAGAGTTCTTCAGGCATTTGGGTTTTCCCCTATATTTATGGACTGGATTGACTACATTCTTTGTTCGTCTAGGCTTTCGGTCTTGATCAATGGGTTTCCTGAGGGATATTTTCCTTGCTCTAGAGGGGTTCGTCAGGGGCATCCTCTTTCTCCACTGTTGTTTGGTATTGCTGAGGATTTTTTTAGTAGACTATTGACGAGGATGGTGGATTATTCTCATATTTTGCCAATTTCTTCCTCAAGGGGATTTTCGGCTTCGACTCATTTTTATGTAGATGTTGTTATGATTTTTTGTAGAGGCACAATTAAGAATCTTAAGAATATCATGCATGCTTTTGAGGTATATGACAACATTTTTGGTCAGTTGGTGAATTGGGGTAAGTTCTCTATCTATTTCGGCACTTCTGTTTCTCCGCCTCTGATTGGTAAACTGCAGTATTTGGTTGGTATTCAGACGGGGCATCTTCTTTTCTCTTATTTGGGGCTTCCGTTATTCCGGGGCAAGCCCAGAAAGCATGTGTTATAGCCTATTGTGGATAATATTTTGTCTAAGTTTGCTAAGTGGAAGGGTAAAACCCTTTCCATGACTGGTCATGCTACTCTGATCAAGTCGGTCATCACGGTTTCATTTGTGCACTATTTCATGATTTACAAGTGTCTTTTTTTGTTGCTACTAGTGATTAATTGCAAATTAAAGAATTTTTTGTGTACTGGTTCTTGTGAAGAGACCAAGTTGGTCCATGGAATCGTTGTTGTGGCCTTGGTTTAAAGGCTTTAGGGTTGCTGAATGATTCTTTTTTGCTGAAGTTCATGACTTTTTATAGTTTTGCTTTCTCTTTTCTTCGAGAAAGGTATCTTAGACAACTGTAGAAATCTAAGGGGTTGGGGGGTTGGGGGGTTGGGTGGGGTATGTTACTTCCTCAGTTTGGTCCTCCTTTCAGACTAGTTATTCTTCTCTTTTCAAAGAAGGTATCCGGCTTATTGGCGAGAACTATCAACGATATTTCTGACATGATAATTGGACGGGGGTTCTTATTTTGAACCTTTTAAGTATTCCAGATTATTTGGCTAATCCTCTTCGGGTGATAATTTTTGATTTCATTCATGATGGTAAATGGTGGCTAGATGATTGTTTTTGTGCGCGTTTCTCGGACCTTTGTTTTAGGATTAATTAGATTGTTATCTCCCTTGTGGCAGATTCTTTAGTATGGGCTTATTGTAGGGATGGTCGGGTTTCATGCAATGCATCTTATTCCCGGTTTATTTGTGATTCTCCTCAGGTTCTTTGGTGGAGAGATGTTTGGTCTCGTTTCATTCCTCTTTCTCTTTCAGTATTGACTTGGCATCTTATTTTGAATAGGCTTGCCACAAAGGATCATCTATGTAAGTCTGGGTTTCAGTTGGCCTTCCACTGTAGTGCGTGTAGGGTTATTAGTGAGTTAGCTAATCATCTCTTTCTCCTTTGCCTTCTGGAAGATGCTTTTTGGGAGGTTGTTTTTAGTGATGACCACGATTTGGTTTCAATTATGAACCATTGATTCCGATTCTAGGGGAAACTGGAATCGAAACCTGAACCATGGAGGGGGTTTCGATTCTGGTTCACCCGATTCCGGTCCGGTTCTGATGGTTCAATTTATTTTTTCAACCAAGTCACCAACTTCTACTTTACTACTTACTCACTAACTCACCCGACCCTAATTCCCCAAATCACCATCTGATTATCATCTCTCTTTTCCTCTCTCTCTCTCTCTCTATCTCTCTCTTTCTTATTGACGCAGCCACCACCTGTGAATTGGCTATCATCACCACCACACCAATAGCCAAACATCACAACCTATGAATCAACCATTATTATCGGCCATCATCACCACCCATGAATCGGCTGTAGGAACCTGGATTTACTTTGCGTAGTGGAAAATAGGTTTTAAAATTTTTATGTAACATGTAAACCGTATACAATATATAAGAATATATAAAGATGGATTTAGATCATACATTTGATGCTAACTCCTTCATTTCTTTAAGCTTTATTCTGATTACGAACCATAAGATTTTCCTCGCTATGTCCCGCGATCCGACAACTGTGTGTGGGCGTGTCACGGTACTTAGAAACTTGAATGGAGGTAGAAGAAACACACAAGAGCAACTTCTTGCATTGTGTATAGAAGGCGGTCACCTGATGTCAAAAGCAATTAAAACCTTTTTCTCCTTTGTTTCTTTTGTTGGCCGCACACCACCTACTTTTGCTTCTTCTCACTTTGTTGCGTGAATTAGGTTAGGTTCAAAAAAATGTTAATTGATACCTTTTATCAGTTTAATATATATCTAGTTATTTATTAAATTGATCTCTTTATATTTATTTTAACAATAATTCTAAACATCCCACTTATAATTCCACAATTTCCATCCCAACACATGTAGTAGCTGATGTGTCACTTGGTGAGTGGATATACATTAATTGATACTTATCTCTCTTACCTATGTATTCACTCACCAATTAATGTTTGTCCACTCAGCAAGTGACACATCAGTTGCCACATGTGTTAAGATGAAAATGATGGGATTATAGGTGGGATGTATAACATTACTGTTATTTTAAACTAGATCATTATCTCTTTCCAAATATATCTCCATATATTCAAAAGATAATAGGTATTTAAGTGTCCTATGTAGAGTATGATTCTAACTCCCACAAAACTCTAGTTGACTTAAACTTAAATACTATATCTAACTAAGAATAAAATAATCTAATTATTTTATGTCTTAGTTTTGATTTGAACCCGCAACCTCCATTTAATAATTAATTAATAATTAATAATTAATACTTCATCAATTAAATAATCTAATTATTTAATTAATTTAATTATTAATATAATAGTATGCACAAGACAATATGCAGAAAATAATAAAACATGAAATTGAAATAAATTCCAACTTGTACTATAGAAAATAAAATTATCATAAACTTACTATAATCAGTACTAGTCTAACAGTAATGAAGATATATAGAAAAGGTTGCACACTTTATTGATATCAAACTTTTTACACAAAGGATGGGAAGATTTGAGAGAGGAAAGATTACAAAGTAGTATCGAAGAAACTCTAAAATAGAACCTGTTTATCTTAATGATGCATCGATCCTTATATAGAGAAGATAACATGATATTATCTAAACATGACAGAGTCATCTAACCATGGTTAGGGCAACTCTGGTTAAAATACAATTATTACAGATCATGATTGTGATTTGTCCGATACCGTTGAAGATATGGCAATGATTGGAGAATACTGTTGATAAAAGGAGATGTGTCTGAAATTGTGGTTGATGGATAGATGCTGAGTCAATATGGGGTCCAAGAGGGACATGCTGGTCAAAAACAATATGAAGTTGTCTGAAGATAAGCCTTGTGAGGCTAAAGTCTCTAGTCCAGGTATTGTGATAGATCATGTCCAAAACAGCTGTGAACATCATTGCTGCCAGGAAATTATCATCATCATTTTGGTTGTTTGAAGAAGAATCCTTCTGAGACATACCGGACATTGATTTTTCCATATCTCTAGCGACTTTCAATAATTCTTCAGGAGTCTTGATAGCAGCAATTCTTGCTTAATTTTGTGATTTGGCTATTAGGAAAGGTGATTGGTCAGTGGTCTTGCATAGTGCAGAGTTGGCAAAAAACCATTTCTCAATTCTATGTTTGCCATGGTCAGATAAATTCATACCACTCCATCATTTGATCTTGGTCTATCGACCAAAGTATGGAACATTGATGTTGCCAATCAACTTGTCTTTGATCATGTATTCCAGCATCAAGATCCACATGAGGCTGAAGTACTTGAAGAAAAGTAATAAGTCAGGAACATAGTCTCATTCTGTAGGTTTAGAGGATTAAGCCAAAACCCATATCCTTCCTTGACAACTTGTGGAAGGATATCAATCGTCGGACCATATTTGTCCCACCATTCTAGAAACCAAAAAGGAACATTAATGGGGAAATCTTTGTCAAAGTAAATGAACCAAGATAAAGAATTTCTTGGGTTTTGGCCATACAAAACATTTGTCCAAGCATCAATATAATCCCAGTAAGAAAATTATGAGAGAATTAATGGTATGGAAAAACTGATCATTTTGTTAGGGTCTCCACCCCATTGTTTTAAAGTGAGGATCTTACAAAGCTTTACTTTTCAAAAAATCAATTTGTCTTTGTCTGTTTTGTCGAAAACATTAGAGATAAAAACAGAGTCAATATCAACTAAGATAAATTCATAAAAAAAAATATGTCACTTTGATAAGTCTTTTGGAACCATGCAAAACAAGTGATCAATAACTGCATCCACAAGTTTTTAGGTTCATTGAGATAATGGTCAAGTAATAGTGGTCTTTCCATTGTGAAAAATCGGTCAAAATAGGGCTCATTGATATAGGGATAGCTGGGGAAATTTACTTTTTGGAATGCAGGAGATAATGTTGGGGGAGTTTGTTGGGCCGAAGATATAGTCTGAGAACTTTGTCCAGATAAGGCTATTTTTCCTTGTTTAGTAGAATGAGGGCTATGCTTTGGGGAGGTGATGGTCTTAAAGGAAGGGGATCCTTGGCCAAGTAAGTTATAAGGGTTGGCAATTTGGACTGGGTTTGGGCTTGGGATATTGGTCCTAGAGGAAGAGGATAACCCGCTAGGAGTATGTAGGGTATTGGGTTGAGGTAATAGGTTAAGGGCATATTTGTCCTTGTGACTAGGTTTTGGGTTTGGTAAATTATGAGTCAAAACAACTATGTTATTGCCACGATAAGTCAATGATAGGCCAGATGATAAGTCTGTTTTGATAGTGGACCTGGAGTCCTAGGCCTTATTTTTCCCGCCACTACTCATGCTTGCCTTGCAAAAATTCACTGGTCAAAAAATCAGGTAAACTGTTAGCCGAGCTCTTGATATGCTCAATTTCAAAATCAAAAGCGGATAATAGAGTCTGCCATCTAGCAAATATTTGTTTTGAAACAAGATTTTTAACATCATTTTTCAAAATGAATTTTGCGGATTGACAATCAACTTTTAAAATAAATTTTTGGTTGATTAAATCATCTTGTAATTTTTGGATAGTTAAAACAATAGCTAACATTTCTTTTTTGACTGTGGAATACTTTTGCTGGGTATCATTCCAGATCCCAGAAACATATTTAACAAGATATTCGTAGCCATTGATGACTTGTTTTAATATGCTACTATAACCAAGTTTGGAAGCATCTGTTTCAACTATTTTGAGAGCAGTGAGGTGACAGATAATAAGACACTTGAGACTCTTGACATGAGATTTTATCTTTTGGACTGCTAAAGTGTGTTCATTAGTCCAGGGTGTTGGGTTTTTCATTAGTCTCTGAAAAAGAGGTTTACAACTGATACACAGTTGCTGGCAAAAGTTGGCTATGTAATTGAGACAACATAGAAACCTTTGCAACTGAGTTTTGTCTTTCATGATATCTGGAAATTTGTCGGCAAACTCAAGACTCCTTTTGATAGGTATAAGAGTTCATCTATTAATATTGTGACCTAGAAATTAGATTTTTGTTTGGTATAAAAGGATTTTGGGTCCGAAGACAACTAAACCTTGATGTTTAACGGTTTGGTAGAAAATGTCTAAGTGTTTCCAATGTTGGTCAACATTGTCAGAAATGATCAAAACGACATCGATATAGACTATGGAAAACTCAGTATAAGGGTTGAAGATGTCATTCATGATGGATTGGAATTCACTAGGGGTATTTTTAAGGTCAAAGAGCATAACATTCCACTCGTACTGGCCGAATGGCACAGTAAAAGCGGTTTTATACCGGTCTTTTTCTATGACTTGGATCTGCCAGAATCCTGACTTCATATCAAACTTAGAAAAAATGTTTGCATTATAAAGCCTTTTTAATAGGTCTGATTTGTTCGGAATAGGGTATCGGATCCATCGGAGAGCGTCATTCAAGGATTTATAAATGATGATCAGTCTGGGAACTCCTCTTTCTATTTCTGCATTTTTTTGAACATAGAAAGCTGGGCAGCTCCAAGGAGACTTGGAAGGTCTGATCAGACCTTTTTGTAATAGGTCATCAATTTCTTTCTTACAATGCTCAAGGAGAAATGAGGACATTGTTAGGATTATGCTCAATAGCAAGAGTGTAATGTTGTAATTAACAATCTTTTTCATATTAATAAAGTGATTTCTGGTTTAACAAATCGTATAGCATTTATAGTTTGTATTATAATTGTCAAAGTAAATAATCATAAGGTCTAAAGACTATGGGAAAAGAAGAATTGTTCGTACATCTGGATATGTATGTGGTAGACACAATTCTTTAGTTAGTCTTGAATATTGTTCACAACTTAAGTTAAAGGTTGGGCACCTTTATCTTGTTAAAGTTGTAGAATTCTTTTGCTAGCATTTGAGTGGGATCAAATGAGATATGATGAGTCTAAAATCATCGGAGTGTCTTCGAGCAAAAGGATCTAGTGCACTGGGTGCATTGAACTGGATCACAATGAAAAGCTTTATCTAGAACCGTCAATAGATAATAGTCTTTTCATTATCAGGACAATCGGAGAGTCTATCTTAATCCTGAGATAAATGATGGACTTATGGTTGCAAGTGATATCATTTGAGTTATCAATGAGTACGATTATATCGCATAGTCTATCCTCGATAGTTTGGTGATATTCATTTGTTAATCGATAGAGGACTTCATTTATAGATATGGACATCGTGGCTCCATTTAATTAAATGAGAGTATAATATCATCATATGGATGTTTTGAGGTAATTGGATATTAAATCTCAACGTTGAGTTTTCAATAGTGTCTATTGAAAACATGGCTTCTGGACAAGTCAAAATATCCAAGTTCAAAACGTGGTCATATGAGTAAATATGGTAACTTGGAGAGTTATAGGCGGTCTATGAACTCTTGGCGATTACTGATATTAATCACGAGGATACACTATCTCCAATATGATTGTCTAGGGTATGAATGAGGAGCATCTTCCTTTTCTATCTTTATTTAAGAGTTCAGTTTTAGCTCTTTAGTGGAATGAGTTAAAATTAATGGATCGGACCTAAGTGAATCATTTGTTGATTGTGATTAGGTTATGTCTATTGAAGCTTAAATTTAGATGGCCCGCCAAGATCCCCAATCCACACGGACTTGCATGGATCACTTGATATATTCTACCGGACCAATTTAAGGGTCCATCTAGAATTGCATTTAATATATTAAGAATATAATTTGCACATTATTTAAGTAATGGGCTGCTCAATTATATTAATATATTAATGAAAGACATGTGGGCTTGTTTCTTTTAGTAAGAATGGGTCTGGTTCACATGTGGGCTTTTTTATTTAAAGTCCAATGGATTAAATGAAATAGGAAAATAATATTAGGCCCATCTTATATATAAGTGGGGCGGCTAGGTTAAGGTTTTGACCTAAAAATATTATTTTGTTTCATTTGTTTTAATTAAATAAGAATTAATTGATTTATTGATTAATTGTTTAATTAAAGAAACAAATCTTTCCTAAAAGTAAAAGACTTGTTTGATAAGTAAATAAATAAATTAGTATTATTTATTTAATCAAATAAGGAGTCTTTTTTTTTAGTCAAATAAAAGAATAAAAATAAAAGAGTTGGATTAGGGTTTGAAGTCTATAAAGTTAAAAAGAATTAGGGTTGAATTTCAGTCACCCTATATAAGTGACATGATGAAATTCGGCCAACCCTAATTAGATACTACATAGAATTCGGCAACCCTAAAGGAAAAAGAAGAAAAATTCGGCCAACCTATATATATGTTCTTATAGGGTTCGGCCACATCAATGAATTGGTGCTTGAGTTTTTATTTTCTTTCTTCTTCTTCTTAATTCTAAGAGAGTTTTTATTCTAGAGAGACAAAAAGGAGTGAAAAATTATTCTTTGATAGTATACAATTGCTTAAACATCAATAAGCTTGTGTATACGATATCGATCTAGGTTCACGCGAGTTTCGATCATAAGATTGTGAACTCAAAAGTGACCGGAATAATTTTGACATTCTTTTGATTGTTTTGTGACTAACAAAGAAAAGAAAGTATTTGTTTGGTCCATTCACAGGTTTGCAATTCAAAGGAAAGGGAGACCACGCTCCTAGGTGATCCACGTTCGTGCTCGGATTGAAGGTCTTGCGGATTACCATCGACGTAAGTCAATCGGATCACGCGACAAGAGGTAATTTACTTTTGTTGATATATATGCATGTTTATTGATTAAAAGGGTTTAAGGTTCATAAAGGAAAAATTTTAAAAGTCACTAAATCGTCTTTAGTATCACTTCTGCTGCGTGTAACACTTTTATTTGTTTATTTTTCCCTACAGACATTTGGATAGGTCGAGCATTGGTAGGAAAAGAGATGCACATTTTTTTCCGGGGTCCCTAATCCCTGCCTCCCCATCCCTATGAGGTCCCCTATCCCCAATTCCCCAGTTCTCCCAAATATATAAATATAATTATAATATCTATTTTTATTTTTGTTTTTTATTCTAGGAAAACCTTAATTGGCTAACTAGTAACTCCCTAACCCTAAGTATATATACATATTTACTTTTTTTATCTTCAAAACCTAAAACCTAAATCTAAAAGTTGCTCTCATTCCCTCAAATTTAATTTGTAATTTTTAGTCAAATGGGGAAATATGGGAATGGGGTTACCCGGGGAAATGGGATTACCCGGGAAAACCGGGTAAAACCGGGAAAAATGGGGAATTGGGGATGGGGATGGGGATGAGAATGGGAATGGGGATGGAGATGAATATAGGTCCCCCCAAATTCCCCATCCCCATTTTCCCCAAATGGGGAAATGGGGGGATGGGGGATGAGGGAAGGGTATAGGAAGTGGGGATGGGGATGGGGATGGGGATGGGGATAGGGATAGGAGGGACCTATATCCATCTCCATTCCCCAAACGTGCATCTCTAGGTAGGAATCCCTTTTTCAAAGAACTCCTGGTGATAAGGAAGTGAGACCATATGTTTTTTCAGTTCCAGAAGGTATTTGGAAAGGAAGAGCAAACCTCTGTTTCCAGTTTCTTTTTGAAAGTTTGGATTTTCTGTTGGAGTGTAGGATTTTCGAGGTATTTCTTTTGTCTTTCGAAATGAAGGTCATCCTTTAAAACTGATAAATAATCTTGTTTTATGTTGATGTTGGCAATTTGATTGTCTGGGAAAACGGATTTGTTTTTTAGGGCATTGACGTCTCTAATAAGGATAGGAAAGGTGAAAGGGAAAAGTATTTCTTTTTCTAGATATTCGGATATGAGTCCTTCAGAGGTTACTCTGAATGGGGATATGAGGTGAATGAAAGGTAATCCTAGGATTACATTTTGAGATAGGTTTTTGACCATGAGAAAACTGGTGTTGTAGCAAACACCACTATTGCAGACTTTGGCATTGGTCATCTTGTATTGTATGCTAATTTTTTGCTTGTTGGCTCCATAAAGGGTTTATGTGGTTTTTTCAAAATATTTGGTAGGAACGAGAGCTTCTCTCATGCAGTTGAGATTCGCTCCGGTGTCGATTAAGACATTGACTCTGAGGTAAAAATTGGAAGAGATACGTATATCGACTTTCGTATACCACTTCTGAATCCTAATTTCTTTGACAATCGAGGTATCTTGTTGTTGAATCAAATTGGGATGAAAGAGACTGGCTAGTTGGCAGTCAGCTTGATCTTCTGGAGTGATAGGTTGCTGATCGGTCATTTTCTATACATGTTTTAGGCCCCTATTTCTTATTATTTATGCTTTGTTCTCGAGTAAATTAGGTTGTTTAATGTGTTTGTTGAGAATGTGTAGGTCCATTCTATTCAAGTGGTGTTAAATCTCATTTTGGAAGAAAAGAAGTCAAAAGATGGAGAAAATGAGCAGATTGGAAGAAACCATGAAAAACGGTATCCCGTCATAGTGCAGATCATCAATATTGCGGGGCTCATATCTCTCAACTCCGATTGAACTATGTATCCTGCCACTAAAAATTTTAAACCCCGGAAGTCTAGTTTCAACCCAATTTACAGCTCGTCAATCCGATATTCCTAGAAGAAGTTATGACCGATTTAGTAACTGAAGGTCAGAGTTGAGGAATTACCACAGGCCAGACCGCCGCGCAGAACAACCATGTTTCGGGGTCCATATCTCTCAACTCCAATTGAATTGTATGTCTTACTACCTATGGATTGAATGCCCCAGAAGTTTAGTTTCTGGTGCACTTTTCGGATCACAATTCTAATATTTTTAGAAGAAGTTATGCTCGTTTTAGTACCCGAAGGTCAGATCAGTAGTCATCAAATCCGTGAATACTTTCGGGATTTGTTTCGCAAGTTGTCGAAACGGAAAATATTATCTTCTTAGGCATGTGTGAGAGTCTTAGAAAGCAAATAGACATCTAATCCTTGTCTTCCTTCAATAAGTAATCAATTTGAGATGGATTAGGAAAGAAATAGAATCTCAAAAAGGTAGAGTTCTAAAGGGGAATTGATTTCCTTGTTGTTTAAGGATATGACCTAGCATCTACACCTATTTAAACCACCTTTGAACCCTAATTTTGTGAGGACCAGAGGAGATCATCTGGAGACCAGCCAAGAGGCAGCCAAGGGAGGTCCCAAGCCACCAAGGGGGCCGTCCCTCATCATACCACCACCATTGTTGCACTTGGAAGCTTGAAGAAGACATTCATGGGTTTTATCAACTCTTTATCCTCTTATTTTAATCTTTTCATGTGTAACTAACTCTATACTAAGGGATCGATGTGAACCTATGAAATGCTCATGTTATGATTCAAACTAAATATCTTTATTAATCAATTCGGATTTAGATTTGTTCAATTCATTATATGTCTTACTCTTGACTTGCATTAATCTATTAGAAATTAATTGATACTTGTCTAGGGTTTCGATAATTTATAAATTGAGATTGCGCTAGAGGAATTTAGGTTGTCTTAATTACATTTCAATTGAATGGGTATGATTGTTCTCGACATAGGAATTACTGCGAGACAATTTTGGTTCAATAATTCTTGCACGTAATGGGTTCTTGGTGATGGCTTACACCTTTGACGAGGGTGAGTTGTGATTGAAAACACGTGGTTAACTCCCGAGGAATTAAGGTAATACCATAATTAAGATGAGAATGAACTCTGAATCTCGATTGAATCTATTTAGTGGAATTAGTTGATGAACATTGAGTATTGCATATAGGGAACATCGGTTACCTAGTTTTCCATCTCTTGATCACATTCAGTAATTCTTTGTTAAATTGCTTTTTTAGTTTAATTTAGTTCTAAATCAATCAATCAATCTCAAATCTCTTGGTTACTTTTAATTTCTTAGCTTTAATTAGGATTAGTTATAATTGATAAATCACTTTTCCTTGTGGGAACGATCCCTACTTGTCACTGTACTTATCTCATGATTTGTGCACTTGCGAGTTAGATTTTTATAACACGATTTTACACATCAGTTGCTCTAGTTCTGAATCATCAGAACTTCTGAAGCTGTTTTGCCTGGATAGCTTTTTCTTTACCTTTTTCGAAGATTTTTCCTATAGGCTTGATTGGATCATTTGGGTGGTATGTTTTAGTTTTCTGATTTCTTCTTTGAGTCGATTGATTTCTTTCTGTAAGTCAGAGATAGTGACTTTCCTTTGTTGAGAGAAAAGAGCTTCATCACATTTTCATTGAAGTCAGGAACTGCTGGTCCCTTATGATTAGGCAAGGGTTCACTGGTACTTAGGTTGGATATCTTTTGCTGGATCTGTCTGATATAGCCTGCTTTTAGGATGAGATCGTTGATACTATCAATCATACCTATAAGCAAGGAATAATCAGTTTGGTCCAAAACATTGATTTGGTCACAAAGGTAGGTTTGGACACAGTCTGATTCTGTTTGTGTTAAAGTGTCCATATTGGATTGGTCAATGACAAGGAGTTCTTCGTCGAAGTTGGATGGTTCATCATAAGAATCTAAAGAATATTGCTGTTCAAAGATGACCTGGATAAGTCTGTCTTTGAATTCTTCATCAATGTTAAGAGTTTTGATCTTGTTTTTAAGGTTAGGACATTTGTTGGCGAAATGTCCTTTCTTGCCACAGCCAAAATAGGTCTTTGAATTTTTTGCATAATTCTTTCTAAAAGGTCTCATTTTCGGCTTCTGTTGTTGTTTTGGCAGTTGCTCTGGCTTGCTTTTATCTCTAGTCTTCTTTGGCTTTAAAGGTGGATGTTCAGATTTGTAAGACTTCCGCCCCTTCTGGCCGGGGAGCTTATCAAATCCAAATTGTTCGCACCATGAGCCTAGCTCCTTTCTGGTCGTTAGCTTTTGCTGCTTCAATTGATTTTTAAGTCTGATATCATTGCATAGTTGGAGGGCAACATCGTTGATAGTTGCAATGATTTCTCCATAAGTCCATGTTTCTCGTTTTATCTGGGACCAGTCTGAGCTAACCATTTGTTCTCGCATCTTGTCTTGTACTTTGTTCCCAAAAAGGGCAGGTAGGCTAGATATGAATTTCTCTTTCCAATAGGCTTTGACATTATCTTCTCTCTGTATTACTCTAGTCAAGAAAATGCCTTTATACCACTTGAAATCGCTTAATTTTTTACATTTCAAGTTTTGGAGTTTCGAATAGTCTTTATCTTGGAATCTGTTAGGGTTTTCAATAAAATGCAAAACAATGGTATAACAAAAGATGTCTATACCATCTGGTTGGGAGGTAGTAGTCATGGTAGAAGGAAGGAAAGATGATGCACTGGTTGTTGGTACGGGTACATATATGGACTTGGTGTGGCTTATGATATTTGCTCTAGCTGTTGGTGATAGGGTATTTGTCCACCATCCTAATAACTGTCCTTCAAAGCCACCAGTGAGGGCAGTGACTGCATCTGCATGGGTCATATTTTTTTTTTTTCGATATAGATATAGCCGATTGTGTGGATTTGTCTGACAATTGTCATGACTTGGTATTCTGAGAGTCCATCAATATTAAATTGATAGCAAGCGTTACCACTATATACCCTGTAAGGATCCGTCTCTTCATATTAGAGATCAGGTTGAGTGGGTTTAGGATAGTAAGGTTTGGTGCCATGGTAGAATCGGGTGTAGCTATTGTTAGCGGTAGTGTTTTGGTTGGTTAATTTGTAAATCATATGGTCTAGGTTTTCTAGGTTTTTTGCTAGTTCATTGTTGCTAGGTTTAGGGGATATGTCAATAGTTTGGACTCCTAGTTGAGATTGACTAGTAGACACAGGGATTTGTGTTTGTGATAACCGTTCTTTTAAAAGTTTTAGGAGTTCATCTGTGTCAAGAAAGTTATGACTGTCAAAACATTTCTTAATTCCTGTAGTATCTGGAAATAGGAGAACACCGGGTTGGTAGGATGACTGGGGTTCTTGATATGGGCTTGGATTTTTGGGTATATTTTCATATAGTAGGATTTCATGGATATTTCTGGCTAGGGTTTGGTATTGGTTACTTTCGATTCTGTCAAGCTGGTCTCCAACTATCCTTATATAGGCATTCGTGTAATTTTTCTATATCATGACTATCCCCAATTGTTGTGAGGACGCTGGAACAGTGTTGGATAGTGTTGAGTCGATGAGAATATATGGAGAACAGGGCATGGCTTCAGTGGACCCTGATGCTTCTTGTCTTCATTTTCCATCTCAATTTCGCAGGATCTAGAAGTAGGATGGGATAGAATTCCGTCTCCTCTTCTGGTCTTATAAGTTTGGAATGTTGACTGGTCTATGGCGAGACATTTGTTTTCTATGCATCTTATGTCTACATACCATTCAAAGAAGGGTATGCTTTGGCCAAGAATCTTGACACTTTGTAGCCATCTCGTCTTGAACTTGTCTTGTTTCTTCTGACTATAACTGGACTAATATTTGGTCTTGGAGTGGTGATTGAGATAATATGCTAGGAGAGCATCATAGCTGATAGGATCATTGTCAAGGACATTGATGGTTTGGATTTTTGGTTTTGTGTTAGGTATTTCTGAATGGACTTGTGATGGTGTGGGGGAGCTTGGTCCTTCTTGGTCATATGTGTGAATAGAATTAGCTATTTATTTTGGAGTTTTGTGAACACTGGATATACGTGTAGGTATATCAATATTGGTAGGAATGGGTGGGCGTCTTTGCCTAGGTCTCAGATTAACATGTTCAGAAACATCACTGGTTCCTGGTCTGTATCTATTTTCAAGGCTAGGTGATTGGTTCAAGATATTTGTGCTATGTCTATATTGATCCTGGTTCACTAGGCTAGGTATCTGGTTTCTAATGTTTAGCCTGGATAAGTTTGATAGGGAATGTTTTGGAGACTAGAGTTCTTCATTGTTTGGAGGGATTCGCAATATGGGTTCTCTAGATGAGAGAGATCTTTCACGGAAAGAAATACGGAGGGCTTCATCTTGTTCTGAGATGAAATTTCTGAGATTCCTTATAGGTGGTCTATAGGTGGGTTTATCTGCATGTTCCTTTAGCCAGCTTTCTAGGAAATTAATATTTTCCCATTTGACTGGTATGGGAACCAATAGGTTAACAGTGGGACAGACACTATAGCAAATAGTTTGTCCAGGAGGGACAACATGAGGAATATAACTAAGAATAAGTCCAGTAGTTAGCACGCGATAATGAATACGATAGACAAGTTTATAAGGGCTTGATCCTTTCAAAAATTGATAGTTATGAGTCTGGATATCAATAGTAAGACATTTTTCTTTATAGTCATCTGAATTTAAGGCAATAGTGAAATTAGGATAACACTGAAAATAAATAGGTTCATAGGTTCATAGGTCAAACTGGTTTCAACAATTCCTAGAATGGATTTTTTATAGTTGGTAATCCTTTTGTCTCTAAGGACTACAAGGAGGGAATTATTGAGACCAATTTTTGCTAATGGTTTCAAACCGATTTGAACACTACCAATATGTAAATCATTGTAACCAATTTTATGATAATGATTTAGGCTACTTTTATTTAATAGATTAGTACTAAAAGTATTGTCGTGAAATTTGACATTAACCTCTTTGGTTTTTTGTCCTAAAAGGGTTCTAAAATCTAAAGTTTTCCTTTTTCTGTATATTCTATATTGCTGAATGTCAGGCAATTGCCAATTTACTAAGTCCTTGTCATTTCAATTTGTTTCATAGTTTACTACAGATTGGCATGCAATACTATTATTATCGTCGGGCTCTATCCCAGATCTAGAACTACTTGCGGACATGGTAAAGAAAAGATCAAAATAGAAATATTCCTAGGTTTTGACTCACAGCTTGTCTGTAGGTCTGCCTAATGCCTTCCTCGGTTGACGGCTATCCTGGTGACTACTGACTTTTGCACCTAGAGAATAAAACTAATTCAACTCTTCTTCAACAAGTCTCAAGGCTCTGATACCAAAACATTTAATTATTAATATATTAATTAAATAATCTCATTATTCAATTAATCTCTAAATAAATACGTGTCACCTTCGTAACACAATTAATTGGACAACCAATTAATTAACCGTGATCATTGTTACCTTTAATCAATCGGACTAGTAAGGGGACCTAATGGACCCACAGTTTTGAGCTTCAACAATACTTATAAATAATTAATTAAACTCTTTAATTAATATTTCATGATTATTAACCTTAGAGTTATTCTACTAAAAACTCGAGGTTGTACTCTCGCAACTATAGTTGTATTACACAAACCGAAATTACAGTTGTCCATCGATATAGCTATTACATACAGTATGATCCTCTATAAGTAGTTCATAATTAGAGCTAGGTCATAATGTCCGTTATACCCCTTTAATTATATCTTTCCATTAAGTACCATTGATTCTCTAATGAACAATAAATCCTACATTCCTTACGGAATTATGAGAGCGCTCATATTGTTCAAGCCCCGAATCAACCCTTAAGGGAACTACTATCTACTTCTCACAAGAAAGAGTGGATTCCTCTACTGTGTACAAACCTTTCCAGCCATAAGCCAAACCGCGATTCCAACATACGAAGTTATTGACCTGGAATTCAACTCCGATCTCACCCATGACATATCAAAAACCACGATCTAACCTTAAGGAGTCGATAAGACACTCAGGATTAAGATCATTCATATATAGTCATCATTTGTTGATATATATGAATCTCATCATTTAACGGATCTTATTGAGAGATTCATATAATCGTGGCCCAGTCTTATATAATCACATCATACAAGGTGGCTCCATTCTCATGTCATCATATGAATGATTCAAGATAAGATCACCGTATATTACGGAATGGACCGCAGTCGTAGATTAACCACAAATAAAGTACCCAACTTTATTTGCTATCTACAGACTCTTTAAATTGCTCATTTCAAATTGAATCCATATGTTTATAACATTCATATACTCAGTTTAAAATTACATCAGGCAATCTTGGATGTTAAGTACACATATTATATATAAATATATGAGACAATTTGAATGAATAAACTACTTCTTTTATTTATGTTCAGTTCATATTTACAAATTACATGCTTTAGCGCAAAAACCCAACATCGGCCAACATTTAGATCTAAAGTGTCCTTTCTAGTTTGGGTAAGCCTCAACTTCTCCATCATCTCATCTCTCCCTCTCTCTCTCTCTCTTGATTGATCGATGTGGTGGTGGTCGGTGGATTTGTGTGTCTGTGTGATTGAGTTTAGGTGGTGGTGGATTTTAGGTTTGTGGTGTTTGACTGGTTTGGAAGGGTTTTAATGAACTTTGGGTTTTAAGATGATTAACAGCGACGCTGTGAAGGAGAAGTGGCGGCGAATGATGGTTATCACTAGTAGATCTGGCTGGTGGATGCATGAGGAAGAATATGAAGCTAGGGTTGAATTGTTTGGGTGTGTTTATAGCAGGAAAAGGTGTACTTGGGCTTATGTGGGTATGAGTGGTGACTTGGCTTGGTGGGGTAGTTGGGCTTGCCCCAATTGATTTGTGACATTAGGTTGATTGGGTTTGAAAACTCAACTAAATTATCAAGTTTCTTAAAAAACGAATTCAAATATATATATATATATATATATATGTATATTTTGGAACCATCGGTTCTGTAAACTTGGGAACTGGAATCTTATAGGTTTCGGTTCAAGTTTGGTTTTGAAATCGGAATCGAAAAATCTGGTTCCGGTTTGGTTTTGCAGAGGGTGGTTCCGGTTTAATTTGGGTGGTTTGAACCAAACCGCGGTCATGTCTAGCTATTTTCATGGCTTTTCAGCGACGCATTTCTACAGACACTTGGTAGGCTTTTTTATTGCAGGCTATGTCAGTTTCATTTAGTGATCAAATCAGTGCTTTATGGAAGGCGATTATCCATGGAGTAGTTTGGAGTGTGAGATTTGACCGTAATCAGTGGATTTTTGAAGGTAAGTGACATGCCGCACTGGTTCTACTAAAACTACTAATGATCTACCATAATCTACCTCGGCTTTTCTAAGGGGGCGTGCAAGTGTTTCACCCTTTGCAAGTGCAAAAGTCGTTCAACTCGTATAGGGTGTACAAGTACGGGTTATCATTCCCACGAGGATCTAGGACGAGTAGTAAGTACAATGGTTAGTCTAATGCTTCGAAAAGCAACTAAGTAACGGATTAATGCTTAAAGGCTAATCTAATGCAATAGTGAAATGAGATTGAAGATTAATAATATAAAGATGCTAGGGGAGGTATGAAATTAACAATGATACACCACTAAGTAATTACTCCTACATGTTTTAGATAAAAGTCACTAAGGTTAGTTCCATGTATAATAAAAGGCACATTCAATAACTCACTCATGGTATCCTCTAAAGTCTTAGATGGAACAATAGGTGAGTGTTTGGTCATGGAACTGTAATCAAGAGTGTGGATTTACAAAGATATACTATTAATCAACATACTCTACTTAATGAGTTATTGGATGAAAATACACACATCAAAAGTTATGAAGTAAGTATTCCATCAACTCTAGTAAAAATTAACAATACATGTTCTTCAAGAGTCACTACAATAGAATCATCCTTTTACTGCGCGCAAAGAACGCCGTAAATGACTATTTACGGCGTTCAACCACAAGCCACGTTAGATGATGTCGTGAATGATATCCTCTAATACGGCGTACCAAACGCGTCGTTAATATGTTTTAAAAAACGTTGTGAATGATATCCTAAGTACTCCATCAACTCTAGTACAAATTACCAATACATGTTCTTAAAGAGTACGTCTATAAGAAACATGTCATAATTTACTCATTTAAAACATTGATAAGCACAAGGTGACTAATTATAAAGAAGAGTGATAACAAGGTGGCTTACATCGTTACTTACATAGATCCCCCAACAAAAGTGGTTTAGTTACACATGATATCTATGAATAGCATAAGTAAGAGAAAAGGTAGAAATACAACTAATGAAGTCTTGTCAGAATCCAAAGGAGGACAACCCTTTTCAGTAGCAAATACAATCAAAGATAATCAACGTAGCTCTCAAAAGCAGATCCTACTAATTACTAAACTAAGCTAAAGTGTCTTGAAGCTTAAGTATTTAAAAATGAGCAAATGATTTCCTAGATCTATTTTATGATAAAGGGAGAGTCTAATTATCTTATAATATCTCTCACTTGTGTTTATTATATCAGAAAAGTGTATATTTATATCTTTAGGTCGAAGTTGGGAAAGGAATTGTCGTAATTGTCCTCGACACGTCTCTTGTGGCTTCGTTCCCGTGGATAAATCCCATGGGATATTCCTCCAGAGCCTCCACGGCTTTAGATCCCTTGCATGATGGCTTCTTTCTCTTGAGAATGAACTAGCCAGCTTTTTCAGACATCCTCGGTGGGCTCACACCTTCTGCCTAGCGGGACAAGTTCAACGAAATAATTCCTAGCATGTTCATGTCTTCTGGTTGGCGGGCTCTTTCAGGCTGACTTCTTCCTGTGGCTTTGTGCAGCGAGTTCATTCCCATGTGGTCATGCTTTCATTGGCTTTTGCTTCTATCTTGAGCTCTTTTCTCCTACTTCATGCAAACACCTTCCTAAATTAATATATTACCTGTACTTAACTAAACACACGTTATATACACGAAAGTGCTGGGAAACGAACACAAAAGGTAGGAAAAGGGAGTGCTAAATGAGAATATTTATGGCGCGATCAAACCCCCAAACCTATCTTTTGCTCATCCTGGGGGAAAACAAATAAAGGAGAAACAAATTTTGTGAATGAGATCTCACTAAATGCAAGTCCACATAATTTTCATGTTCTATGGCAATCAATACTAAATGCTTTGTGAATGAGATCTCAATGCGATTCTAGTTTTGAAAAGTGCTTTTTAAGAGTAGAATAGATTATACCCTCTCAAATAGGGATGGCAATGGGGCTGGTTGGGGTCAGGGAATGCTTTTCCATCCCCATCCCATTCCTCGTCCCCATCCCTATCCCCATCCCCATCCCCATCCCCATCCCCATCCCCGTCCCCGTATTAAGAGAAGCGGGGTCGGGGCATGGGGCGGGGGCAGGGATTCCCCGTTGGAGGGGCCTTCCCTATACCAGTCCCATTCCCCGTATAATATAACTATACATTTAAAAATTACAGCTTAAAACAAAGAAAAAATAGAACATTGGTTGATGCTGAAAGGTTCACAATTCTATTAGATATGGTGTGATACAAAATTCGAACAAAAATCGAATCACACATTATTTTACATTATTGCAGCACTTTTTTCATGGCCAATGATGCTTACTCCAGTACAACATTAAATCATATTATAAATTATGTAGAAGATTGCACAAGTGACAGATTCAAGTTAACAAAGTAATCATTGTAGTAATAGGGCATAAAGATCAATCAAATGTAAAATAACAGTAGATAGAAAATCACAAATATTTTTTAAACTCGTTATTTTATTCAATAATAGAACAAAACTTGTTCAACAAAATAGGTTGATAGCAACTAGTTTTGATTAAGAGCAAGAACATTTTAAAGTCAAAAATCAAAGCTTCTATAAAGCAAACCAACTTCTAAAGTTTAGTTAAAAAAATAAATGTTAAATGATATAAAAAGTTGGATATTATATATATGTGTATATATATCGGGGTGGGGAGTGCTTCCCTAGTCCTCGCCCCGCTTCACCTTCGGAGACAAGACTTTGTCCCTGTCCTCGTCCTCATCCCTAAAGATTATCCCCATCTCCATCGGCTTGGGTTGGGGCCCCATGAGGCCCCGGCCTCGTGGGGAATACTACTATCTCTACTCCCCAAATGATTGTTAAGGCTCAATGTCTCACACGGGTAATCTCCACAATTCTCATAGGAACAACAAGCCTAAGGTTCATTTACCTCAACATTCGAAGATTGGCACTGCACAAGCATATTTATAGTCTTGCAACAACTTAGATGGCATGCATACTAGTCAAAACTTTGAATTCAAAGCATATCATTACATGTTTCTATTGGCACATAAAAGTAAACAGCTTACAAAAACAAAAATTTTCAAAATTTACTTCGTTTTGTTAGAGATTTGAAATTTTTTGCTAAACACATATATATTGTACACATATATAACTAAAAGTAATACAACAAAAGTTGTCCCACACCCTCAAACGTAAACCAAACATTGTCCCCAATGTTTCTTGTGGACAAGGCTAGCTAGAGTTTAGAGATAGCGACAACAGAAATTTCAAAAGACTAAAAACTAAATCAAAACAAATCCTAGGATCTAAGAACAATATATTCACACTCTTAGATCTAAATAAAAATATCAAATAAAACAAGCAGGCATGTTGGGTCGGATAGAATGTGATACCTCTTAAGGCTCACCGCGGGTCAATGCTCTCTGTACGAAGTCGCTCACTAACGAGCGAAATTGTTTCCTTGGGTAGCGGGTTTGTTTCCGCTGTATGGAAACGACAGTGAATGTCTTTTATTGCTCAATCTGTTGCTTCTGGTTCGCAGGATTAATCTCGTGGAAAGACCTGAGGACTATTCTCATCTCCCCTCGCGACATCATTTCTTCTAGCTCGCTGGTTTGATCTAGTGATTACGAAGTGGCCAAGCTCTCTAAAGTCATTCCACGGTTTCGTTCTTACTCTTCCGCTAAAATTGGCTCACGGACTGAATCTGCGGCTATTAATTTTGCCAACTTCTTTTTGCTGTTTTTCCCACTTCAATCCTAACATTTGTGTAGCACAAATACTACAACCAAATCATATGCATATGCTTGATACAAAATATATACATATATACTACTAAATACTTAATTCTAACTAAAAACTACTTTAAACTAATAATTACAAAGAATATGTACCTAGGTGGGGTGCCTCCCACCAAGCACTAGAGTTACCGTCTCAGCAAGACACATGAGAGCTTTATGGCTCTTTAAGCATTATATATTCTTCTTACTTCATCCATTCCCTGTAAGTACGACTTCACTCTATGTCCGTTTACTTTGAACGTATCCCCGTTTTTCTCATTCAATAACTCGATAGCTCCATGTGGGAACACTTGGAGTATTCCATAAGGACCGTACTTTCTTGATCTTAGCTTTCTCGGAAACAGTCTCAACCTAGTGTTGAATAAGAGGACCAGCATGCCCGAATGTAAATCCTTAAGGACTATGTTCTTGTCACGCATTCTCTTGGTCTTTTCTCTATAGGTCTTGGCATTCTCATATGCCTCATCTCTAAGTTACTAAAGCTCGTTCAGTTGAAGTTTTCGCTCCTCTCCTGTTTCAGTCAAATCATAATTCAACTTCTGAAGTGCCTAGTAAGCATTGTGCTATAATTCTACCAGCAGGTGACAAGCCTTTCCAAAAATCAGACGGTATGGTGTCATTCCAATCGGAGTCTTGAACGCAGTCCTATAAGCCCACAAAGCGTTGCTTAGTTTGAACGACCAGTCCTTCCGACTTACGTTTACTGTCTTTTCAAGTATCTGCTTATGTGTCTGTTATTGACTTCTACTTGACTGGAAGTCTGAGGATGGTAGGGGGTTGCAAACTTATGACTCACATTATATTTCTTCATAAGTGTGGTGAATACCTTGTTGCAGAAGTGACTACCCCGGTCATTGATAATGGCATGTAGAGTCTCGAACCTTGAGAAGATTATATTCCTCACAAACTTCACAACTACCTTATTGTCATTTGAAACGTAATCTAAGACTACCAGAATGTAAATGTTTCCGTTTGAAAGTGGGAAAGGTCCCATGAAGTCAATCCCCCATACGTCAAAAATCTCAACTACCATTTGACCAGATCGTGGCATCTCATTTCTCTTTCCTATGTTCCATGTTCTCTAACATTGGTCACACTGTAAGTAGAAGTGATAAGCATCTTTGAACAATGATGTCCAATAGAAGCCTGAATGAAGAACCTTCATTTCCATCTTTTGGAACTGTAGTGGCCTCCGCACTGAAGTTCATGACAGAACTTCAAGATACCTAATTGTTCACTCTCGGGAACGCATCTCTTAATGATCCGGTCTGCCCCATGTTTAAATAGGTATGGGTCGTTCCAAAAATACTGCATTGTGTTGAAAATGAACCTCTTTCTTCCTTGACTATTCATGTCTGCTGAAAAGATTCGGTTTGTGAGGTAGTTGACTATGTCAGCAAACCATGGCTCTATGTCACTCAGCCTCAAAAGCTGCTCATTTGGAAAGATGTCCCTCAGTGGAAGGGTGTCCTCCTCCGTATATGACTCTAGCATCATTCTACTCAAGTGGTTTGCTGCCACAATCTCACTACCCTTCTTGTTTATAATCTCTAGATCGAATTAATGTAACAGAAAGATCCACTGAATAATTCTAGGTTTGGCGTCCTTCTTCTAGAGGAGATAGCAGAGTGTTGAGTGATCTGTTAATACTATGACCTTTGCTCCAATCAGATATCTGAATTTCTCCAATGAAAAGATCACTACTAGCAACTCTTTGTCTGTTGTTGAGTAGTTCAATTGTGCGTTATTCAGAGTTATCGATGAGTAGTAGATGGCATGTGGGATCTTATCTACCCTCTGTCCTAATACTGCCTCAACTGCATAGTCGGAAGCATTACACATTAGCTCGAAGGGCAAACTCCAATCAGGAAACCTCATGATGGGTGCGGTCGTCAACAACTCCTTAAGCTCATTGAATGCTGCCACACACCCCTTATCAAAGTCGAATTCGATCTCCTTCTGAAGCAATCGACATAGGGGCCTTATTCGAGAAGTCCTTAATGAATCTCCTATAAAACCCCGTATGCCCTAAGAATGCTCTTATTTCTCTAACTGTTTTTAAGGGCTACAAACTCCTCATGACATCGATTTTTGCCCTATCCATCTCAATGCCTCTACCCGAGATGATGTGTCGTAACATTATACCTTCCATTACCATAAAGTGACTCTTCTCCTAGTTGAATACCAAATGTGCTTGCTTGCACCTTGCCAATACTAAAGTCAGGTTCCTCAAACAATCGCCGAAAGAATTTCTTATCACTAAGAAGTCGTCCATGAAGATTTCTATGATCCCTTCCACCATATATAAAAATATAGATGTCATGCACCCCTGAAATGTCCTTGGTGCATTACATAGTCTAAATGGCATTCTCCTGTAGGCGAATGTACCAAAAGGACACGTGAATGTGGTATTCTCCTAGTCTTTTGGAGTGATAGCGATCTGGTTGTACCCGGAGTATCAATCTAAGAAGCAGTAGTGACTATGATCGGCCAGACGTTCCAACATTTGATCAATGAACGACAGAAGAAAATGATCCTTTTTAGTGGCCGTGTTAACCTTCCGGTAGTCTATGCACTCTCGCTAACCCGTCTGAACCCTATGTGGTACCAACTCGTTGTCGTCATTCTGCACCACTGTTAAACCGGACTTCTTTGTACTGCATGAATATAACTAACCCACTTGCTGTTTGAAATGGGGTAAATGATCCCATTTTCTAATAACTTGAGAACTTCCGTCTTGACTACCTCTTTCATAATTGGATTAAGTATCCTTTGACCCTTTATAGTCAGCTTGGAACCATCCTCAAGATAGATTTTATACATGCAAGTGGTGGGTTTAATTCCTTTCAAGTCATCCAACGACCAACCGATTGCCTCTCTGTGGTAGCCCAAGACATTAATCAACTCCTTCTTTTCTTTCGGTTGCAGGTCTGATGCAATAATGACCGGAAATATCTCATTCCTATCAAGGAATGCATAATTCAAGGTGAAAGGAAGTGGTTTGAGTTCTAAAATAGGAGAGGAAATTGTACGTGGCTGTTCATCCCAAAGGATGTGATCTTCAGTTTACTCTTCTTCCACTGTGGCGCTAGCCCAAACTAACATCTCTACCCAATTTGTCACTTGACCTTCTTCTATCACATGGTCTTCACAAGCCATTGAGTCAAGGATATTCCTCTTAGAAAATTCAGACACTAACACATCTTCGATGGCGTTTTCCATCTCCATTGAGTGAACAAATAGGTACTCTATGGAATATAAGTTAGCAAGGATTACTAGAACTAGTTAATATTACTATCTAAATATCCTAAATATCCTAAATCGCTTCTTACTACTTACAATAGTATATGAACAAATGTGTGTGTGTAAGCTATTATGCATATAGTCTTTTCATGTCATTCACTACTTAAGGCATTCTCTTCATAAAAGACATATAGCATATTCACATATCCTATTCATTTTAGACTAACTCATCAACTTAGAATGCAAATATCTCTAGATGTTCATCCATTAGTGACTGTTTCATTTCTACACGAAGTGTAGCCCCATTTCCATATCATTTTGAGTTTGTTTCTCGGGTAAAAACAGGTATTTAATATGATAAAATAAGTGTTTCACGTATTGATAGAGTTCAGGGGCATTGGAGTAATTTGGAGAATTAAAGGTCAAAGTGAAAAATATGGAGAATATATTAAAGAAACTATGATTAAGGAAGAAATGAGGGGTGCATATTGTAATTCACCAGGCAACGCATGCGTGCGCGCCATGTGGATTAGTGAAACGGTGAGTTTCACACTGGGCCTTCGCCCGACCCGGCCCAGATTCGATTCACCCAACATCAGATTAAGCCCAATTGCTGAGTACACCTCATTCTGCCACTAAGCACGCCCTGCCATATCAGCCTGACATTATTGTGACATTAGCGTCTTCAACCTTGAGCGAGTCTGCATAGACCCGTGCGCCCGACCCGACCCGACCCGACCCGACCCGACGACGCGACCCGACTTCAACCCGTCACAGTCCAGTAGTTTTTCGACGTCTTTTCCGACGGTTTTCCATCCAGAACAAAAGTGCACATCCCCCCGGTCCATTTGGCACCCATTTCGAGCCTCCATACAAAGCTTTTCTTCAAGCTCCAATTCCTTCAAGCTTCCATCGCTTCCAAGCTCATTCTCTGACCGCGGCAAGCAAGCGATAGCCCAAGAGACAGTAACGTGCCGCGGTCATCCAAACCGCGGCACACTTGCGACAGAGACTTCTCAGATGTGCCGCGGTCCAGTTGCCGCTTCCGCCAACCTAGAAAATCCCCAACCGCGGCAGTCCGTCTTTATGTCGTTTTGGATGAAATTTCAGCCCTATTTTGAACCTATATATATATATATACATCTTTTGTTCTAAAAGAAGAAAAAAAGAAGAAGAGAGCCACAAAAAGGAAAACAAACTTCAAAGCCAAATCCACCAAAAACCCTCTCATTCCACCATCTCTTCCACCCACACATACACCCATCACTTCTCTTTACCACATCCACCATCACTCCATCTTTTGGAATCAAAAGAGAGTTGAAGAGAGGGGCAAAGGAAGAAGAAAAGATCTCATTAGTTTTCTCTAATCTTTATTCTTTTTATTTTCCTTTACATAGCCATGTATTTAATTGATTTAATATATTGTATGGTTATACTTTGTGAGAAGATCTAAATATTAATTGCTAGGATATGATGAAACCCCATATTTGAATATTTATATGCATTGACCTTCGTTTATTCATTTTGTGCAAGTGTGGTTTGTATGGGTATTTTAGTGTGCTTAAAGCTTTCAATTGATTAATCTCCTTTTGAATGATTTTTGTGGTGTGTTATGTACTAACCAGAGACGCACACCATGTGCTTGATAAAATGTCCTCTATGCATGTCTAGAAAAGTAGACCTACTTAGGCTAGCGTGTAGGATTCGTTTAGTGCACCAATATCCTTAACAAATCCATTCATATATTCCGAGCAATCGAGAGATAGGCTTGTGTATGATTTTGGGTGTAATCTATTTTACTCGACCGAGATTGTAGGTTAATATTAGGGTGCATGAATCTATGAATTATATGAGTATGATTTGGGTGAGTATTTAAGTCTAGAACGGAAGTCAATATAGGGTGGGGTGTAGTCAAGTCCTAGCATATTTCTCTCAATAATTACACTTGAGTTTATTTTTGTGTTATTTCTTTATTGCAATTAGCATTAATCCTTTTATTAATTTAGTTTAATTTGCTTAGTTAGAAAACCTTTATTTTATGATTGTTTGAATAACATCTAAGCTAATCAATTTCGGTAATCGATCACTCGATTCCTATGGGAGCGAACTTTACTTACCATTGTGCTACTCTCCGACCTCGTCTTATTACGAGTGTCACCTAAAGAGGACTAGTCAATTAGGCTCTACCTTCTTATTTTTCAAAAGTTTAGCAACATAACATCACTATATAATCAAGAATAAAAGGAAATGTAGAAGGAGAGAAGACTTGCAAAATAAGTAAAATGGATAAGTTATTAAGAGTGCCTTGAATGAAGATGTAGAAAAGGAAGATGTTTTCAGTTGAGAGATAAACTTTAAGATTTGAAAAATCAAGTCCAAAAGATTGCTTTTTTACTTTAAAAACCAACTTAGGTCACCTGCGCTGGTTCGTGAGCGGAATCAATCCCGTAAGTTGAACTCACGGGTACATAGCACCCCTATATTCCACTTCTTGCTAAGTTTCCCCCGCGGTTTTGTTCCTTCTATCTCACGGGACTTTTCCAACAGATATGAAGTCACAGACATTTCCTCTGAAATCTTGTGAGATTGCTTCTTTTGGCTAGCGGTTTCATTCCCGCCAGTTAGTTCTCACAAACCTTTGCTAGATTTTCTCGCGGCTAATATCCAGTGGAATGTAACTCGCTGCAAGATCAACATTCCTTTCGCGAGTTTGGTCTTTCTACCTGGCGACCTCTTGCTATCCGGATCATCTCGCGCATCTGCCAAGATGTCTCCGTGGTTTTGTCCTTTCTGGCTGGCGACTTATATCCCGCCAGGATAGAAGTAGCGGCCTGCATATGCTCCATCCTTGGGTCATTCTTCCTGATTTTAATGACTTCAAAACGTACACATACACACTTCCACACATAATACATACATCAGTAGCCTAATGCTCAGGGAATATACAACCATTAATACATATTAAATACTTAATATCCAAGGTTATGGGTCAAATGGCCCCAAACCTATAAAATTGTTCGTAGTGAATAATTACAATCATAACAAATGTACACAATTCAAATTCAAACTCGACCCTTTCTCCTGGTCAACACTCTACACATACACCAATTTCATTAAAAATGTTCACATATTTAAATGTGAACGAGACATGCTCATGCTTCTTAATTCTGAACAAGATATAGGAGGGGGAAGTGGCAAAGTAAGGGATATATGTTCCTTTAGGATCCACATTCCAACATCTGGTGTGAATTTCACCTTAAGTGGGGGAGACTCCTTGTGATTGTCCTTTCGGACCCACATTTACCTTAGTTTCCCCAAAGGCCTCCTAAGTAACACATTCCTAATCTTGCAAAACTCATGGTATTTCATGCACTTGGGCCTTTTATGCACTTGGGTTCCACAATAGTAACAAGTAGGAGAGTATAAATTACCTCCTTGGTTGTCAACCTTTGTCGTGCTTTTGAGGTTATTGGTGGAGCACTTTCTCTCGCTAGACAAATTCTCTTCAATTCATCCACCATGTCCCTCACATCCTTCCCCTTCATGAGATCAAAAATCCTATATTGCATCATCTTTGAAGATAATGCATATGCCTCTTTCAGATAATCCATTAGCTTCATTATCTCTGTTAGATACTTCATATTCTCCTTCTTTTCTTACTCAACCTTTTCAATTCTGAACAACAACTTAGTGTTGAGTTCTACCAATTCATCATTTTTTTTTTCTCAAGATCACTTAAGGTCTTAGCATCAACCTCCAAGGCTTTTAAGAATTCATCCATCTCATCGGATGAGTCTAATGAGGCTTGGCCAGATGGGCATTCTACCACATCCTTCTCTTTCCTTATCAAGGGTTCAACACCAAACATATCAAACTCCACCACGTCATCCAAGACGCTTAGGGTGAGTTTTCCCCTATGCACATCCACAATTGCCTTTGAGGTCACCATAAACAGCCCTCCTAACAGCACTGGTTGGGAATTACCATGCTCATCCCTGTCTTTTACATCCAATACTACAAAGTCAGTAGGGATAAGTAAATGATCAACCTTGAGGATCACATCCTTAATCACTCATTGAGGACTCCTCGATGACTGATCCGCCAACCGCAAACATATGGAAGTGGGCTTGAGACCACTCAATCCTATCCTCTCATACATAAAGTATGACATCATATTAATGTTGGCCCCTAAATCAAGGATAGCCTTCTCCACTGAGGAGGCTCCTACAGTAATGTCCAACTCAAAGCTTCCTGGGTCCTATGCCTTGGAAGTGTACACTCTCTTAGAACTAGTAATGGCATGGGCAAGCTCTTGCATTGGGGCTTTTCCCCTATCTTGCTGCCCATTTGCCTCCATCATCTATCCCAGCTGAGTAGACAACTTTGTTAGTGATGCTTCTATACCCATAATCCAATGATCAATCTCCTGTTGATAATATTACGGAGGATTGTTGTTGTTTCACTGGTTTGAGTTCCTGGCACCTTGCTGGACTTGGTTTCTTGATGGTTGTCCTTGGTAATGATTTCAGTTGTTGTTTCCCCCCTATGATTGAATTTGATCATTCCTTGACTGTTGATAGGCATTGTTGTTGTTTCTCTGCCTTCCCTGATTCAATTGGTACATGGCTTGGGCCTCTGCCTCTAAATAAACCTCTCTCTATGAGGGGCATACGTATGCTTCATGTTCAACCATACCACATGCTTGGCATACCTTCACTTGCTCATTCTGCTGCCCCTACTGATTTATCATCATCGCCTTGATGTTGTTGGACAATGTCTCCATCTGCATGGCTAGTTCTGCACTACCACCCTTGTTGCCCTTTGTGCTTCTTTGTTGGGAATTCTATCCCAACATCTCATATTTGTTTAACACAAAGTCTGCGGTGCACTCCTTCATTGCTCCACCATAAGTATTGTCGACGATTGCCTGTGTGAGTCCAGTGAGCCCATCGTAGAAAGATTGTACTTGGGACTAATGTGTAAAGTCGTGGTGTGGGCACTAAGCTAGGAGAAGTTTGAACCTCTCCCATGACTCATGGAATGCTTCTCCCTCTTCCTCTTGGAAATTTGCAATATGGCCCTTGATCTCCTTGGTTTTCTAGGATGGGAAGAATTTGGAGAAGAATTTCTGCTCCACATCGGCCCATGTAGTAAGAGTCCAAGCTGGTAAAGCCATAAGCCACTTCTTGGCTAGGTCCTTCATACGGTATGAAAAGAAACACATCTGTAGTAAATCCTTCGTTAGTCAGCACAGTGGTATCATAGTGATAGCATAGTAATACTCATTCATAAAGTGAAGGATGTCTTCACTTGGCTTTCCATAATAGGATGGCAGGATGTTGTGATGCAAGTTCTTCAGCTCATAATCCCACTGAGCGTTATTCAATGCTATGGTTGAAGGATGTGCCCCTACAGTGGGCAATGAGAATTCCTTCATGCAGTGTGTATCCTCCATTGAGTTCGTAGTAATGATTCTGCATATAATTCAGAAAAAGTAACGGGAATCAATGCGAAAAAGAAAGGTATTACACTGAATTAAGACTAGAAAGCAATGTCACTTTAAAATTAACTAACAACTTTAATTCTACCGTGCTTATATCCCCGGCAGTGGCGCCATGAATTTTGACATGTCTGCACCGGTTCTACTAAAACTACTAATGATCTACCCTAATCTATCTCGACTATTTTAAGGGGACGTGTGAGTGTTTCACCCTTTGCAAGTGCACAAGTCGTTCAACTCGTATAGGGTGCACAAGTATGGTTATCGTTCCCACGAGTATCTAGGACAAGTAGTAAGTACAATGGTTAGTCTAATTCTTCGAAAAGCAATTAAGTAACAGATTAATGCTTAAAGGCTAATCTAATGCAATAATGGAATGAGACTGAAGATTAATAAGATAAAGATGCTAGGGGAGGTATGAAATTAACAATGATACACCACCAAGTAATCACTCCTACATGTTTTAAATCAAAGTCACTAAGGTTAGTTCCATTTATAATAAAAGGCACATTCAACAACTCACTCAAGGTATCCTCTAAAGTCTTAGATGGAACAATAGGTGAGTGTTTGGTGGTGGAGCTGTAATCAAGAGTGTGGATTTACAAAGATATACCATTAATCAACACACTATACTAAATGAGTTATTGGATGAAAATACACACATCAAAAGTTATGAAGTAAGTATTCCATCAACTCTAGTAAAAATTACCAATACATGTTCTTCAAGAGTCTATGAGAAACATGTCATGATTTAGTCATTTAAAACATTGATAAGCAAAAGGTGACTAATTATAAAAGAAGAGTGATAACAAGGTGGCTTACATCGTTTCTTACATAGATCCCCCAACAAAAGTGGTTTAGTTACACATGATATCTATGAATAGCATATGTAAGAGAAAATGTAGAAATACAACCAGTGAAGTCTTGTCAGAATCCAAGGAGAACAACTCTTCTCTGTAGCAAATACAATCAAAGATAATCAAGGTAGCTCGCAAGAGCTGATCCTAATAATTACTCAACTAAGTTAAAATGTCTTGTAGCTTAAGTAATTGAAAATGAGGAAATGATTTCTTAGATCTATTCTATGCTTAAAAGAGAGTCTAATTATCTTATAATATCTCTCACTTGTGTTTATTACATTAGAAAAATGTATATTATATCTTTAGGTTGAAGTTAGGAAAGGAATTGCCGTAATTGTTCTCGACGCGTCTCTCGCGGCTTCGTTTCGCTGGTTCGTTTGTGGATAAACCCCGCGGGATATTCCTCCAGAGCCTCTACAGCTTTGGATCCCATGTTTCGTGGTTTCTTTCTCTCGAGCATGAACCAACGAGCTTTTTCAGACATCCTCGGCGGGCTCACACCTTCTACTTGACGGGACAAGTTGCATGGAATAATTCCCAGCGTATTCATGTCTTATGGCTGGTGGGCTCTTTAAGGCTGACTTCTTCCCGCGGCTTTATGTCGCGGGTCCATTCCCGCGAGGTCTTGCTATCATTGGCTTTTGCTCATATTTTGACCTTTTTTCTCCAACTTCGTGCAAACACATTCCTAAATTAATATATTACCTGTACTTACCTAAAATACACGTTATATACACAAAAGTGCTCAAAAATGAACACAAAAGGTAGGAAAAGGGAGCGCTAAATGAGAACATTTATGGCGTGATCAGTAAGGCTATGGATTTCAGGTCTGCTCTTGCTCTGGTCTAGTGTATGGTTTTAGATGCTAACCGTATGAAGATTGTGTGTATGCGTAATTGTGTAGATGGTTTGTTGATTCTTAGGAGGTGTGGTCTTCGTGGTCGTCCTACTATGGCTTCGGTAATCAAAAGTGTGATTTGGTCACCTCTTGCTTTTGGTTAGATCAAAGTTATTACGGATGGTGCTGCCTTGGGTTCTTTGGGTGTTGGTGGTTGTGGGGGTGTTTTTCGGAACTGTAAAGCCTTTATGAAAGAGTTGTTTTGCTATTCCTCTTGGGCAGGTTTTTGCATTTGAAGCTGAGCTTCTTATAGCGTCTCTGACCATTAATTTTGCTTGGAAGTATGGGTGATGTCAGGTCTGGCTTGAAAATGATTCTTCATATGTGGTTCAGTTGCTCTCTTCTCGTTTGGTTCATGTTCCCTGGAGGGTTCGTCAGGCATGGCAGCCCTGTATCTTCTAAATTTTACAGATGGATTTTCAGGGAGGGGAATCGAGTTGCGGATGCTTTTTCTAAACATGCTTTGGAGGTGGAGGTGGAGGTGGACTTTTGGTGGTTCTCCACCCCGACGTTCTGTTCTTTAGTTGGCGATGATTGTATGGGTAAAGAGTCATTTTGGTTTTTTTGATGCTTTCTATTTCTTTTTGAGGTGGCTTGTGTGCCACTTTTTGTTCGGGGTTGTTTTCCCCATGGTTTTTTGTGTATGTCTTTTTTAACTTTTTTTTATTATTTTATTATTTTTTATCATTTATATACATAGATACTATATAGAGGTTTTTCAGCATATAATCACTTGTAATGTTTTTTTCCCTTAGGTCAGTCCAATTTTATCAAGAAAATATTTCCTTTTGAAATCTATGATAATAATTTTTTTCTAAGAAAATTTATTAGATATATTTTCACCCCAATACTATAAGATGAACATTGTATATATCAAAAATTAAAAATAAGATGAAAAATAGAAATTAGGCTTTTTATTGTTAGAACGGTTTGGACAATACCATAAGTAATTCTAATCCAGCTGTACTATGTGAAGCAAAAAATAAAAAAAAATAAAAAATAAAAATTATGACCACTAATAATAAAGTTCCAACAGAGCAACGTAACTTGATTAATAATAATATATACTAAATTCATCTAGTTTTATCAATTGTTGACCTCAAATAATGAGTGACAGAAGGAAGGTAGTTTTCTTTTTCATGCAATAGCTTGTATTATTAATTACACCATAACACCATATTAGATAACCTAACAATGTTTCAGAAGCTAAGGAGTTTGATGTCCTACTTTTTTTGAGTAATTTTCTGGGACTATTTTGTCAATGACCTATGACTCTATGAGACATCTTGTTTAAAAAAGGTGAACTACCAGAGACAAAAACTCTATTAAATATTCGATTAATTCTTTACAACAATATTCAATACAATTGGCTTGGCTCTATATATATTCTTGTATTGCTATATAAATAACTCATACAATCTCCAAAGTCTCCACCCCATCTCCTCTCTAGACACCAACACAACATTCTTATAACAACTCAAGCTTTGTGTCGAGCACCTAATCATGGCGTCTTACAAATGCTTATTCTTGGCTTTCGTCGTTGTTTTAACGATTTCCAGCATGGATGTCAGCTTAGCAGCTCGTAATCTTCTGCAACTGCCAACACTGCCACCATTGCCTTCTAACCCGAATCTGCCACAGCCAAAGATACCAACGTTGCCAACCACCCAGCCATCTCTACCAATTCCAAGCTTGCCTACCATTCCAGGTCTTCCAAAATTCAGTCTGCCTCCACTTCCAAGCATGCCTTCAATCCCAACAAATTTTCCCTCTATCCCTTTTTTCTCCCCACCTCCTGCTACCACTAGCCCTTGATGACTTTGTTCGATTTATATTTTATATATGTTCCACTTTGCTTTGGTGTGTGCATTGGCGTTAAGGATTGGTTGATGAACCTGAATCTTCTTTTATATATGTATTTCATGAATAATTTGTAGCTTTAATTATGTTATTGTACTTAATAGTAAATTTTATATTTTTTTTGTGTGTTTTTTCATTTCTTACTGTAATTCTATAAATCTTGGAAGTTTGCTATTTAATAGATATACTTTCGAGTATTTACCCTTTATACTATACGTGTCCTTCTATCTTTCAAAGTTTCTTACGAATCTCTTGGTTTCGCCATATGATCATTTGGAATTCCGACTGCTACTACTAGGGGTGGGTGTGCACCCAAATAATCAAACCGATCAACCCTGCTCAAATCAAACCATTCTTTTACTAGGGGTAGGCATGGGACGTTGGTTTGGGTTGGTTTATAACTATAATTACTCCGAACCAACCATAAGATCCAAATAATCAGGATTGATTTAACTAAAAACCAAACCAAAGAACTATTTTCGGAAGTATATACCCAACATGCACTTAAAATACTACCTATGTATTGATGTATGTAAGAAAAAAAATAAAAATTAGAAAACATACCTCAATGGTGTATCTTGATTTTTTAATACAGTTTGGCTGCTCTAAGAAAGAAAATTGGAGATCAATGCGTTGTAATATTTTTAAAATTTCTTCTTTGTAATCAAGAGAGAGTGGCTGCCCATGTTTTAACTTTTGATTATGTAAAGTTGTGTGCAGCCAATTTAAGAGAATAGCAATTAAAACTTAGGGTTTCAATGTGAGTTTACAAAAACACCAGATTCAATTATTGCGGTAACACCAAATCGCGATAATTAGATCACACTTGGAAACTAAATTGTGATAACTTGATCTCATAAAAGTCATCATGAATTGATCACGGTTAATAAGAACCGTCATATATTAATGATCCTAATATCGCTTATTTTAAATAACCGTGATATTTTATTATCAATTATATAGTGTGTGATAAATATACAACGGGTTTTGAAAGATAATATTACTAAAGGGGTGTATTCAATTAGGATTCTTGAGGACATTTAAGGCATTATAAATCCTGGTGTATTCAATTCGGATATTTAAAGACTTTAAAAGAGTCTATATGAATTTAGTGGTATTCAATTCAGATTTCTATGGACTTTTAAAGAATCCTTCCAAATCTTGGTGTATTGAATTGAGACTTTAAAAATGTCAACAAAAATCAAGGTGTATTCAATTAAGAATATATTTTAAAGGATTTTCTCAAGTCATGGATTTTGGTGGACTTATAGTGAGAGGTGTAAATATCAAAGTCCATAACAAGTACAGCTATCTCCCCAAAGATTTTCATCTAGCATCATTCAATTGGGACTTTCCGGAAATCTTCTACTCTTTCACAAGTTAGTACATCTTCTACACTTCAACAGCGAATTTTTTCAATTTTTTTCTACTCTTTCACTTCTCTATAAGTTTTATCTATCAAAATCTATTTTTTTTTTCTCTCTATAATTCATTATTTCTTGTGTTTTTTTTTTTTGGGTTTGTCATAGCTTTTGCTCTGTTCTTTTGATGTGCTCCAAGAAATCACTAAAAGTTTTTGCTCTGTGTAATTGTTCTTTTGCTGTGCTTTGTTGGTCTTGGTGTGGCTTTAATATAATCCAATCACTACAAGAAAAAATGGCTATTGGGACGATTTATTTATCGTCCCAATAGCCCAAAATTTGTCCCTATAGACTATTGGGATGAAAAAAAATTCATCCTAAATTACGTCGCCTCAAATGGGTCGCCGCAATAGGTTTTTTGGGACGAAAATTAAAATTCGTCCCAAAAGACTATATATTTCATCCCTTTAAATATCTTATAGGAAAAAAAAAAAAATTTTAAAAATTAAAAAAAAAAAAAAAAATGGTTTTCTGCCTTTGAAGGACACCCCACCCACCCACGCCTAACCCAGGCACCAGCACAACCACCCACGACCCACCCATCTCATCACACCCAAATTACAATTAATTGGTTGTTCTCATGTTGTGAGATGAACACTTCACTCGTGAGAAACACATGCCTTAAACATCAGACTGCTGTTTTGAATTTGATAATTAGAGAATATTTTTTTTATATATATCATCTACTTGTTATTAAATTTTTATTGATTATTTTTAAATCTAAATTTTATTTATAAATTGATTCCACTGATTAAAATTTTATTTTTATATGATAAATAAATTGATATTAAAAAACTTTTATTATAATATTTAATTAAACTATTTTGTTAAAATCATATATTGTCAAATTTTGCTCATTCCAACTTCAAAGGTTTTTTATTTTTATTTTTTATAATTAGCAATAATTAGCTACTCTCTCATAATTTGTTCTTGTGATAATAAATTCACCTTGATACCCAGAACCATGTTGATACCAAGCCCATAATGTTGCTTTTACAATTGATAAGTTAGAGATAACAAATCCATAAAAGTCTATGGATGTCTAAACAAATCAATAAAAGTTTGAAATGGATATCTAAACAAATCAATGAAAGTCTATGTGGATTTATAACGGTATGTAGAAATCCATAAAAATATGTCACTTAAAATGTCTTTAAATGTCTTCAAGAATCCTAATTGAATACAACCCCCCACCCGACAAGCGCCAACATGGGCATAGCTCAACTGGTAAATGGACGAGTTTGGGGATTGAGCAAATAAATTCCAGGTCAGCGGCTCGAATCTTACCAATGGCGAAAGCTTTCAAAAAAATACATGGTCCCGAATTAATAGATATTGTCAAAAAATACTAAATAACCGGCAATAAAAAAATATAATAAAATTGCTTGATTAAAACATATTTTTTATTATAGTGCGATCAACCCACTCAAACCAAACCAATATCTAAATCGACAATAAACTCTATAGAGCTTTTTTATTAATAATAATAATAATAATTTTTTATAAAAAAGGAAAGGAAAAGAAAAACGAAAACGAAAACAGAGACACGCACATGCCCTAAAACACATTAATCTAAAAAGGTTTGCATGCCTCAATAGAATCTAATTAATTAGACCAGCGGAACTATTCCTTTCTGCCTTAACCTGTGCGGCCCAATTAACAAAAATGCTTGATTCTGTTTGGGACACTGAAGCTGCAAAATTATGGAGAATCTTAGGAGGGTATATTCAATTAGGATTCTTGTGGACATTTAAAGACATTTTTTAAGCGACAGATTTTTATAGATTTCTACGAACTTTAATAAATCCATATGGACTTTTATTGATTTGTTTAGACATCTATCTCATACTTTTATAGATTTGTTTAGACATCTATCTTCGACTTTTATAGATTTGTTTAGACATCCATGGACTTTCATGGATTTGTTTCTCTGACTTCTATTATAGATACAGAATTCTACCACTATATGACCTAATATCCCAATCCTTACACTTAACCAATATGATCCATTAATATAATTTTCAATACTAACAAAAATCTCTGAATATAGATTTTCGTCAATTAGACCGGTATTTACGGAGGGACAATCTTCTTAAAGAATAATCTTAAGAACCATAGTGTACTATCGAATGATACAGATCCATCGTGTATCAATGTACCATTGAAGATACTTTTCAGATGGTCAAAATAAAAGTGAAATGAAAAGAGAATGAATATCAATTTGACTATTCTTTCTTTCACGGTGTTCATTTTTTTTTTTTTTTTGCCTTCGAATACATAACTAATTACCTTTTTTTTTAGTTTTTTTGAAATATCTTGTATATCTTTTTTATATTTCTTTGATGTGTATAATTTATTCCTAAAAATACATATTAATGGGGCATACAAAATATATTATTAGTTGCAGAAACCATCTTCAATTCAAAAATAAATTATATAACTAATTACGTTACTTGTTGATGAAATGATTTACATGTGCCAATACAAATATTAAAAAAAAAAAAAATAGATCATGTCAGATATATATATTTTTTAATATTAAATTTTATATTTCTATTTTTTTTAGCTTAAAAAAAGTAAAATAAGTCACGACAATAAATTGTATATATGTCTATGTTTTGAGAGAGAGCAAAGTCCACCAAAATCTTTGGGGAGAAGGTTGGACATGTTATGGCATTTGATATTTACATCTCTCACCATCAAGTCCACCAAAATCCATAAAAATCCATGACATAAGAAAATCCTTTAAAATCTAGTCCCAATTGAATACACTTGATTCTTAGAGACATTTTTAAAGTCTCAACTCAATACACCCAGATTTGGAAGGATTCTTTAAAAGTCCCATAGAAATCTGAATCGAATACCACTGGATTAGTCTTAGGAAGGTGCTTAGAACTCCTCCTACTCATTTGAAACTCGAAATTATATAAAATCTTTAAAAAATGTATATTTGAGACATGTAATTAGATAAATCAAACCAATAAATATTGTAATAAAAAAATCTACATTAAATTCTTTTCAACATAAATATATTCCATTGTTTCAATAAATTTTTTTTTTTTTTTTGGTTTGGTTTATTTATTTAGAATATGCAATTTAAAGGGTTAAGGCTCACTCCACCCTTTATTTTGTAGGGTGATCCTCTCTCGCCCTTTTTGTTTAGTATTGCAGATGATTTTCTTAATAGATATATTTCTGGGATGGTGGAGTCTTCTTAGTTGCTGCCTATCTCTTCTCCAAGGGGGTTTCTTGCACCAACTCACCTGTTTTATGTCGATGATGTTCTTATTTTTTTGCAGAGGTACAATGAGAAATATGAAGGCTATTAGGCATGCTTTTGATATTTATAACTGCCTTTCATGTCAGATTCTGAATTGGAATAAATCTTATATTTATTTTGGCTCTACTGTTTCCCCTCATCATTTTGGGACTTTGCAATCTCTGGTTGGTATGCAAATTGGTCATATGCCTTTCACTTATTTAGGGGTTCCACTTTTTCAGGGTAGACCTACTTTGACTATGTTGAGGCCGATTGCTGATAAAATCATTTCTAAGCTTGCTCATTGGAAAGGAAAATCTCTTTCTTTGGCTAGTCGAGCCATTTTGATTAATTCGGTTATCACAGGGTCATTTATTCATTATTTTATGATATGGCCGGTTTCATTGCTGAATTTAGTTAACCGTAAAATCAAGATTATTATGTGGCCAGGCTCTTGTGAGGACTCCAAGTTGGTCACAGTTTCTTGGGATACTTGTTGTCAGCCTTATTCTCAAGGTGGTTTGGGTTTGAAGGATCTTCGGTTATTGAACTCTTCTTTGTTGAAGAAGTTTACTAGGAAATTTATGACTTTCGATGATTTTCTTATTCTTTTCTTCAGAAGCGTTATTTGAAGCAGCTACAGAAGCCTTTTGGGGGTTATGTTACTTGTTCCATTTGGTCTTTTTTCCAAGCTTATTATTTAGATATTTATAAAGAAGGCCTTTGGCTTATTAGGGCTAACTCTCAATGAGATTTTTGGCTTGACAATTGGTTGAGGGTGCCGATTTTAGAGATCTTAGGTATTCCATAATTTTTGGCTATTTCCCTTCGTGCTGAAGTTTCTGATTTTATTGTGGAGGGTAGTTGGGTTCTTCAAGAGGACTTTAATGTTCGTTTTCCGGATATTTGTCGTTGGAATGAACAAATTGTGATTTCTCGAGTCAAGGACTCTCTTGTTAGGTCTCTCTCTAGAGATGAATTGGTTTCTTGGAAGGCAGATTACTGGGAGATGATCTAGGAGATTCCCCATGTCTCTTGGTGGAGGGACATTTGGTTGAGTTTTATTCCTCCTTCTTGATCATTTATTTACCCTTATATTATGCGTGTCCTTCTATCTTTCAAAGTTTCTTTCGAATCTCTTGGTTTCGCCAGATGATCATATAGAATTCCGACTATTACTACTTGGGGTGGGCGTGCACCCAAGCCATTAAACTGATCAACCCCGCTCAAACCAAACCACTGATTTACTAGGGGTAGGCATGGGATGTTGGTTTGGGTTGGTTTATAACTATACTTAATCCGAACTATTACAACCCTAACCAAACCATAAGATCCAAATAGTCAGGATTGATTTAACTGAAAACCAAACCAAAGAACTATTTTCGAAAATATATAACCAACATGCATTTAAATACTACCTATGTATTAATGTATGTAATGAAAAAAAAAATCCAATGACCGTTTCCAGCACGGTTTCCAATTGTTGTTTTTCGACGATAGCTTTCGGTGGGGTATTAGACTACGATTTTCGACTGTGGTTTCTGGAGCGGTTTCCAGCTATGGTTTTCGATACGATTTATGATCACAGTTTCTGATTATGGTTTACAACACAATTTTCGAAAACAATTTTTGGTTGCAATTTCTGTCATGGTTTCCGGCTACGATTTTTGGCCACGATTTCTGATGACAGTTTTAGGCCCATTTTTCGATGATGGTTTCCACCACAACTTTAGATGATGAGTTTCGACACCGATTACAGATACGATTTTTGTCACGGTTTCTAGTGATGGTTTATAGTGACAGTTTCTAATGCGGATTCCAATGACTGTTTTCGGTCCAACTTTCAGTGATAGTTTCTAACGTGGTTTTTTGTTATGGGTTCCTACACTATTTTCGATGACGGTTTTTGAATAGCATTCCATTGACGGTTTCCAGTGGCATTTTTTGGCTATCGTGGAATTTTCCAATGGAAATTCCGACGCCATTTCTAATGGCTATGGAATTTTTCGACGTCATTTCCGACGACATATTCAGACACCATGGAATTTTCCATTAGGAATTCTGGCACGATGATCATGGTATTTCCCTGCGACAATTTCAACCATCGAAATTTAGCTTCAATGGGGGCTATATTAAAAATGCCTTCGATTTGAATTCTCCGTCTCATTAATCATGCTATCGGGAATACGAAATTTCATGTACAAGGTTATTAAAGGACAAATGTTTCTAAGTGACTAAGAAAATATTTACAATAAATCTGCATCATCTTATATGTCTTAATGGAGAAGATTTAATGAATCTTATTAATAACCTATAATCTTTGTCAATTTGGATTCGTGCTTTTATATGGAGAGATGCAGTTGATAGTCCTTTAATGAAATTTCCTGAAGAGTTACTAGATCTATAAGGTTGGAAAACTAGAGTAAAATATCGTGCATTAGAAATCGTAGAGGAGCGCCACATTCTTGGGAATGTGAGGCGATCTACTACATCCACAATGAATATTCATAGTGCTAGGCACATGAGTTACTGCACATGCAAAAAAGGACCAAGATTCTAGAAAATGGGAGTCAGATGAGTTATGAAGACTTAGAGAGTCTTTCCCAGTGGTGATCGATATGAATTTGGGACTTCAGAATGAATAGCGTGCAAAGTCCCGTATTTTAGAAAGCATTATTATTTTATAAACCGTTATTTTTTTTTGTTTATTTACTTTGAAGTAAAAATAGATTTGACCCATAAAATATTTCTAGGGACTTGTGCATTGTATTCTTTTGTTGTTTATATGATCACCTGCTTTGGGAATTCTAAATTGTTGAGTACAATATTAAAATTTTGCTTAAAGTACTAAATTTATGGTGGTTAAATTTTTGGAAATGGATGGTAATTAGGCGCTTTGATGACCTTTTTCGATTCTGTACCTTAAATTATTCCATCATATTTTTGGTTTGTGTTTACAGCAAAATTACATATGTGTATTTTTGGAAGTCCATATGTTTGCATAGTAGATTGTATGTCTCTACATAAATTACCATAAGATATAGCTTATATATCTATAATACCGTGGCCAATTTGAAAGTGATAAGCTGAATTGTGTAATCTATGTGATTTAGCATAGAAAATTCAATCCATTTTTAAAGAGCAAGAGGCTCTTAAGACTATAACATGAATCATGATTGAACCTCGGCATAATTCTTATTTGCTCAACATACAAGATGTGAAGGCTTATCAAGCTAGAAATTAAATTACTCGCATTATGTTGCGAAGTAGCTTAAATAATACCCTCACATGTGTATTTGATAAGTACAATAGGATTTAAGTGAAGTGGCTTACCTTTGAAAGTTTGGCTTTAAGGGCAATTTTAATAATATTTTGAATTCTAAAATTTTAGTAGGTTCGGTATCAAGTTTTTGAGTACTTATAAGAAGCGCCAAAATTAGTGGCAGTCTCTAATAAGGATATAAAACATGCATGATCCGATCTCTTCTAATATTTGGAATATATAAAATTAATCCAATGCGTATCAATCACGTCATTTCGGTAGTAGAAGATGAGTGCTTGGAGGCGGCTTAGGCTTTTAGCCAATTTTATATGAAGATTCCAACTTGTACAAAACTTTTAGTTTTGAGCATATTAGTGGAACTAGATATTTCCAAAAGGGGAAGAGGATCTAGTCATAACCACAATTAATCTTAGATCGAAATATGCAAGAAGTTGAGGGATGACAAATCGAGGAAGGAAAAAACTAACATAACATGTTACAATTGTGACAAGCTAGGTCATTTTCACTAATACATTGAGTCGAAAAGAGTAAAACCCAAACTCAAGAATTTGTTAAGTTTATGGCTAGGTATTTTCTTTCTAAACCTCATCCTTTGTGGACTAGAGATAAGTAAAGATATACCATCCAATAAGAAATTGTAAAGCATACATTGAATAAAGTTAGATTATTAGAAACAAGATGTATGTCTTAGAACAATTTTGGAGTTAAGTACCTACAAACTGGGTTTGCATGGTAGCTTAAATTTGTACTCCATGATGTTCTAATATGCACTTGACATCTAACTAGGTTTTATTGTCCGCAGTTGTCCTTATTGATTCGGGTTATTGTTAATAATCATGATAGTTGTTTGAATATTATTTTAGCAAATTATTCATATGGTACTTGATAGTTGTTTAATGGTTTTATAGTATTATATGTCAGTATGGACGGTTATAATTTTGTTTGTTTTTCCATCATTGCAATGGTAATGATGCTGATATTTTGGTATGCTAGATTAAGTCATGTTGGACTAGATAGAATGAATATATCTATTAGAGAGGACTAATTGGACTCATTTATCTAAAAGGTCATGCAAATTATCTAGCAAGATAAACAACTAGAAAACCATTTAGTAAGGAAATAGACTAGGAATTCTATTGTAACTAATTAGTTATAACATTTGTGATTGAATGAGTGTAAAGGCTATACATGAAATTTCATATCTAGTTACATTCATTAATATCTTTAGACATCTCAGTTATGTCTATTTGATCTCCTATAAATCAAAAACATTGGATTGCATTAGATTGTTTGGTTGATGATCAAATTAGATGATAAACTTTTGAGTTCAAAAAGTAAATCGAGTACGTAAATATCTTTCTGAACGGTTCAAGAAATTGTTTAGCAAGAAAGGTATAGAAAGATATTTATTTATTCCTAGGACTCCACAACAAAATAGTATAACAGAAAGAAGGAATGAAATATTGTTGGAAATGGTTAAGTCTATGATGGCACAAGTAAATCTTTGGTATCTTACTAGAAGATATCTTAATTGATTACTGCCTACTTACATAATCATGTTCCACTAGATCAGACACTTCTACATCTTATGAATTCTAGACAGGTAAGTAGCCTAGTCTGACTAATCTACAACCCTGAGGCTATGAGGGTTATGTTTATAATCCATCTCATAGGAATGAGAAATTGGATGCAAGAAGAGAAATTGTATCTTTGTTTGATAATCTTTGCATTCCAAAGGATAAATAAACGATGGTGTACAATTAGATAGAAGTGTAATTGAATTAATATCACAAGATTACATTACTAGAGAATTAATTTCTTAGTAGAAGCGAGTTTGATATAGATATATGATTTTAAGAATTGGATGATCTATGTTAATATGCGAGTGGCGGTAAATTAAAATCTAACTTGATCCTCCATCCTTACTGGGAGTGGAATTCTACATGGATCTTCTAAACCTAGTGGGAGTGGAAGTCTACACCATAGTGGGAGTTGAAATCCACATGGATCTTTCATCCATAGTAGGAGAAAAACAATTGTTGAATCAGCCATTGTGATAATTTACCAACTCATCGAAATAATCATAAAGTTATCCCACGTCATCTTTCAGAGATTGAAAGGGAAGATTTGATGATTACTTCACTTGACAGTGATGAGCCTAGGATTTTTGAATTGAGCTATCACATTTATCTACTAAGAGAATGATCGTGCTAAATATATTGTATATTTAGGCCTCAATTCCGTATCATTTGTTTCGCTTTCTTATGGTTTAGCATCTCTTATGGGCTTTTTATGCGTAATTGTAGGCATTCATACATTTCCAGTGTTAGAAGCGTGTTGTGGGACTTTCGGGCGGAAAGGAGCCAAAAGAGGTAGAAAGAAGGACAGCAGGCAGTAGTGGCTCCAAGAGTGCGGGTTAGTGTGGGTCCCAACCGCACAACTGATAAAACCCAAGACTTGAAATATGAAAACCAGATAAAGTGTGGCTGAGTGCGGGTCATACAACTGTACTCTCACCCGCACTCATGCTAAAACCCGGGACCTGATATCTGAAGACCAGATAAAGTGCGGGTGAGTATGGGTCATCCAACCGCACTCTTGTCCGCACTCATGCCAAAACCTGGGACCTGATATCTGAAGGCCAGATAAAGTACGGGTGAGTGTAGGTCATCCAACCGTACTCTCACCTGCACTCTTGCCTAGACCTAGGAGCTGAAAGTTGAAGAAACTGATAAAGTGTTGGAAAGTGCCGGTCATGAACCGCACTCTCACCCGCAATCCTACACAAACCTGAGAGCTAAAAGTGGGAGAAATTGATAAAGTGTGGGTGAGTGCGGGTCCCCGACCCGCACTCCACCAGCACTTTGCGCGCGCCAGATTTTATTTTAAAGCATTTGTGACCTATTTTTGTAAAGAGTATAAATAGAAAGTGATTAGAATGAATTAAAAGGTTATTTTTTACACTTAGAATTTCTGAAACTTTGTGACCTAGATCTAGGAATACATTCTCTCTCTCTCTCTCATTCACTTTTCTACTCAACTTGAAAGGAGCTAAGGGATTGAAGGGAGCTTCAAGGAAGGAGATGATCTCCAAGGGTTCTTTCTCCATCCTTTCTCTTATCTTTATTGTTGTAATGATTAGCTAAATCCCCACTAAGGGGTTGATGGATTAGTTTGTTGGATATTGGGCTTTTGTATATAAACTCCAATCTATATATATTTCTACTTGTCTTAGATACACCCTCTTAGCAAGTGTTCTTTGGATTCTATTTGCGTAGACAACTAGAAATACACCTTATTTGGGTGTTTATTGCTTTATTGAATGGAAGAGATTTTTGGAATTTCAGCTCTACAATTGCGGTCTTAATCTAACCTCGAATGGGTGACCTTCACTATACACTCTAAGTCGGCACTTGTGAGAGGATTAGAAGCCTTCACTATATACCTTAGGTTGACTACATTAGTGGTTTTACGAGAACTAACATTTGAGTAGAATCCAGTTGAATAACCTTGAGCCTCATCTAATCTTAAACGGGCGGCCTTTACTATACACCCTAGGTCGGCCACTTATGAGAGAATTAGAAGTCTATACACCCTAGGATGGCTACGTTAGTAATGGGTTGAGCCCTTGTTAGATAGACGTGCATTCATGGTTAGAATCCCAAATAAGCAATTAACTCTATATACCATGGGTTGGTTGCTTGGGAGGGATTAATCGTTAGTAGGAGGTTTTCTCTATACACCCTAGGTTGACCTCTTGCTAGAGATAAATAACCAATTCTATATATCCTAGGTTGGTTACATTTGTTATAATGTGCTTATTTACGAGTTTGTTGTATTCGCCCAATGTTCTCTTACGAGTCTGTTAACTTCTTAGTTTCCATCTTATATATCTTTCACTCCATTTACATTTTATTTAGTTTGCATTCCTAGTTTAGTTTTATTTGTATGCTCATTCACATTTCACAACATCAACCATTTACTTTTCTTTTATTGCATTAATATTGCTAAGGTAACAACTAGTCTTCGCTAGTCCTGATCCTTATGGATGACACCCCACTTACCACCATTTAGAGCTTTGTGAGGTTTTTATAAATATCTTTTGACAAGTGAATTTATACATAAACGACCTTTGTCAGAGAATATATTAATAAAAGGAATGGAAGAGGAGATGGAGTCTAGTAAAGTGATCATGTTAGGGACTTGATTCACTTTTCACCTAGTCATTAGATCATTGTGATCGAGCATATGGGTTTCACATATCATATGTAAGGCAGAAAGTACTATTGAGAGGTATAAGGCGCAATTAGTCACAAATGATCAAAGAAAAATTATTCTCTATAAGTAAAGTTTTCTTCCATACGCCTTATTCTAGCACTCGTCGCATATATGAACCTGAAATTACATCAGATGAATGTAAAGATTGTACTTCTCGATAGAGAACTAGAGGAAGAGATTTACATGGACAAGCCTGTAAATTTTTTGCTTCAAAAGACCAAGAGCGCATAAGTGTGATTGCTTAATTAATGTATGGTTTGAAACGATCCTCTAGAAAATGGTATCTTTGATTTTATCAAGCTGTAATGTCTTACAGATTAATGATGACAGAAGATAGCCATGGTAAGTACACTAAACAGTTTGAAGATAATTTTTATATCGGTGCATAACATTGATTTTTAGGTAACTGATTTAAAAAACACTTTTAGACATCGGTTCATACAAAACTGATGTCTTAAATATCGTGGTTTGAAAGAACAACGGTTTTTGAGCAAACTGATATTAAAAAAAAAAAAAAAAAAACATTTATACATCGGTTCTTACAAAAATGATGTCTTAAATATTGCTGTTTCAGTTTTCCTTGAAACTCATCTCTTAAATATGTTAAAAATTACAACATCGGTTAAAGATAAACCGACATGTATACGTTTTAATTTGTTATATATTTTTTAAATAACCAATGTCATTACATTGTCAAATATCATTAATTTTAAAATAATAAATTTAATTACCAGTAGTTATATTATTAAAATTATTATATTTTTGGATGAGTAAAATTTTAAATTTAATAAATTTATTTTTAAATCATTTATTTTAAAAATTTTCAAAAAAATAATTAAAAAAAAATTGTTTATTTATTTTGCACCCTCTTGTTTCATACTAAGAGACATGTTAATAATTCAATTACCATATAAATTAGGAATCCGAGTCTTACATTTGTTTATTAAATTGCAAGATGTAGAGACATATCTCCCATTTAGTGAGAGTTATATTTCAAATCATGGTATTACAATAGATGTCACTAGTCTCCTATAGAGTATAGATCCATAACTCGATAATATATGTTTTTAAAAAATATAATTTTATTAAATGTTCCGATAAATATTTTTTAATATATGTATACTGTAGAAATTTGAATTTTGATTAGTTGAATAAATTTAAATTTATCTAACAAGTTTTATTTATTTATTATTATTTATTTCTAACAACTCATATAGGTTATATATAAATATTGTACAATTGTCAACAAATCAAATCTTGTAGTCAAGCGGTAAAGGTTTACCACTTTAACTTGATGTTTCAAGTTCAATTCCTCATAATGATAATTAATTGTCATTATTATCATAAGTGGGGTGGGCCAACGGCCACCAGGAGATGGGGTGGGCCGTAGGCCGTAAGACGGCGGCAACTAGACGATAGAGCTATCAGACGACAGGACTAGTTTTCGTAATACATCAATTATACTTCGTCAGTTTTATATATAACTTATGTGTTTTAAAATCATATACATCGGTTATAAACCAATGTCATTATCGCATTTTTTTCTACATCACTCAAATTTAAATCGGTTACAAAATCTTGAAAAACCGATGCAAAGCATGTAACATAACCGATGTCTTTCAACTTTTTTGTAGTAGTATCTATATATATGGGCTATATGTTTTGGCTAGAAATAATGAAGAGTTTGTAAAACCATAATGAAATGGTAATTCTCAAATTTCATTGAGATTTTATATGAGCAAAATGTCTTATACATTAAGAGTGAGAGTTGATTTGGAATGAGCAATTTTAAGCTCATAGATACTCCTATTGTGAAATCACAAACTCTTAGCCTCAATATGTACTCTAAAACTCCATAAGATCAAGAAATTGATGACAAGTTCATCATGTTAGTACCTGAAATTCCACTAAGTGTGACTAATATAACTTAGAGGAGGGGTGAATAGGTTTTAATCAAAAATAAATACCAACTTTCGATTAATCAATATTATCAAATCACCTAATAATAATAAGCAATCAATAAACGATGTATAAATGCGGAAAACCATAAATAAAAACACATTGATTAATTTACGTGAGAAACCCGCCAACTGGGCAAAACTCACGGGCTATCCATCTAGCCACATACGGTCTTCAAATCCACTATTTGAAAGAAAGCTTACAACCTAGGTTGACTTCTAATCAAACCATCATTGCTCATTAACACATTCCATTTTACTCACGGGCCTTTAATAGTGATTCTAGACCAATTGCTTGTGCACTAACACTTTTAGTCAGAAGACTTGATTCAAGAAGAGATTAAACAACCTAAGTGAATATATGAAAATATTCTAAATGCAATTATGCTAGGCAAACATCAAATGCTTAATTAGGAAATTAAATATGCCATCATCAATTCTTAATTATCTATGTCTAGATGCAAAACATAAAGACTTAACTAGAAAGGGCAAAAATGTCTTATATGCAAGCTACCATGAAGAACCAATCTCAATCAACAAATAATGACTCAAACTTATTCAAAATAAGCTTAAGAAATGAGTCATACATTTAAACACACAATAAATGCTAAACCTAGGCAAAGATGAACAATAAAGGAAATAATGAATTCTAAGACATGTTCAACTTATCCAGTTATGAAAAATAAGAAGACCCATGCTTGGATGATCAATGGAGATGCTAGATGCACATGGGATTTGAGATTGGTTGTGTAAAGATGGATTCTTGGAACTCTCTCTCTCTTTCTCTCTTAAAATCACTTTATCTCTCTAAGGATTGATTTTTAGCTCTTGAAAAAAATGAAATAGAGAGAAGAAAATACATATATATGAGGTCTAATCGAAATTGTACCATTTAAAAAAAATGGGCACAACCGCTGTATAGATGTTGTATGTAGGGTGTCTGTATAGCGGTCGACCTAGGAAATTTAACAAATTTCTAAAAAAGCGTCTTACGAAGGGTGACACAACAACGATAGCGACCTAACAGCGATGGCTCTCAAATCTAAAACAGTTGTTCAGGCGCTTTTCAGGCCTTATATGAAGAGTGACATAACAACGACCCAACAACGGTGACACACAACAACCCAATAATGGCGACAATAGACAAAAACCATTGTTCAAACGCCTTTCAGCCGCTGTATGAATGACACCTCCCTGATTTATTTAAGCCCTCTAAGCTTTTCAAAGACACACTCCTTATGGTTCAAAACATATGAACAATCCAAGAGAAGAAAAGGACATTCTCTAGTGGTCAAGCATCGCACTAAGATCAAGCACAGCATCGTGCAAATGCGAACGTTTCCAAACATACTTTAGGAAACGAATTACACTACACACAACCACACTTAAATCTAACAATGATGTGTAAGTGTGAGATGTGTAATGGATGCACACATATAAGCAATGAACACAAATGCAATATGAACAAAGCATGCATGAATAATGTGTGTGTGCAACTAGATCTCTTCAAAGAGTTAAGAACAAGTGGTATATTTTTGAAGTGCTATTGAGCTTGAGGTTTTAGGGATGCCATTGAAACTTGATCACGAACAATGAAGAGCCTAACCTACCCTTACAAATTAAACCTCAATGTGGTTTGTCAACAAAATAAGTCAATCAAAATATGAGGAACTTACAGCACCATACAAAGTCTCATGTACATTGTGATATGTACAAAGTCTATCATTAGTTATGCTGTAAGATTAGTGAGTGGACACCAATATAATCCTAGATTACAACATTGAGATGTTGTCAAGAGGATTATGACATACCTTGAAAGTACTGCAAACTACTTAGTGTACATTGTGATATGTACAAGGCCAAATAGAAGTCATGCCACAAGATTGGTAAATGTATACCAATATAATCCTAGATTGAGAGGATTGTGACATAACTTAATAGTAAAGAAAAATATTATTTATGCTAGCATAATTACACATATAATGTGATAAAAATATGTTGTCAAGTTGAGACTGATATTCTTACACGTTTGGTTGCCTCAGTTGCTAAGATAGCAAGCTGAGATGAGACATATATATATATATATATATTAGAGAATACGTAAGATATATTCTCGTGGAGCTAATATATATAAATTTGTGGCCTTGACTATGTCAAAATGAGATTCACAATAAATATACCAAAATTTTAGAATCGAAAATGAAAGACCCCACTATCATGATACCAGATCAAGCCAAATGTGAGATCTTAATATAGTGCTAGAGAGGGGTGAGCTTTTAAGAACTCAAGTTAGTCATGGGAGTTGAGACTGAATTGTAAGTTCCTTCTTTTCAATTGACTTATTTCGGCGACAAACCACATTGAGATTTTTAACGGTCAGGCTAAGTTTCTGAAATGATGGTCTTCGATGATGGCGAGCTTCAGAACATCCCAAGAGCTTCAAGAAAGGTACTCCCAAGTTCTTGATTTCTTGAAGAGATTAGCGCACACACACATATCATGTATTTGTGTCCCTGCATCGTCATGCAAAGTTTATGTAGCACACACGTTCACTTTTGTATGTTTATGCCTTAAAAGAGCATGACTCACTTTTGTAAGGAATGCCATATTTCGAATGTGGTTATGCATTTTAGTGTTTGTGTTTGTTTTGGTATGGTTGGTAAAATTTCATTGTATTTATAAATAAATATATTTTTGAGATTTTTCATATTTTTACGAGTACAACTGTGTGTGGATTTGTCCCTAGATGAGTTCCGAGCGATTTAGAGATTTGTCTATGTATTTCAGATGATTTTCGAATCGAATTCCGAGTTTCGAGTAGAAACTTATGTAATTTTTTGTGTTGGTGATTGAGTCCGGGTTTGTATTCCGAAGATGGAATCAAATTCCGAGTTTCAAGGTCAAAACAAGACTAAAGAACGCGGGGAATGGAAGTCGGCTTGACATGGCATGAAAGCCTCACCTAAGAGAGGAACTGGCATGGAGGCGCATGGGCACCTCGCCAATTGAATCTCTTTGCCCACGTGAAGGCGCACATGCACCGCACCATATGATGCTCTCTGCCTATGTGACACAATGCCAAAATCTTATCTAGAGTTTAATAGTTTTTTGTTGTTTGCATACTGTATAGCATGTTCATTAGTCTTGGTGAGTCATGCTCTTTCCTTTCCATGTGTTGCCTTGGCATGACTTTTCATTGGGCATGTGAGTTTCTTCTCTTATGAGCTCACCTCACTGAATAACTCTCTTTCACTTTTTCTTATCCAAAACGTGTAGCTTTCATTTGACCTGATATATATTTGTTTTCATCTCTCCACTTTGTATTTCAAGAGTCTAAATCTATATTTTAGAGAGATAAAATATTTTTCAAGAGTGAGAGACTCCCAATATCCCATATTTACTTAACCATTCCTAATCCCAAGCGTATCTAACATCATTCAAGCATCAAATCTTCAATGGTGTTCCTTGGTTTTATAATTAGGTAATTTAAACATGCCCTAGAACTTCATATTTCATCTTATGTTCATGGTTGCCTAGGATTAGCATTTATTTTACGATTAAATGCATGACTCTTTGCTTTATGTTGTTTCTAACATGCTTGAGTCTTGGTTTGTTGATAACTTGCATTTAAGACAATATTGCCATTTACCTAAATCTTCATGCTTTGCATTTAGATATTGATATCTAGGATTGTTCAACTTGCCATTATTGAATCTCTAAATAAGCATTTAGTGTAACCTAGCATTAATTGCATTTTGGATATTGTCATATATTCACATAGGTTGTTTTCTCTTCACTGAATGTTAAACCTTGTGACTGAGTGTTAAGCCTTGTGAATAAGTAGATTAGTGTACAAGCAATTGATTTAGAACTACTATAAAAGGATTGCGGGTAGTAATGATGGGTTAGTGACCAAGAATAGTGTGATTAGAGGTCAACCTAGGTTGTAAACATCTTTACATATATTGGATTTAAGGACCGTGTGTGGCTAGATAGACAGCCCGTAAGTTTTGCTCAAATTTAAGGGTTTCACACGTAAATCAATCCTTGTGTTTTTATTGTTTTACGTACATTTATTGTTGGTTGTTTGATTGCTAGTTTATAACAAAGTTGTTGAAGTTGATTAAGTTGAAAAGTTGGTAATTAATCAATTAAAACCTATTAAGCCACCCCCCTCCCTCCCCGTCACTTTAGACACATAATTTATATTTTCATGAAATAAGATCTGTACAGTGAATGATATAAAGACATATGCATTCTTATTTAGAATGAAATTCACTGTAACACATGTTTCATATCACTTGTGCTATAAATGACCGATGTGGAAAATAAGAGAATGAATTCTTGCTTCCTCATTGTGTAAATTCCAATGAAGTTTTATATATAAACTTCAAATGATGTCCTTATGACCATTCACTCTATCTTGAAGTGACAAGATAATGTTAGCATATTTAGCGTATTATTTCTATGTCTATGATAATTCTGCCTATAGGGCACATCTATGGTAGCAATTGTTCTGGAGACCAAGAAATAAAGATGGAATTGGAAGATTTAATAAATTTTTTATCTGACTTATGTATTCACTGGCCAACCAATTGCATTTAGATATACAATTGTGAATACATGAAATGTGATAAAGTCAAGCATAACTTTTTTGAGGGATTAAGTATGCTTTGGAGTGATAAAAAATTATAAAATTTAATCTAAGATACAATAATGAACAATACTATCTCTTGTAATTAAAGAATTTACAATTGAAAATTTAGATTATTATCTTCCTTTTATATACATTAATTGTACATAGGTCACACGATGCATTTACCCGTATGAACACTCTAATGATAATACTTGTGTTTAAAGGCTCAAAAGCTCTTCTGTATGTATCACATCTTACGCCGTCTTTGGGGAGTAGGAGATGTTGATTATTGGTGCACCCACGATGGGCTTGTGGTAAAACTGTGTTGGCCCCACTTATGTAAGCAGGAGATGTTGACACATATGCTTTGGGTACGGTCCAAACCCAAATACATGGATCATGAGCATCAGGCCCAACTTGCCAAACAAGCCAACTCATGTTATTATCATATAATAACTACTATAAAACTGCCAGAGCAGTTTGCCTATATATATGTGCGTCTGTGTGAGTTTGAGTTTGCATTTTGGCAGACAAAGAGAGTAAAACGTGAAATACATAAAGTAGTGTGCTTTTGAACAAAAGGCAATAGTATGTGTGCAATACACAGTGAGTGAAAAACAAAGAGAGATGTGGAGAAAATCGTAAGAGAATTTTCCCCCATCCATGATCAGTTTGTGGGTATTTACATTGTGATCAGATGAACTTTTCGGATTTCGATCTGTGATTATTCCCCAACCTTCGGTGATACAATCTAGTGTTCAATATGTTTTCGCTATGATTTGGATTCTGATGGTGCATGGTAATATGAAATTGCTTATTGTTTATTTATAGTAATTTAAATCTTCATAACCTGACAAGCTAATGGGTATGTCCAAGGCATAATGATCCCTGACTTTAGTTTGGTAATCATAGGATGAACTGATACATTTGAGGGTGGTTGGTGAAGGATATTTGAAGTTTAAACAATATGAAATGGGTGAGCAGGAACATTACTAAGTGAAACATCATAATCAACAGAAGCGGGAAGGCTAGGTGGTGGACTAGAGGCATCAGAATGATGATGGAAAGACAGCTAATAAAATAGATGTAGGTTATGACACGTGAGGTTGAATAGTTGATTCCTTCGGAGGAAAAAGGATTTTACATGGATATTCAAACTCATTGAAATGCACATTTATGGATATATATATATATATATATATATATATATTATATATATATAAAAGAGAACTTTAAAACTAGCCAAAAATAAATTAGTGGCTTAATTTTTTTTATCAAAGATTATCATTTTTATTAGGAAGGATTGCCTTTTAGTTTCCGTAGTTTGACTTAATCTGCGTTTAATTCACGATTTTTTGATATTGTAACTTTTAGTCCTTTCGTGACAGAATCCGTTAAAAGACAGATTCTGCCATGTCAGTCGGATTAAAAGACCTTAATGCCCCTCATGTGTCCTGATGACATGGAAATGACCATTTTACCCTTATTTTTGTCTTTTGTGTGGCCATTTAACCCTCCACATATTTATTAAATAAAAAAATATATTAAAAAAAAAAAAAAAAAGGATCTCCACTGTCCATCTCAAAGATGGATGGTGGAGATCTCTCTTTTTAAAAACTAATTAAATTTAAATTTAATTAAATATATCCGTCGGTCAAAATCCGTTGAATTTCATTGATATTGTGTATTTGTGACTTTTTGTTAGAGGTGGCCGCGGTTCGGTTTCGGTTTGAAACCGGCGGTTTCGGTTTGGAGATCCACTAAAACCGAAACCGAAACCGTGGCTCACGGTTTGGAGGCGGTTTGGAACCGTCGGTTTTGGATGGTTTCGGTTTCGGTTTCGGTTTTGGACGGTTTCGGTTTCGGTTTTGGACGGTTTCGGTTCGGTTTTTATTTTTATTTTTTATTTTTTTTATTTTTCAACTTTTTTTCCAAGTGAGATAAATCATAAAAATTGGTTGTAAATATAAAATCTTGCCAAAAAATAATTACAATTGAACAAAGTTTAAAATAAAAAAAAATAATTACAAACATTTTCATTGAAGTACTTAAGTATTTAACAATGTTTAAAAGAAAAGAAATTCACTTTTATTAATAAATACAACTTTACAATTTCACAAAAAAAAAAATAAAAAATAAATAAGAGATTGGCCTTGAAGGCTCAATTCAAAGAAACAATATTACAAAGTAACAAAGTTAAAATTTAAAAAAACAAAAAACAAAAAAAAAAAAAAAACCGGCCTTGCACTTAATTTTTACCACAATTAAGTTGCCTACGTATCCTCCACCAATGTAGAGGAATCAAAGGCCACGTAGTTCTTTTACCTTTAATAAGTTGCTCAGTGTTGGAGTTTGGAAGTTTGAACGGAATCTAGTCGCTTCCTTCCGTACCGGTGGTTTGGTCATCTTCAAAGAAGTCGTTCACTATCTCCGGCTGAAGTTCTTGTTGTCTGTATTTTGCCTTTGTCCAATCATCAACACAGGCTTGCATTTCAAGTGATTGTGGAGACATAACCGACCGTCTTGGTTCCAAAATATTTCCACCTGCACTAAATTCTTGTTCCACAGCAACGGTAGAAACCGGTGTTCCAAGAATTTGTTTGGCAATAATAGCCAAAATTGGATAATCTTGTTGATGAGTCTTCCACCAAACCTGGAGACTAAATTTTTCTTCTAAAAATTCATGAGTGTCTTCTAAATACCGGTCAAGCTCAGAGACAGATGAGGATGAAGATGTTCTTAATTTTTTGGCTCTTTGGGAAAACAGTCGATCCCCTAAACCCTTTAATTGGAATTTTGCGGAAGTACTAGTACCACCAGATGTGGGTGGGGGTTGTGAAACCGGCAAGTTCAAAGACGGACCATACATTGTAAGATATTCATCGTATAATTCATAAAGCAAAGTCTTAACGGAATCACAATAATGAAGAACATCAATTTCTAATCCTAAACATTTGTAATAATGAGTCAAATAATCCTGTAAACTTTCTAATTTAAAACGTGGATCAAAACACGGTGCAAGCAAATAAATATTTGGAATCTCCCCATAATAATTTAGCCATTTTGTTTTCATAGCTGCAACACATGGACTCAATTGAATATCGAATTCACAGTCACTAAATGCACCAGCAATATTAACACTTTGAATAAGAAATAAATGAGTAGTGGGATAGTAAACACCAGATAAAGCATTGGTAGCATCATTAAAAACACGTAGCAATTCAAGAATTTTTATACATCATTCCAATGGTTCAATTGAAGAGAAATTGAAGGAACGTTATAAGTAATAAAAGAAACTAATAATTCCTTATATTTAACACTTTCATTAAGCAGCTTATAAGTAGAATTCCAACGAGTGGTAATATCTCTAGAAAATTTTTTGGGACGCATATTATTCTGAGAGCAATATTTTAACCATTGTTTCTGGATTTTGTTATGCCTCCAAATATAATTAATACTATCTCTAATTGGTCTAATAAAAGCAGAAAGCTCTGTTAATCCAGCTTGAACACACAAATTTAAAACATGACATGCACATCTTTGATGAAATAATTTACCCCCAAAATAGGGATTGCACAAATCTTGTAACATAGGAATAGATGCGGTATTACTTGCAGCATTATCAAAGCCAATAGCAAAAATTTTGTTTAGGATATTATACTCTTGAAAAATGATTTTAAGGAGTTGAAAAATATTTTGAGCTGAATGTGAGTCATCGAAAACACGAAATGCAAGAATTCTTTTTTGCATGTCCCAGTCATTGTCCATATAATGACATGTGACACCCAAATATGAATTACTACCATAATTGTCGCTCCATATGTCGGCACATATGGAAACGCGACCTTGAAATTGATAAAAAAAAGATTTCAATATGTTTTTTTCTTTTTTGAAAATGGCATTTAGTGTACGTGTGAGAGTGGATCTAGGAACACGTTGCATTGCAGGATTTAATGCATTTTGACAATAATTAACAAAACCTACTTTCTCACCAAAACCAAAAGGTAAGTGTTCTACTGCAACCATTAATGTTAATTCTTCCCTATTTTTTTCAGACGTATAATGAAATAATTGATTACCAGAGGTTGCGTACCTGGCAATTTGGGCTTGGTTATTGGATTTCTCAAATTCGGACGGGTGACTTCTTTTGATATGAGCCCAGTACGTGCCATATCCAAAGGATTTGGCAGTCTTGTATGATTTGGAGCAGTAATTGCACTGTATATGGAAAAATCCACCATCTAACTCCGTTTTCTTCATATGCACCCTGAAGAGGATGGACTTCATCTGCTTTTCTTCACCTTCACCTGCAAAAAAATCATTTGAAGGGGGTGGGGGGTTAGATAGATTTTCATTAGTATTTGTGGTATTGGGATCGTGGTTGAATCCGTCGAATTCGGGAATTATTAGAGGAGGATTAGGACTAGAAGGGTGATCGGATCCAAATTGGTCTTGAAGGAACTCGTGGTATGATCGGTCGTAATTAACATCACCGCCAACGTGTTCCAACAAGTTGTGCATTGGACCCTTTTCTTTGTTCAAATTTCTTGAACTATTTCCCCCACTAGCCATTGAAAAATTAATAATACAAAAAATATTGATATATGTAAAGAAAATATTGTTGAAATAATAGTGGTAAACAAGTAAAAAAAAAATAGAAGATTGTAAAAAAAATATATTGTTGGAATAATAGTGGTAACAATGTAACACTTTCAAAAAAAAAATAGATGTTTGAAAAAAAATATTGTTGAAATAATAGTGGTAAACAAGTAAAAAAAAATAGAAGATTGTAAAAAAAAAATATTGTTGGAATAATAGTGGTAACAATGTAACACTTTCAAAAAAAAAAATAGATGTTTGAAAAAAAATATTGTTGAAATAATAGTGATGAAAACAAATATTTTAATAGTAAAAAATAAAAGAAATAAATATTGTTAATCAATTTGATGATTGAAAAAATAGATAATAGTAAAAACTAAAAAATACAAGAAAGAATTTATATGTGAAATGAAAATTAAATAAAATTGTAGATTGTAAAGAGAATTGAGAATTTGAGATTGAGAGAGATTGAGAGAAGTTGAGAGATTGAGAGTGGTGTGAAGAATAATGAAGTGTGGGGGGTATTTATAGGATTATAGAGAGGGGTATGTTTGCAATTAGGAAAAGTTTAGGGGTTAAAAAATGAATAAACAGTGGCCGTTGGCCAACGGTCACCAAGCTGCACGCCTGCAGCTGCCAGGTGCCGTTGGCCAACGGCACCTTATTTTTTTTTCAAAATTTCTGCCACGTGTCACACGTTCATTGGGCGAAATTTTTTTTTTTTTTTTTTTTTAAAACCGGCGGTTTAACCGCCGGTTTAACCGTTTCGGTTTGGTTCAACGGTAATTTTTTCAAACCGTATGCCACGTGTCATCTTCTGATTCGTCCATAATTAATTTTTTTTTTTAAACCGGCGGTTTAACCATGGTTAAAACCGCCGGTTTGAACCGCCGGTTTGAACCGGTTTTTTACCGCCTCAAACCGAAACCGTAACCGTAACCGGTTCGACCGGTTTCCGGCCGGTTTTGGAACCGCCGGTTCCGGTTCCGGTTCCGGTTTTGTTGCGGTTTTTGACTGTCCGGTTTCGGTTAAACCGCAGACAAAACCGTCGGTTTAACCGAACCGCGACCACCTCTACTTTTTGTTGAACTGTTGATTAAAAAAAAAAAAAAAAAAAAGAAACAATACAAGATAATCTCATAATCACAAGACAAAATAACATAATCCCAGCCCAACAAACACAAAAACTTGAAATTTAAAGTAACATAATCAAGCCTAACCATTTAAAATTTAAAATTATCACCATCATAATCATAATATAATCCCAACCCAACAAACTCGAAAACTTCCAACAAAGAAGTAAGATATAAGAATGTAAAAAGAACACAAGTATCCTGTACCCAAATGGCCACATTAGCTACAAAAGCTGTTTTTAGACAACAAAAAACAGTCGAAGAAAGATAGAGAATAGCTGAAGAAAATGAAGATGAAGAAAAATGAAAACCTCGTGAGGGGTTAGAGAAATTCGAGTAGTTTCAGCCAAACGAGGTAGGTCTGGGGGTTCAAGAGAGGAGCTCTTGGTGGTAGTGGAGCAGTGCCGGATAACTAGCTTTGGAGGTGCTAATTTCAGCAGAAGAATTCCTCTACTCCCAATTTCTTCTTCTTCTTCTTCAAGAACCCTATCCAAAAAATTCAAATCAATCAACAGTTCAACACAAATACACAATATCAGAGTGTTTGATTTGGGTCCTACTTTTGCAATCTCTTAAACCAACTCTTTTAATAACAAACAAATTGATTTCAAATTGTATACAAACAAACAATTCGGTGAACCAAACACAACCCAAACCGATTTCAAGCCCCCTAAACACAGCAAATCGATTTCAACAACTACAAACCCAAACCGAGACCCAATCGAAATCCAATCCAATCAAACCCAAACCACCCACACCCACACCCAAATCCAATCGAACCCATAAAAAAATTTGATGATGAAGATGAAGAGATGAGAGATGGGAGATAGAGAGAGATGAGAGATCGTGAGAGATAGAGATGTAGTGGTGGCAAGGTTCCGGATCTGGTTCCCGGTTTGGGTGGAACCGGAACTGGAACCGGAACTGGAACCGGCGGTTCTGAACCGGTTTTTTTTTTTTTTTTTTTTTAATTTAAATTTTTAAAAAAAAAGACTTCTAAATTGTAAACTTGTAATAATGTAATTTTAAATAATAAAATAAAATAAAATATATAAATAATAAATTACAAAATAAACAAATGATAAAATACAAATTACAAAAGGAAATTAAAATAAAATAAAATAAACAAAATGTCAAATTACAAATTACATATTACATTTCATTGGATATTTGGGAATTAGGTCACCCGAAGTTCGAAAATAACATAAAATAAATAAATGATAAATTACAAAATTAAATTAAAATAAAAAAAAAAAAAAAGTAAAGTTATTAGTCTTGCACTTAATTTTCACTACAATTAAGTTGCCTATGTATCCTCTTGGGGGTTTAGAGGAATCAAAGGCCACGTAATTTTCTTACCTTTTATTGCAGGTTTGTTGATGACATGGACTTGTGATGACGTGAATACGTGATCCACATCTTCTATTTCGGGCCCGTTGTACTTGTCTCTCCACTTTTATCATCTTTGAAGAAATCGTATGTTATCTCATGTTCAATTTCTTGTTGTCTATATTGAGCATTTGTCCAATCATCCATACAAACCTGTATCTTGAGTGCTTTCGGAGTCAAGCATGAATGCCTTTCATCCAAGATATTCCCCCCGGCGCTGAACTCTTGTTCCACTGCCACTGTAGAAGCTGGTGTTGAAAAAATATTTTTGGCTATGATAGCCATGATTGGATAGTACTTTGCGTACTCTTTCTAATATTGTAATAAATCAAATTGTTTCTCTGATGTATCTTCTATAAACTTATAAGAATCATTTAGATAAGATTCAAGCTCAGAATACTTGTCAATGCTTGATGAAAAAGAAGATCTAGGTTTTTTGGTTTTTTTTGATAATAGACTATATCCTAAATTCAAAAATCCGGAGGATGGTGATGTGGGCTATGCAGTTTGTGCTCGTGTAACATCTAAGTTGAGTGAGGATCCATAAACTAAAAGATATTCATCATATAAAGAATACAATAATTTCTTAATTCTATCATAACATGCATTAACATTGTATTCTATATTTAAACCTTGGAGGCCATAATAACCATTGAGATAATAACAAAAATTTTGTAATTTACAACGTGGATCAAAAATCATAGTAATCAAATAAATATCTGGCAATTCATGATAATAATGTAACCATTTTTCCTTCATAGCATTAATGGCTTCCCCTATTTCTATGTCGGATTCATAATAAACAAATGCACCAGCAATATTTAGACTTTCAATAATAAATAAATAAGTTGTAGGATAATAAACACCAGATAAATTTGTTGTAGCAGTATGAAAAACTTTTAACAAATTGAAAATGTTGTAACAAGCATCCCAATGAGATTTATAAAGTTTAATGTCATTAACATGAAATTGAATAAAAGAAACTAATAAATCTCTATACTCGTAACTTTGAGCAAGCAATTTATAAGTAGAATTCCAACGTGTTGGAACATCACGAGCAAATCTAACGGCACGTCTACCATTTTGTTTACAATATTTTATCCATGCATTCATTATAGAAGAATGTTTTCATAAAAACTGAAGGGCTTGTTTAATAGGTAGAATAAAATGATCAAGAGTTTCTAATCCTTTTTGAACACATAAATTTAAAACATGGCATGCACATCTTTGATGAAAAAAGGCACCACCAACAAATGGTTTGAATAAATTAATTAAAGATGGAATAGTAGCAGTATTGCTACAAGCATTATCAAAACCAATTGCAAAAATTTTATTCTCAATTTTATACTCTGAAAAAATAATTCTAAGCATTCTAACAATATTTTGAGCAGTGTGTGAATCATCAAAAACTCTAAATGCAAGAATTTTTTTTTTGAATATTCCATGCATCATCCATAAAATGGCAAGTGACACCCAAGTATCAATGTGATCGACAATGGTCAGTCCATATGTCGGCACAAACGGAAACACGATAGTTATATTTTTCAAAAAATCTTTCTAACTTTTTTTTTTCTTTTACATAAATCTTTTCAAGTGTATATACAAGAGTAGATCTAGGAACACGACATGCAGCAGGGTTCAATGTTCGTCGACAATAATTAATAAAACCAACCCTTTCACCAAAACCGAATGATAAGTGTTCTACTGATACCATTCTAGCTAATTCTTCCCTATTTTGTTCATCAGTATAACAAAATAATTGTTGGTTAGGAGTAGCGTACCTGGGAATTTGTGTTTGTGACCTCGATCTGGTCTCTACTTCTGGATGTTTGGTTTGAATATGTTTCCGATAAGTGTCATATCCTTCGGATTTGGACCACTTATATACTTTATTGAAATAATTGCAAGCCACTACATAACTTCCATCTTCTTGCCTAACTTTCTTCATATGTTTGACAAATAGATCAGATCGGCTTTGCTTCAGATCCGGTTCGTCCTCATCTACTGTCGGTGGATCAAAATCATAATCCGGAGGTGTATCAATATCAGGCATATTTTCTGAATGGCTTGTCAAATTTGGGCTGGGGGGTGGCATTATGATCGGGTTCTGAAATTATTAAAGAGGGAGTAGAAATGTTTAGGCCTAGGTCTTCAGCATAGGCCCGGCGTTGCAGATAATTGTGATAGGTGGTGTCATTATGACCGAGATTATCGACCATTTGACCCTTACCTTTCATCGAAATCGAACGCCTAGGATCGTCATGGCCGTGACCGCTTCCATTTCCACCACTTGTCATTGGATTGGACAGAATAAATTTGGGACTAGAGAAATACTGAAAATCTGAAATAGATAATTGAAAACTTAGAACTTAAAAGAATAATACTATAAAGTATAAATATATATTCTATAATAATATAATACTATAATAGTAGATTAGTAGTAACTAGTAAGTACTAAGTAGTAACTAGAAATAAGATAAATTGCAAATAAATGAAATTAGAAACTTAGTATATAGTAAATACTAAATAGTAATTGGTTATTCGGAAATTAAATAAATTAGAAATAAGATAAATTGTAAATAAAATTAATTGCAAATAAAATATATTGGAAATAAAATATATTGTAAATAAAATTAATTGAAAATAAAATTAATTGCAGATAAAATTAATTGGAATTTTGAAAATAAAATTAATTGCAAATAAAATTTATTGGAAATAAAATTAATTGCAAATAAAAAAATTGTAAAATTAAATAAATAATAAAAACCTTGGAAACTTGGAGTCTTGGAGACTTGAGAGTTGAGTATTGAGACAATGAAACTTGAAATAAAAATTAGAAATTTAGAATTAGAGATTTAGAGAATTGAGAATAGAGAGAATTGAGATTTGAGAGAAATAGAGAATGAGAGGAAAATAAGAAATTAGTGTGAGATTGTGAGAAAAAATGAAAGGGGAGGAGCGGTATTTATAGAAAAAAAAAATTAGAGGGGTGGCCGTTGAGGTCCAATGGTATGCTAACGTCAGCTGTCAGCGTGTCGTTGGGCCTCAACGGCTCAACGGTCTAAAAAAAAAAACTAGCTGGTTTGAACCGAACCCGAACCGTCGGTTCCAGGACGGTTCGTTAAATATTAGAACCGGAATCAGAAAATTGGTTCCGGTTCCGGTTTCGATTTCGGTTTCGGTTTCGGTTTCGATTTTTTCGGTTTCGGTTCCAGTCCGGTTCCACGGTTGGAACCGGAACCTTGCCAGGTCTATAGAGATGAGAGGATTTTTATTTTGTTTTGTTTTATGTTTTTTAATTTTTAATTTTTAATATTTATTGATTTGGTTTTTTATTTTTATTTTTATTTATTGATTTGGTTTTTTTAATTTTTATTTTTATTTATTGATTTGGTTTTTTATTTTTATTTTTATTTATTGATTTTTTATTTTATTTTTATTTTATTTTAAAAAAATATTTTTATTTATGAATTGACGATTTTACCCTTCAGAACTTAAAGCTTCTAGAAGCTGGTCGGTCAATTTACCTATTCACCCTCGTTGACCTAACAGAATTAAGTGAAACCCTAACAGAATTGGATGGTAGGGATTGAAATCCATATTTTCAGAATAATGATGGACTGAAAGTTACAATACCAAAAAAACGTGGATTAAACGTAGATTAAGGAAAACTACATGGACAAAAATGCAATTGTCCCTTTTTTTTGTTTTTGTTACAATATCTACTTTTGGGGCAGAATTGCCCTTAAGTGAAAAAGAATTAAAAAAACAAAATAAAATAAAATAAAAGATAATAAAAATGAATTAATAAACAAATCAAATAAATAAAAAACAAAATAAAACAAAAGTTTGAAAAAAAAAGTTAAAATTAAACTATTTCAGTTTTTGAAACCACAGAGAGACTAGAGTCTCGATGATCTAGATCCGCAAACGACCAACATCTGACGAAGACCTAGACAACCAAGACACGATGACGACAACAGTGAAGACGGAGAGGCAAGCAAGACCCGACCCCGACCTCGACCTCGACCCGAGAGACGATGAAGAGACAATCTCGACCTAAAGATGAGTGAGAGATGAACGACTGTGACCACCGGAGAGAGACTAGAGGCGACCGGCTTGGAATCGAATCAACGACGTGAAACACGGCGGCATGGAAGAAACGAAAAGGTTGTAGTCACCATACATTTGATTTTAGGGTTTCTTTTTATTATTATTTTTTTGGTTGCATTTGTTGATTATGATTCTAGGGTTTCTTTTTTATTTTGATTTCGATTTTGAGTTGAGATGGAGATAGAATTTTCTTAGCCGGTAATTTTTCGTTACTTGAAATTCTCTATAGTTGGGTTTTGTTTTTGATTTCCGGATTAGTTTTTGGCCTTTGGTCATGTTCCCTCATGTTCAATCAAATGAAAATTCATAGGAAGGGACTTCTTCGTTTGGGGGGACTGCTAGGGTTGCTCTTTTTCTCTGTTTTTTGAGGTGTTGAGTGCCTTCTGTTTTGGTCCCGTTTGCTTTGTTAAGGGTGGTCTGTGTGGGTGTTCCAAGGCTTTTGGTTGTTTTGGTTCTTTGCCCAGTTTTCTTCCCCCTCCCCCCTCTTTGTTTTCTTTTTTTTGACTGTTCTCCCCCTCCTTTTTTTTTTTTTGACTATTCTCAGGTTCTAATTTATTTATGATGATTTCATGTTCAAAAAAATTAATTGAAAATTCATAAAATGAAAATCATCAAAATAATAAGGTTTAATGGATCTTCAACTGGCAAGAAAAGCATTGACTTTCTCTCAAAGGAGAAAGAAATAGCTTATTATTGCAGACCTTGTTAGTAATGGCTTTGTGGAAAAAAAAAATGAAGCTTTGTTACTAGTAATAAATGTTTGAGAATATATAGAATTCTCTCTAGTGTTTTGTGAAATGAAGGCAAATGCATTAGCTCTAGATTTTATTTACCTGAGATTGCTTGCTAGTGCCTAGTAGGAAGTAGTAACATAACATGTAACTTTATGAATCACATTTTGATTGTTTAGGCTTTGGATGTATTGGTAGTTGTACAGTTCTTAAAAGGAAACTTTATTCTCACCCGTAATTTGACAATTATGATAACCTTTGAAAGGGTGCATGTGTATTAGTGTATAGCGTATTGATGTGCTGATGACTTATTGAATGAAGGTTTTTCTTATTTAAAGTCATCGAGTAGTTGTGATTATTACTAACTTAACATCACTAATCCATTTTTTATGGAGATTAGAGGGCAATGTCTGTTTTCTACACGAGTATAATGCTAGAAGTCTTTCAAGCTTTTTGAAAGACTGTGAATATCATTTATTAATTGTCCAATTGTTTCAATAGAATTTTGACAAATTTATCTGCTGGCTGTTGTATATAGTTTTCGTCATGTTTACAATACCATTATGAAATATTCTTGGCATAGAGTATTTATGATTTAATTCTACAGTTAGAATAATATGATGATAAATCACATTTGTCTATCAATGCATATTATTGATATAAACTCTTTATGGAAGGAAACAACCGGAGCTTTGTCTCTTACTCAATATGTAAGTAATATTTCATTGGTGTCTTTTTCAGGTCCGTGGAGACAAATGGAAAACAGGAGATTGTGGTCAATCACAACTACTGGCAAATAGGGATGACCGCTCTTATACCCAAAAAGCATGAGCCGACAACGATCTTTGGATGAAGGCCAGTCTTGCATCTGTGTAATTCGTTTTGCCGTAGTGTGTTTAATTCGTTTTGTCTCGGTGTGTTTAATTTATTTTGCTCCGATGTGTTTAATTTGTTTTTGCCAAAATATGTTGATTATGGGAGATCTAGCTGCTCCGCTCTTGTATTTTTATCATTTTGATGGAAAGTTTGAATAAAGGATTATTGCAATTTGTTTGTAACTTATCTGGTTATTCATTGTATTGAATACTGATGTCTTGCATTGCAATTTCAGGTGACTTGGAGATCCTTGTTATTTGTCGTGGAACATGAATCTAGGAGGGCACTGAGCTAAAATGTGTAAAGCACATTCTATGGATTGGTTGCTGTAGTTTTGTGTATCAATATTTAAATGGTATAAAATATATCTTGTTTGAAAAGCATTATGTAAGATACAAGTAAATTTCATGTATAATTTCTAAAATAGATCAATACAATTTCTAGTTCTCTCATCAACCATTCAGCTTGATTCAAAGTGCAAATTAGACTCGGGGTGTATGCAAATAATATCGTAGGCACTTTATAGCACTCTAAGTAGGATATTGGACAGATATGTGCCTTCTGGGTATGATGGGTCGATTGGATGATCACAGGCTGCTCCAGCTTGTTGTGTAACTGTGATCTTCCTTCTCGCCATTGATACATCACCCTGATCAAGAGAAAAGAGATAGAATGTGAATTGATTGTTGAAGTTCACATTTTATGAATGTTAATTTCTTGTTTGATCTTTGGAAATTTAGCAGGATGCATTCCATATTCAACTAATATAGTCTACAAAACAGCCAAAAAAGAAAACTATTTCCCAGGATGACATGGTATGTAACTATTGTGTGGTTGGTAAATGACATGCAATATATTATCATTTGAACAATAATGACTTCTAACAATAGATCTTGGGTTGTTTGTTTGGGAGAATCTTGTTCCAGAATTTATTAAATTTACAAAATACACGACACCTTTTACACTTAGAATTCAATTTATTAAACCAGTCACATTAAACAAGGTGCAACCCAATTAAACACATCTAGGAAAATCAATTAAACACACCAAGGCATACCAATTAAACACACCAGGGCAATCCAATTAAAAATACCAGGGCATACCAACTAAATACACCAGGGCAACCCAATTAAACACTCCAGGGGCAAACCAATTAAACACACTAAGACAAAATAATTAAACACACCAGAGAAAATCAATTAAACACACCAGGGGAAAATAATTAAACACACTAGGGCTAGTCAAATAAACACACCATGACAAAAACATTAAACACACCAGGACTAATCAATTAAACACACAAGGATAACACAATTAAACACACCAAGGCAAATAGATTAAACACACCAAGACAAAAACAAATTAAACACACCACGGCTAATCAATTAAACACAATAAGGCAAACAGATTAAACACACCACAGCAAAAACATTAAAAACACCACGGCTAATCAATTAATTACATCAAGACAAATAGATTAAACATACCACGACAAAAACATTAAACAGACCACAGCTAATCAATTAAACACACCAATGCAAACAGATTAAACACACCAAGGCAAAAACATTAAACACACTACGGCTAATCAATTAATTACACTAAGGTAAACAGATTAAACACATTACGACAAAAAAAATTAAACACACCACGGTTTATCAATTAAACACACTACGACAAATACATTAAACACACCACGTCTAATCAATTAAACACATCAAGATAACACAAGTAAACACACCAGAGATAATCAATTAAACACACCAAGGCAAACAGATTAAACACACCACAGTAAAAACATTAAATACACCATGGCTAATCAATTAAACACACCAAGACAAACAGATTAAACACACCAAGACAAACAGATTAAACATACCACATCAAAAACATTAAACACACCACAACTAATCTATTAATTACACCAAGGTAAACAGATTAAACACACCATGGCAAAAAAAATTAAAATCACCACAGCTAATCAATTAAACACATAAAAACAAACAAATTAAATACACCACGACAAAAACATTAAACACACCACGGCTAATTAATTAAACACACCAAGGCAAACAGATTAAACATACCAAGGCAAACAATCTTCTTCAACGTAAAATCATCATTTACTGCAAATGAAACAAATTAAATTAGGGTTTCAAATGTATATCTCGAAAAGAAAGACCTGGATCATCTCGATTCATCATGGAATACGAAGCCAGATCTGTGAAAAACTAAGCTGAATCCGCTAAATGTCTTCTTCAACCTATATGGGTGTTGTGTTCATTACATAGAAAGAAAGAAAGATGAAGAAGAAAGGACCATATGGTATATTGTGGAGAGAACAAAGAGTGGAAATTGAAGACAAAGAGAGAGAGAGAGAGAAAAGACAGGAAATTTGAGGAAATTGAAGAGAAGAAAAAAATTCAGAGAAAAAAAAATGGTGACTGTGAAAGACAGTAAAAAGAGAGAAAGTTGAGAGGCATAAGTAGAATAAAGAAAAAGGAATAAATGCAATAAATAAGAGAGAGAATCTCTTTTAAGAGAAATAACAAAAATGAATAAATGAGGGGCAATTATGTCTTCTGCAGCAAGTGAATCATATTTTTGATATCAGAGGCTATTTCCATATTCTGAAAGGCCTGTCTATTGTATTCAACCCGATGGATTCTAACATCGATGTTGATGCCTTTGTGAAATTTAGTTCGAACAGCGACGAGGATAGTATCGTCTGGTCGGCTTTGTAGTTTTCCTTGCTTGTCTGTCCCCTTGTGTTCGTTTTCCTCTTTAGGGTTGTGTTTCCTGTTTTTGCTCTGTTTCTGGGCGGTGTTTTGTGCTTCCTTTGTTTCCTGTTGGCTTTTGATCCCCTTTTAATAAAGGTTGTTGTTCAAAAAAAAAAAATGCCTCTTAATTTTTAACTAAAATGGCCTATTTCCTCATATATATATATATATATATATATCCTACCAGATGGGTAAAGGCATTTTTAGCCTTTTTGATAGAGAATATACACAATAAACACAGATTTAGATGTGATGAAGTTAAATTACTAGTGTATGTAAGGCTTGAGATCTGGAAATGCAAAACAACTAAACACTTTAAAGTAATTATAGTTTTGTAATCTATGATACAAAATTTCATAGGGTGACTTGAGTTTGAGGATTAGGGTAGGTAAATTGTTGAAGAGGATGATAGTGGTTTAAAAGGCTTCAACCCAAAAGGTGAAAGGCATGCATGCTTTAGCAAAAAGAGTGAGAGCAATTTCAATAACATGACCATGCTTCCTCTCAAGCACACCATTATGTTGATGTGTATATATTAAATTATTATATATAATATTAATATATTAATATATATTATATAATATAATATATTATTATTATATATATGATTGTTGACCTCAAATATAATGAGTGACAAAAGAAATGTAGTTTACTCAGGGTTTAAGCAAATATATATATATATATACAAAAATTTTCCTCTCAGTGCGCACTGATAAAATTATATAAGAACATTGAATGTGAACCACTCGTTTTTCATACTTTGACTTGGTATGTATACACTTGTCAAATCACTGTTATAAATAAGTGATTCACATTCAATATCCTGATAAAGTTATATCAGGATGCACTTATAGGAACGGGACTATATATATATATATACGAAAATTTTCCTATGAGGATGCCTTGATAGAATTTTATAAGGACATTAAATGTGAGTCACTCGTTTTACATACTTTGACATGGTATGTATGAACTTGTCAAATCACTTTTATAAATGAGTGGCTTACATTCAATATCCTGATAAAGTTATATAAGGATGCCCTGATAGGAACGGGACCGTATATATATATATATACTTCTTTTTTCATCCAATAGCTTGTACCATATATAACACCAAATTAGATAACCAAACAATGTTTCAGGAGTTTGATGACCTACTTTTTTTTTTTTTTTTTTTAGAACGAGTAATTACTAGTACTATTTATTATTACTTTTTTTTTTTTTTTTCATCTTGGTTAAAAAGGTGAACTACCAGAGACAAAAACTCTATTAAATATTCCATTTATTCTTAATCACAACAATTGGCTTGGCTCTATCTATATCTATATATATTTTTGTATTTCTATATTAATACTTCATACAGTCTCCAAAGTCTCCACTCCATCTCCACTCTAGATACCAACGCATCATTCTTGTAACATCTCAAGCTTTGTGTCAAGCACCTAATCATGGCCTCTTCCAATAGCTTATTCTTGGCTTTTGTTGTTGTTTTATCGATTTCCAGCATCGATGTAAGCCTAAGAGCTCATAATCTTCTGCAACTACCAACACTGCCACCATTGCCTTCAATCCCAAATCTGCCATAGCCAACGCTACCAACGTTACCAACCACCCAGCCATCTCTACCAATTCCAAGCTTGCCAACATTCCAAGCGTTCCAAAGTTGACTCTTCCTCCACTTCTAATCATGCCCTCTTAAACACTTCCATCTACAGAAACTATCTCAATAAACTTCGGTGGAGCAGACTTCAAATCAGAGATGAAATCCTTTAACTCAAAAGGTTTGATTATAGGAAGTGCATGCGATTTCCATGATATGTAATTATTGTTGTCAAGCTTGACCTGGAGTTGCAAGTGAAAAAAAAAAATCTCTTACCACTAAAAAAAATGATGAAAATTCTCAATTCTCTTCTTTGTGACTCGTGAACAAGCTCACAATCGAAGCCATAGATGATTAGTCCTTACAAAGCTCTGATACCATGTTATGAAATGAGTGTTTAAGCTACACTACAAAAGATATTCAACAAAACAAAGAACAGAGAAAAGAGAGAAATATCAAAGACACCATGAGAGCTTTAAGTGAAAGCTTAGAATTGAAGAATTTTTAATTTCAAAGATAATGATTACAAAGAGGATCAAGAAGCTATTATATATGTTTGACCAACTGGCTTGATTCTAACTAATCCTCTAGAATTGCGGGACACCAATCAATTGTCCATTTGGCAATGGACAAGTTTCAGACAAAGAGCAACCTAGGCAAGGTTAGATCGATTCTTGCTTTCCCCTGATTTTCTTGCCTGGTTCCCTAATTTGGTTCAAAAGGGGTTTAGAATAAGTGTCTCTAATCGTAATGCTATTGGTATTGGTATCCCGAAGGTGGATTGGGGTCCAAGTCCTTTTCGTTTCTTCAATTGGTGGTTGGAAGAGAGGGAGTTCAGGTTGAAAGCCATTAAAGGTTGGAAAAAAGGTGGTTCTAGAGGAAACGGAGGGAGTTTGCTACAAGCCAAGGTTAAAGCTACCAAAGTTGCGATGAAAAAGTTGTGGGTTTTAAATCTGAAAAAAAAAAAAAACTTCTGTGGATGTTTTGGAGGATAGGTTGGCAGAAATAGATAAAAAGGCTGCAAAGGTTGGTTAGAGAACCTTAGAGCTGCCTGGATTTCTTCGGTCTCTGAATTATAGAGATCCATGTGTAAGGAGGAGCAATCTTGGCTTCAAAAATCTAGAGTGAAGTGGCTCAAGGAAGGTGAAAAGAATTCTAAATTCTTCCATTTCATAGCTAATGATAGAAGGCGTGGAAACTTCATTTCAGACTTATCGTTCAATGAGAAGGATCTTTCGGAATTGCAAGATATTAGGAGGGGCATCTTTAATTTCTTCAAAACTCATTTTGAGTTAGTTGATTGGCAATGTCCTTCTATCGATGGCCTTCCTCTCAAGAGATTGGAGAACCTTGAGAGTAGAAATTTGGAACTTGAGTTTAGTGTGGAAAAGGTTTGGGAAGCTATGAGAAACTGTGATGGTAATAAAGCCTCGAGGCCGGACAGTTTAAATCTCAACTTTATTAAGTCAAATTGGGAGCTGATAAAAGACGATGTTATGAATTTTTTTTGCGCTTTCCATTCCGATAGTTTTGTGATCAAGGAGCCTAATAATACTTTTGTAGCTCTCATTCCGAAAATTCCCAAACCAATTACCATGGGTGATTTCCGTCCTATTAGCATTATAGGGGCTATGTATAAGATAGTGGTGAAAGTTCTAGCTAACCATATCAAGAAAGTGATGGAGTCGATTATTGGGGAAACTCAAATGGCGTTTATAAAAAACCACCAAATTTTGGACAATTTTGTGGTTGCTATAGAGATTTTACACAAGTGGAGAAAGGGTGGGGATAAGGGTCTCTTGGTGAAATTGGATTTTGAGAAGGCATATGATAGTGTAGGTCACAAGTTCTTAGGCAATACGTTGGAAAAGTTGGGTTTTGGTAGCAAACTGAGAAACTGGATTTGGGAGTGCATTTCTTCACCTAATATTTCGCTGCTTATGAATGGCAATCAAACCCCTCCTTTTGGCATCAAAAGGGGTTTGAGACAAGGGGACCCGTTATCTCCCTTCCTCTTCAATATTGTAGTGGAAGGCTTGAGTGCTTTATTAAAGAAATCGGTGAACTTAGGTCTCATTTTGGGAGTCTTTTGGTGACAGTGGTGTACATGTCTACCATTTGCAATTTGCTAATGATACGATTGTGTTTATCAAGCCTAGATCGGAGTTTCTCATTAATCTAAAAAGGATTCTCCATTGTTTTGAATTGGTTTCGGGCCTCAAGATTAACTTCCATAAGTCTTGTGTGGTTAAGGGGGGAAAAATTGTAACAATGAAGGTTCTTAGGCGGATTTGTTCAATTGTAAGGCTGCTAGTCTACCAATTCATTATCTTGGTCTCCCACTAGGATCAAGACCTTGTTCCAAGTCCTTTTAGGTTCCGGTGGTTCTTAAAATTGAGAAGCGTTTGACTCCATAGAAAAGGAAGTTTCTGTCTAAAAGTTTAAATTGGTTTTAATTAAGTCAGTTTTTAACAGCATTCCTTCCTTTTTTATGTCGGTTTTCAGGATGCCTATGGAGGTGGCTAATAGAATTGAAAGATTGCAAAGAAACTTCTTGTGGGGAGATGGGATAGAAAAAAGAAAAATCCATGCTGTCGATTGGATCTCGGTTTGTAGAAGCAAGAAGAACGGTGGGCTTGGGATTGGGAGAATTCTGGACAAAAATGTTAGTTTGTTAGCCAAATGGATTTGGAGGTTTGGTTATGAAGCTTTGCCTTTATGGAAAAAAGTTGTGTGCTAAATATGGGGTGGATGTGAAAAGATTGATATGGGATTGGAGTTGCCCCATGTGCCACTTCTTTTTTTATAAAGGTTGTTCTAGTGTTCATAATCCAGTCCCAAAGTCGGGGAAGGTTCTTTCGGAAGGTTTTCATGTTTTGGTTGGTCATGGGTTTAAAATTAGGCTTTGGCAAGACGTCTTGGTGGACACGGTTTCAATAAAGGTAGCCTACCCAAGCGTGTTTGCCTTGGCTGTGAATAAGGAGGGTTTTATTAGTGACTATGGTAGGTGGAACCATTCGGACTGGGAGTGGATGGTGGAGCTGAGAAGAGAAATTTTTGATTGGGAGAGGAGTCGGTGGAGTAGTTTTGTGAGATGTTTGGGTTATGTTCTAATGAGGAAAGAAATTAATGATACTGTGGCTTGGAGTTTTATCTCGTCTGGAATCTTCTTTGTGAGCTCATTTCGTAAGAGGTTTGAGATTGAAGAAATAGGAATTCCTTTAATGTCTAAACAGCCATGGAAAGGGATTTGTCGCCCCAAGGTTGATATGAACCTCACCAAGAATGGTGAGACCTGGAACCAACATATGGATTCAAAGGATCATTTCCTAAATTTAAGTTTATAAAAAACAAAAAAAATAAAGGACCGCTACCCGTTATCTATAAAGAGATAAGAACCAACGATATCAAGAAGGTTGTTGACGCCACACTCAAGAAGAGAAGAAGGTGAGTGATAAGTCAGGGTTTTGAACGCCACAAGGTATAACCCTTGATAAGTTCATAGTTCAATAAAGAACCAAAGAGAAAACGTTCTCTCAAATAATTATTTCATTCCAAAGTCTTCTTAATAATACATCAATGAGTCCCTTAAATACTAAAAATATCTAAACCCTAAAAAGAAAGATAAATGAAATAAAATATTCGGCAATTAATGCCTTATAATTGGGAAAATAAATGCAAACAAATTTATGAAATAAATAAAGACTAAAACTAACAACAAGTTGATTTGCTCCTTATTTGGAAAGCTTCATTTGGGAAACAAAATCAGCCCTTCAATTGGGAAACAAATCGACTCTTTATTTGGAAAATAAATAAAACAAGAAATATCCTAAAATTCGGACTCATCCAAACCATGGCTTGTTCCTCACGTGCAACAAAATAGATAGCCGAATTTGGGTATGTTATGATCTGTTTTGGAGGATAGAGTCTTCATAACATCTGTAGATATCGTCATGGGCTTTCCGAAAACATATTATAATAGACAATCCGACTTCAGATGCTCTCTGTAGAGACCCACGAAGTTTAGTCCGGATTAGGTCTTCATGTGGGCCGAACTTGGACTTCAGCAACTCAGAATCAGCCCTCATTAAATACTTCTTTGATCCTCTTAGCTCTTGTAATTGGCCCAACTGGAACAAGCAATGGATCATTTGATGATGCTTCTTGATTCTCATCATTCCCCCACTCTTCAAAAGGATTCGTCCTCGAATCTTCACCATAATGTTGTTGATAGCCTGTGACACTTCATCAATGTTCTGAAAAAGTGAAAAAAAAACACCAGGCTAAGAAGTTGACTGATTTGAAAACAAGACCCTTTTTAACTCACTTTTTTTTTTCATAGAAGTTCACTTGCTTTCTCTCTCTTTTTTTTTCTCAACAGCCGTGATTTCCTTTTTTGCTATTTCAATATCTCTTTCTTTTGTCTTTTTTTTTTTTTATCATTAGACGTGATTTCTTTTTTTGCTATTTCAATCTCTCTTTCTTTTGTCTCTCTTTCTTTTGAACTCTCACTATCCTTTTTTACATCTCTCTTTTCTTTTAACCTCACTTGATCTTCATATACTTGTTTTGGGGTTAAGGGTACAAGAGTGATTCGTTTTTTATTGAGTAAAAAGGAGTATCTATTTGTATAACCATCATAAGTTACACGCCTATCAAATTGCCATGGTCGCCCTAAAAGGATATGACTCGCATGCATAAGTACCATATCACACAAGACTTCATCTTTGTACTTCCCAATGAAAAAAGACACCAACACCTGTTTAGTGACCTTGATTTCTTCACTATCAATCAACCATTTTAGCTTATATGGTTTTGGGTGGCCAAATTCAATTTTTCCACCATAGTAGTGCTAGCCATATTAGTACAACTCCCCCCATCAATAATCAAGCTACAAACCTTATCATTAACATGGCATCGGGTGTGAAAGACATTGTCACGTTGTAGCTCATCATATTCTCTTGCAACTAAAAGCGTGAAATCAATCTTTTCTGGTGCATCGTCAGACATTTTTTTTTAACCTGCAAAAACAAATTAGTAAGCCTCACAAACACTCCCTCACGTGTTTATTCTCAATAATGATGGCACTCACACACTCGATTTTTGGCTTTTACCCTCTGATGAGCTTACAAATATTTATTTTTTTGAAACGAAATCTGATGAATTTTTTTTTTAAAACGAAACTTGATCAAACTTTTTTTTTTTTTGAAACAAAATCTGATCAAATTTTTTTTTTCTTTTTGATAACACGGAAATAAAAGAAATTAAAAAAAAAAAAAAGGATAGATCAAACCTGATTTTAGAAGCCTAAGCTCTGATACCAACTGATATGAACCTCACCAAGAATAGTGAGACCCGGAACCAATATATGGATTCAAAGGATCGTTTTCTAAATTCAAGTTTATAAAAAACAAAGAAAATAAAGGACCGTGACCCGTTATCTATAAAGAGATAAAAACCAACGGTAACAAGAAGGTTGTAGACGTCACACTCAAGAAGAGAAGAAGGTGAGTGATAAATCAGGGTTTTGAACGCCACAAGGTATAACCCTTGATAAGTTCATAGTTCAATGAAGAACCAAAGAGAAAACGTTCTCTCAAATAATTATTTCATTCCAAAGTCTTCTTAATAATACATCAATGAGTCCCTTAAATACTAAAAATATCTAAACCCTAAAAAGAAAGATAAATGAAATAAAATATTCGGCAATTAATGCCTTACAATCGGGAAAATAAATGCAAACAAATTTAGGAAATAAATAAAGACTAAAACTAACAACTAGTTGATTTGCTCCTTATTTGGAAAGCTTCATTTGGGAAACAAAATCAGTCCTTCAATTGGAAAACAAATCGAATCTTTATTTGGAAAATAAATAAAACAGGAAATATCCTAAAATTCGGATTCATCCAAACCCTAGCTTGTTCCTCATATGCAACAAAATAGATAGCCGAATATGGGCCCGTTGTGATCTGTTTTGGAGGATAGAGTCTTCATAACATCTGTAGAGATCATCATGGGCTTTCCGAAAACATATTATAATAGACAATCCGACTTCAGATGCTCTCTATAGAGGCCCACGAAGTTCAATCCGGATTAGGTCTTCATGTGGGCCGAACTTGGACTTCAGCAACTCAGAATCAGCCCTCATTAAATACTTCTTTGATCCTCTTAGCCCTTGTAATTAGCCCAACTGGAACAAGCAATGTATCATTTGATGATGCTTCTTAATTCTCATCATCATTGGAAAGGGATTTGTCGCCCCAAGGTGGAACTCTTAACTTGACAACTTCTCAAAGGAAGAATTCTAGTGGCTAATGTTCTTCAGAGATTTGGTTTTGGGGTGCTGCTAAGTTGTAAGTTGTGCAACACAAAAAATGAGATTGTCCTTAGACATGGAAAGTTTGGTCTCATTGTATGTTTTTGTGGAGGGGTGGCTAGCTGCTCTTCTGTTGACATTAGAGGATGGTAGGAAGGATGGAACGGCTTATGCCCTTCCCCAAAATACTCAAGGATTTGGGATCTGTTGTTCTTTTCAGTTGTTTGGACGACTTGGGAGATGAGAAATGCTGCGGTTTTTAGGGACAACGAGGCAAGTGTGTTGCAAGCGATTGATATGGTGAAGTTTTCTATGGTTTGGTGGTTTAAACACCTTGTCTCTGGATCAAAGGAACCATTAAATCTCTTATTGTTAAATCTTAGTAAGTTATGCAGTGAATCTAATCAGTTAAAGAGACAAAAGTGTGAAGCTTGGATCGATCCCTTGAATTGATGGGTCTGCTCTTGGGAAGCCTGGGCTAGCCGAGATAGGTGGGATTTTAAGGGACTCTAAGGGGAAGGTTATTAGTATGTTCTCCTTCTACGTTAGAGATATTTAGCGATTCTATTGTGGTTGTTTCTTGGACCAATGGGAAAGGTATAGGTAGAGTGAATCATGTTAACTTAATTTATGATATTAGGAGCAAATTGCAGATGGTGGGAGGGACGGTAAGGTTTTACCCAAGATCATCCAATCACTTTGTTGATAGGCTAGCTAAGTTAGGCTCGAGCAAGAGTAGGGATTTTGTTGAGTGGGGAGATATAGATTTTTGATGTTTTCTGCTGGGGGTTAGCTTCTCGCTTCTTTTTCTTGTGTTTTACCTGTTGCGTTGTATTTTATTTTTTTTTTTGGCTTTTCTCCTCTATTTTCTCTTTTTTCTGACTGTTTTGCTCTTCCCTTTTTGCTTGCATGGTGCTTTGTTTGGTCTCCTGGGTTTGTTTGTTTGGGGTTGTCTTTTGTAGCTATGTGTCTTTAGGCGTTTTGGAATAAAAGTTCCTTTTAATGTTCCCAAAAAAAAAAAAAATTGTCCACCTGGCAATTCTGTTACGACCAGAAAGTATTTCCTACCAACTCTTGTTGAGCTTTGTTGTCTTGTGATCATGTTGATGATGATCTAATCATCATAATCTGTGGCTGAGATTAGTTGACATTAGCTTCCTTTAGTTGGAGAGGCAAGCATTGTGACCTAGCCACCACTTGAGAGAGCTAGAGGTGAAACTGCTTGTTGACTACTCAACATTAGACTACAATGATGAGCTCGAGCTTTTGCTAAGCTAATTATATTTTTATCTTTGAGAATGGAGATAATGTAATTAGTAAAAGAAGAGTCGCAAATCTAACCTTGAGGATTACTAGCAAGGCGGGGCCAAAAGTTATTATTGGAGGGGCCGATAGTCCGATACATTAAAACAAAAAATTTAGAAGAGGCCAATGTATAAATCTTAGAAAATTTGTAAGTAGATAGATAAATTTTTATAAGAAAGTTTTAATTATTTTTTTTTAAGGGGAGGGCATTAATTAAAGCAAATGATCTATTCATGATACTTAGAGTATCTCCAATATTAAAATGAAATTTGTGCTTATTTATGAAGAAGAAAATAATAATGAAAATAACTGTCATTAACAAGCTGTGTTTTAAATAAAAGCAATGGATACCAATTTTTTATTTGGTTGTCTATGAAGTATACTCTTATACCCTTTAAAAAAAACAAGTCTCTCAATATTATTGACATGTTAATAATTATTAAAATCCAAACAACTTTTATATTGGAGATATTCATAACCTATATACCAGGGCCGGTCCAGGGCCTGGATTTTAGGGACAGTCACCCAAGACCCGTTATTTGGAGGGCCAAGTTTTACATTAAGTTAGTGGTTTGTTAAATGTATAAATACCCAATAAATTTTTTGTTGACGATTAAAAAGGCACAGATTCGTGTTGTTGTAATACTAAGTCCACCAACACTTAAAAAAAAATGGCCCAGCTTGATGACAACACTTTTAAAAAAGACCCAATGTCAATACAATTCCAATTCCATTATATTTCCTTCGTACCTTTTTTTTTTAGTTAATCAATCCCCTTTTTAGGGTAGCATTCAGTTCTTATTACTCTATCAAACATGCAGCCGCTCGTCTCTCTCTCTCCCTCTGACTCTATGATCTCTCTAAAGTCTACAATCGAACACTCTCACTAACACTCTCATTAATTAGCAATAATTTTGTTGTATAACATTGATATTAATATGTTATTCAGAAGTTCTAGTCATATTTTGTTCGACTTATATGATAAATTTATTTGTTTATATAATAAATGTATTTATCATATGATTTTATTTTATCTTTAATTAAATTATCGTTTTAGGAAAAAATATATGAAAACATATTATTTATATGTATATATGTTGAAAAAACTACGAAAATGAATAAGGAACCCATTTTATAGATTCACTCCGGGCCTTCTAAAAGTCAGGGCCGACCCTGCTATATACAATCCAACTCTACAAACTTTTGCTATGGAGATGTTCATAGCCTATATACAATCCAACTTCATAGCCTATAAATATATAAATATATATATATATATATATATATATCACCCTTTTTTTTTATTCGATTTTTGTAATAATTAAAAAAAAAAAAAAAGAATTCAAAGGTATTTTTAACACATTTTTATCCTTTCGGAAAAAATTGCTAATAAGTCTCCGCTAAATTTCTATACTTGTGGTTATATATATATATATATATATATATTAATTTTCAAGTCAGCACTCCCTCATTGTATTACTATTAGCACCTTTTAATGAAAATCATTGGATTTAAAAGATGATTTGACAAGTTCATACAGTCAAGTAAAAGCATTTAAATCCAATGGCTTTCATTAAAAGGTGCTGATAGTAATACAATGAGAGAGTGCTGACTTAAAAATTATTGTGTATATATATAGTAACCTTTTAGTGACTTTCTAATGTGGAATTCAACACGAATTTTTCATATAGGATCACAGATTATCAAATATATAAAGTAGTTATTAGGTCGAGTATCCCTGAAATAAAAAATATTCAAGAGAGACGATAAACACATACTCTTCTCAATGTTTATTCAAGTTTTACTCTCAAGGTTCGTCAGTGGTCAACGTAGAGATTAAGAGAAAAAGTGAAAAACAAAAGAAACTAATCTAAGGTATGAAGCTGACGTGGCCCTAATATGAGAGGTATTTTTGTCTCAATCCAATTTTAGATTCTATTTATACATGAGTTATTATATGTGCTGCCAATTAAGCTAAAATGTACCATTTAATTTTTGAACTCATATATAATATGTACAAAACCAAAAATCAAAAATAAAAATTATCAACAATTGACCACTAATAATAAAGAATATTACAATGAAGTAACTCAGCTTGAATCGTGATTATATATATAGTATTTCTACTGTCAGTTCGTTCTAATATAAAATATACCAAGATGAAGAATGAGGACCATAGATTATGGAGAAGTTTTGACAAGTGGATACACTTTGAGTCATAATATGTAAATCTAATAATCCACATTCTTCGTCCTGATATATTTTATATCAAGACGAATTGATAATAAAAAAATTATATATATTAAATAATAATAATAATAATAAAAAAAAATAACGAATTCACAATCTAGTTTGATCAATTGTTGACCTCAAATATAATGAGTGACAAAAAGGAATGTAGTTTACTTAGGGTTTAAGCAAAATGTATGTATATATATATATATATATATACTTCTTTTTTCATCCGATAGCTTGTACCATATATAACACCAAATTAGATAACCAAACAATGTTTCAGGGGTTTGATGACCTACTTTTTTTTTTTTTTTTTTTTAATGAGTAATTACTAGTACTATTTATTCAATGACTTTTTTTTTCATTTTGGTTAAAAAGGTGAACTACCAGAGACAAAAACTCTATTAAATATTCCATTAATTCTTGATCAGAACAATTGGCTTGGCTCTATCTATATATATTTTTGTATTTCTATATAAATACTTCATACAATCTCCAAAGTCTCCACTCCATCTCCTCCCTAGATACCAACACAACACTCTCATAACATCTCAAGATTTGTGTCAAGCACCTAATCATGGCCTCTTCCAATAGCTTATTCTTGGCTTTTGTCATTGTTTTATCGATTTCCAGCATCAATGTAAGCCTAGCAGCTCGTAATCTTTTGCAACTACCAACACTGCCACCATTGCCTTCAATCCCAAATCTGCCACAGCCAACGTTGCCAACCACCCAGCCATCTCTACCAATTCCAAGCTTGCCCAACATTCCAGGCGTTCCAAAGTTGACTCTTCCTCCACTTCCAAGCATGCCCTCTATCCCAACAACTTTTCCCTCTATCCCTTTTCTCTCCCCACCTCCTGCTACCACTAGTCCTTGATGACTTTCTTTTTATGTTACTGTTTGCTTTGGTGTGTGCATCGGTGTTAGGGTTGGTTGATAAACCTGAATCTTCTTTTATATCTGTATTTCATGAATAATTTGTGGCTTTAATTAAGAATGTTATTGTACTTAATAGTAAACTATAAATTTTTGTGTGTTTTTTCGATTCTTACTGTAATTCTATAAAGTTTGGAAGTTTGATACTAATAGATATACTTTTATGGTAAAGATGATGAGTAAAGCTATGTTAAAAATACGATATATTTTTTGGTTGTATGATTAGCCAATAAAGATACTAGGTTTTGTTCTTTATCAAATTTATATTTTGTATTATGATTTTGAGCAAAACAAAGACTAAAAAAAATTCGAAAAGATTAAATAAGCAGCCGTACAGACACATTCACCCCAAAATGACATTGGCAATTGAACCTAAAAACGAAGAGCATGAGTCACCTCAAGAAGATGGATGTTTGCGCTTAACTACCCCATTTTATTCTGGTGTGGAAAAACAATTTCCTTGATGAATGTCACCATGTACAGAAGATAAAAAATGTTGCATATATGTCAATCAATAGAAACTCAATGCCATTGTCGATACGAATTTGGTGAATCAGTAGAAACTCAATGCCATTGTCAATACAAATTTGGTGAATTTGAGGAAATGTTTGAGCACCATTTCCAAAAGTAATCTTATGAACTTGGCTATTGAATTGAGTTTTAATCAAGGTTAAGTAAGATTGTTGTTATCCAAAAATCATGTACTACAAGACTAGGCAGTACTAGAATTCAACCCGGACCGGTTCTCAGTACTGGAACCAACCGTTATAGGGTCGATCACGACACCAAAGGCAGGATGTTGCAATATAATTTGGTGATGGTTGGAATTGACTATACGCAAAAAAGGGATCGACTAGGATTCTCAATAATCTTTCTCCATTGGTTATACATCTTACAATTGAGTACACTCTTAATACAATGTAGGTTTTTACCAAGAAAACCAGTTGTATAATAGAAGCAATTACACGATAGAGTGATCTCTCTCTTGAGATTAGTTTTTCTATAGTAGCATAGTATTTCTCTCTCTAAAAATTTCAACCCTTAACTCTTCTTGAGTTGGGGTATTTATAGGGTATTGCCTTCGATGTGGTAGGTGAGGGGGATCCTCCTACGTGGGAGTCCTTGGCACGATTCTCACTGCCTTTGGCACCGGGCCTACAGTAACACATGCCTCGAAGGGTCATGATTGTGCCAAATGTGCCTTAGTGATGACTAGGAGGTTGGGTGGTAGGTGAGAGACTCCTCTTTTAGGCGAGATAACTGTTAGGGAATCTCCGTCGTCCCCTTGTAACGGGCATAAGCGTGACACACGCCCTGAAGGACCAGGATAGTTCCACCTATGCCCTACTGTCCATCTAGGCATTTTGCAGGCGATTACGTGGCGTTTTTCCCAGTTCTAACTGGTTAGAGTTGTTTAAGCTGGCTGGAAACGTCACTTTCACAAGTAGGGTTGTTGGGAGACAACGTTAACACCTGTCGTTCTACGCCTGTCAGGCTTTTTCTCCTATTCTTTACCTTCTTTGCTAAGGAGCTGTTTGCATCCATTTTGCTGGCTAGAATTCAGGTTCCTCATCGGTGACTGTTTGAGTTGACCTTAGGTAGGGCTGAGTTGGACCCCAATCGGGCCGTCGATGTTGGGTGGTGGAGCGCGATCTTGAGTCGTTGGTTCGTAGCCTTCCCTTTCCTTAATAGCTATCCACATTAAATGTCCAACCACCAATTGCCTCATGCTAGGGTTTTTTCCTTGGTCCAGTTGGTTCACCTCCTAGGGCTTGCATCAACCTTGGCTGATCTCCACATTCACTTAATTGGTTTGTTGTCTTTTGGAAATCCATGTAACTTTTAACAAGTAGCATTGATATGGCCATCATGCTTACAATGATCACAATGAGGTCACTGCACTACAATAAAATAATATATTTGTTAACCGCCAAAAATTTCAAGAGTCTAAAGAAGAATTTTCCATCCAATTTAGGGCTACCATGAGAAGAAGACCAGGCCGATACACTAAGATACTAATCAGTTAAAGTTTACCTCGAGGTTGTATGGATCTCCTCCAATACCAGGATACGGAGTTTAAAATCCAAAGGATCTTACTACTACAAGATCCCGGGATACCCCGCTGCAATATCTAAGTACCTCGTTACCATATTATCTGGGTACTTCACTACTACATCTAGGTACCCTGCTACTACATTCAGGAATCCTGCCATCCCATCATTCAGGTACCTCACTACTAGATCCGGGTACCTCGCTATTACAAGATCTAAGGGATTCTGCTACTGCATCATCTTAGTATTCCGCTATTGGACCATATTGGTACCCCACTATTGTACTACCCTGGTACCCCGATCCCTCCTAAAACTAGTCTAACAAGTAGTAAGAACATCGTGTGAACGCAGAACTAGAATTCTCCTCCAACAGCATAGAAGAGAAGAGTTGACTCATTCGCCATTTAAAGCACCATAAATAATATTTGATTGGATAAATCAATTAATTTGTATTTTCAAATATAAACGGAAACATGACTTCATTTAAAGGAGCTACTCCAGTGTAAAATGACAACCTCCATCAACGCTTGTCAATCCCGCTAACACGGCAGAACAATCGATCTAAATTAGGGGGATTTTATTGGCAGGAGAGGGGAATAAAAAGAGGATGTCGACATTCAGAAAAAAAAAGGATCAATTCTTGATTTTTGCCACTTATCTACTCGTACGATTTTGCCATTTCCAATGGTGTCAAAATCCTCCTATTGGAATAAATCATAAATCACCATTGTATTTGTGTTTAATCTTGAACGATCAAGGAGTTGTATTTCATTTGTTCATCGCACAGGTACCGAACTACGTGATACCCCTCCAACCGAGATCTACCTTGATCGCGGTCTTAAAAGTTTTTAATTGGAATTCCACCTCGTTGGCAATTTTCATTTAACAATATTTCTTGACATTTAGGATGCTACTGTTAAAAATCATCTTGACAGTTTATTCTTGACAATTTTTAACTGTCAAGGATTCTTGATAGTTCTTTACCTTCTTTGCCAATGAGCTTTTTGCATCCATTTTACTGGCTGGAACTCAAGTTCCTCATCGATGATTGTTTGAATTGACCTTAGGTAGGGCTGAGTTGGACACCAATCGGGTCGTCGATGTTGGTTGGTGGAGCGCGATCTTGAGTCGTTGGTTCTTAGCATTCCCTTTCCCTAATAGCTATCCATATTAAATGTCCAACCACCAATTGCCTCATGCTAGGGCTTCTTCCTTGGTCCAGTTGGTTCACCTCCTAAGGCTTGCATCAGCCCTTGGCTGATCTCTACATTCACTTAATTGGTTTGTTGTCTTTTGGATATCCATGTAACTTGTAACAAGTAGCATTGATATGGCCATCATTAGGGATGGTAAAGTTCCCCGCGGGGATAGGGACCCGCGCTTTTGGGGTGGGGATGAGTTTCAATTTAGTGGAGATGAGACGGGGATGAAGATAGATAGTCTAACACACAATGAGTATGGGGCGGGGATGGGTTTTATACTCCCCCCCCCGCGACCTGCTTAAAATAATACTTAGTTAAACTACGTAGTTTCAAAGAAAATAAATATATCTAATTATATATATATATACATTAACCATAACTTTACATCTTTCCACTGTTATTTAACATAAAGTGATAAAACAAAATACTATTAAAAAACTCTAGCCGCTAACTTCAACTCTAAGTCTTTAATCATCAAACAACCCAAAGTTCATCGTTTAAGCTTAAACCTCAAACACAAGAAGATATACAGTAAGTTTCTTTCTCAAATAACTTTTAAAATTAAAAGTTTAATAACAACAAGGTTTTTTTTTTTTTTTTCAAGTTTATTACTTTGATAATTCTCAACTCTTGAATTAAATTTAATTCGTTTATCAATACTTCAAGTAGGCACAAATATGTCTACAGAAGCACTAGAAAGTGAAGACCCAATATCGGTGTCATCAAAAGAAAATTGTATAAACATAGAAGAACAACATGAGGTGGAAACAAACCCAATTGAATGTGATGACGATGGCATCAAAAAAAAAAACAGAAGGTGCACATCAGTTATGTGGGAGCACTTAACTGATAAAAAAAATTGAATATAACTATTATATTCAATAATTATATATTTGATATTTAAAAAAAAAATATATATATATATATGGGTAAATGGGTGGGGATGGGGAATGTACTCCCCATTGTATCCCGCCCCGACCCAACCCAACCCACTCCATCTATGGTGCGGTTTTATGAGGGGATGAGTTTTTAAAAAATAAATGGTGTGGGGTGTGGGGTGCGGGGAAGGCCACCCGCCCCGAACCCACCCAATTGTCATCCTTAGCTATCATGCTCACAATGAGGTCACTGCACTACAAGAGAATAATATATTTCTTGACAATTAAAAACTGACTGTCATGAATTTATTATAAAAAAATTTATATTTATACACTATCGCCGCCGTTTGGCCACCGCCATAGCCGCTTCTGATAATAATGACAATACAATTAATTGTCATTATTAGGAATCGAATTTGAAATATAAATCAAAAGTTGTAAGCTTTTACCACTTGACTACAAAATTTGATTTGTTAATAATTGAACAATAATTATATATAACCTATATGAATTGTTAGAAATTAAATAATAATAACAATAATTTTTAGATAAATTTAAATTCATTCAACTAATCAAAATTCTAATTTCTATGACAGACATATATTAAAAAATATTTATTGAAACTTTTTATAAAATTATATTTTTAAAACATATATAGCTTAGTTATTGGTCTATACTCTATGGTCACGTTTGGTTATATGGTGGAATGGTAATTGAAATGGTAATAGGAATAAAAATGGGAATGGAATGGAAAGGAAAGGAAAGGAAAGGAAAGGAAAACTGAGTTTTTGTTTGGTTGGAACTTTAGAATTAGTCTATGAATCAGTATTATTTTGTTTGGTTAACAATGGAATGGAATAGAGTTAACTCTATTTTAACCAAAATACCCCTAATTATAAAACATTCATAATATATAATATAAAATACATATATATTATATATAATACTGTTGCTGATGGTAAAATATTTACTAATAATTTGATTTCATAGCCTTGATACTATCTTCAGAGACTTGTTACACCGGATCACGCAACACTATGATGATCTGGCACGACATATGTCAAAGAATCAGATGGCTCCATGGTTCTGGGTGTAAGAGACCTTCAAATCTTAAAATCTATAAAGCTTTTTCATAGATGGGTAGAGGCTTGGTCTTGATAGGTTGTAAACTTATCCAAGGACTATCTGGATCATCAGGTTAGCGAGGTTTGCGTGAGGGTTTGCAAGGAGTTAAGTAACCCTTCAAACAATCTCGGCAATCACAATCTGCATCACACATGTTGCGATCTACACCAATAAGATCAATGGTCACTTTATTTGGGATATTGATCCCAACATGTATGATGCTGACTGTGACTGTCGAGATTGTTTGAAGGGTTACTTAACTCCTGGCAAACCCTCACGTAGACCTCGTCAACCTGATGATCCAGATAGTCCTTGGATAGGTTTACAACTTATCAGGACCAAAACTCTACCCATTTACATATATATATATATATATATATATATATATTATACAATATATATAACAATATATTTATATAATATAAATATATAATATATATTATTTAATATATTAATATATAATATATATAATACATATATAGTATATAATATATTTATATAACATAGGTGCGACCATACCAGCATTAATGCATCAGATCCCATCAGGACTCCGAAGTTAAGCGTGCTTAAGCGAGAGCAGTACTAGGATGTGTGACCTCTTGAGAAGTTCTCGTGTTGCACCCCTTTTAAAAAATATATATATATATAATATATTATATATATATATATATGTATATACATACAGTTCTTTTCTCTTCAGTGCGTTCTGATATAACTCCATCAGTGCGTTGCATATAAGTCATAAATTATAGAGAAGTTTTGACACTTGCATACACTTTGAGTCAAAGCATGTAAATCTAATGGTCCACATTCAACGCACTGATAGAGTTATATCAGGACACACTGACTTGAAAATTTTCCTATATATATTATATAATACATATAATACATATAATAATATATATATATTATATCTTTAATATAATATATAATAATAATATACTATTTTTGGAGAGGGTATTTTTAGAATGAAGTTTGGGCATATGAGGGTATTTATGGAATATAATTTTAGTTTGTAATGGAATAGGCATTCCATTGGTTTTTGGATGGAATGCCCATTCCACCAAAATGGCAGAATCCCCATTCCAATGGAATCACCATTCCATTGCATTTTAACAAACCAAACGAATGGAATGGCTTTCTTTCCATTTCATTTCATCCAACCAAACATAGCATATAGGAGACTCGTGACGTCAATTGTAATAAGCATGATTCAGAATACAACTCTCACTACAGAGGAGATATTTTTCAACATACATCTTGCAATTTAAATGTAAGACTCAGATTACTAATTTATACGGGTAATTGAATTATTAACGTGTCTCTTAGCATGAAAGAAGAGGATGCAAAATAAATCTACAATTTTTTTAAAATTATTTTTTTGAATTTTTTAAAAGTAAATTTATTAAATTTAAAATTTTATTTATCCAATATCGGTTTTCTCAAAAACCAATATCTTATGGTAAAATAAATTCATATCAGGATTTTGTTTGGTGAAGAAAATTGGAAGTAAAAGTTTAAAAACATTATTAAAAATAAATAAAAAATTAAAAAAAAAAAAAAAAAACTGTCTTTGTTAATAGTTAGTTTTTTCTTAACGGTTCTCAAAAACTATCAAAAAACATTTTTTGACAATTTTTAAGAATTGTCAAGAAAAAACTGTCAACGAAGACAGTTTTTCTTGTAGTACTGTCTTGTATTAGGATTGCTGCAACATTGTCGATTGACAGGACCATTAGTTTGGCTTGAGAATTAACCAATTGACCATTAGTTTTAGATCTGATGGTATTAAGAGCTTCAACCTCAAGTGTTAGTGACAACATAGATTGTTGTTTTTCTTCTTGATGTACCAAAGACTACATTTTAGTTGCATGAGATAAAGGATCCATCAATAAAATTTGACTCTGAATCACCGGGAATCAGTCATTTAAACCTTGAAGAAACTCCGTAGCCTGGTCTTGTTGGATTCGCTTAGCTGCAGGTACCACAAGATAAATGAGCTCACTTTATTGTTATTATTATTATTTTTTTTTAAATCTATTATCGTTATTTTTCTAAGAAAAATGATTTAAATCTATTTTCAGTACAATATTATAAGATGAACAATAGAAACAGCTTCACAATCTAATTTGATCAAATGTTGACCTCAAATAATTAGTGACAAAAGAGTGTAGTTTACGTTGGGTTTAACCAAAAATTATATTTACTTCTTTTTTTCATCCAATAGCTTGTACCATAACACCAAATTAGATAACCAAACAATGTTTCAGAAGGAGTTTGATGACCTACTTTTTTTGAGTAATTTACTAGTACTATTTATTCAATGACATATGAGAAAGCATCTTGGTTTTAAAAAGGTAAACTACCAGAGACAAAAACAATGATTCAGAAGGAGTTTGATGTCCTTTTCTTTTTTTAATTTACTACCTTTTATATCAACACCACCGACAACTCCATTAAAGGTGTTCTAATTGTTGCAGGGGTATACTTGTCACCGAACCCACTAACTTCCACTGCCCAATTAGTATATTTGTTATAAAGGTTTTTTTTTCCCATATATGGCTATATGTGAAAAGTGTAAAACTAACGAGGCTATTCTATGGAATTAACCAAATATATTTGGTAAAACTTTCAGGTGTAATTATTTAAATACTTCAAAAAAAAGTTTGATTTTTTGATAATCTTAGTTGATTTTAGAGCAATTTGAAGAGGTAGTTGAGGTTAAATTTTTTTTTTTTTTTTTAATAATGATTATGAAATAAACTCCTAAGATATATAATGAGGTTTTAAATGTCCAAATCATTCTGTTAATTTTGAAATAAAGACACTTATATCCCAACCATAGTTAATAAAATTTATATTTTATTACAATGCTGATATTTAAAACATCAAATCTTTATATTTTAAAAGAAATGTAACGAATAAATATTTAAAACATACATATATTAACTAAATAGTTATTTGATTAACTTCCTGACAAATTATTCTTTTAGAGGAGGTTGCAAGGGCCATGACAACATTTTTTTTAAAAAATAAAATATTCTTTAAATATATATATTTAATATTTAAACTTTTAAGAAAATTATTTTGGCCATCCTAAATAATGTATATTAATATATTGGCCCCCCAAACCAGGGAACTTAAAATCGATATATCCACCGATATATCCATATTTTAGAGGGACCGATATCGAAACAGGAGTAATATCCAATGTCTAGCAAATATTCGATCGATTTCGAAATATCCATAAAAATCTCCCGATATTCCTGAAATATTGTGAATTTTATCCCGAAATCCAGGGATATTTTGCAAAAAAAAAAAAAAATAAATAAAATAAAAAAAAAAATTTAAATTAATCTTAAACACTTAAATTATTGTTCAAATAATCTATATTGAAAATTATTTTAAAAGAAGCATTAACAGATTTATAAAAATTTTCAACACAATAGTCAATAGTATAATTACTTAAGTAGAATTGGACATAGATTGTTAAAGTAATCTGATTTGTTTTTGTAAAACGTGTAAAACCTATAATTTTTATTAAAAAATTAAAACAAAAAAAAAAAAAACAAAAAACAAAAAGTACCTCAATTAATATTTTTTATTCTTCTAGCTTACTATTTGAACCCAAAGTACCAATACAGAGATAATATTGGGGATAATTCAGATCTTTTAGATGTTGTACATATTGTCTATGCTCAATTAGACCCTGAAGCTACATAAATAGCTAATTTTGGAAATGAGGTAAAAAGTTACAACTTGCAACTTACAATCAATTTTATAATTTCAATATTATAATTTCTTTGCATGGGAGTATTGTGTCATATACTCATATTTATATATATTATTTACATACTGATCTTATGAGTCATAAATATAGCTCATATACTTTAAGGATGGAAAGAAAAGTTTTGGTGAACGAGCAGTCATGGCAGCTTGAAGTAAAATGCTACCAGGTATTTAAGTTTTATTACAAAAATCTATATAATAATAATAAATAATAATATCATTGAAATGATATTCATACTTATAACACTCAATAATTTTTATTGCAGCTGATTGGTGGGTAAGGTATGGAAATTATGCTCCATCATTGCGTGCAATAAAAGTTCGCATACTACAAACAGCATCATCTTCTGCCTACGAAAGAAATTGGTCCATATTTGCTTTAATCCACACAAAACAAAAAAACCGTCTTGTCTATTCGAAGCTTGAACAACTTATTTATTGTTATTATAATATGAAGTTGAAACTTAGGGATATGGTAGCTGAAAAAGATAAAGTAGATGAAACTGATTTTATGGTTCTACTTCAAGTAGCTGTTGAAGTAAGGGATGATAATGAGAATCCTTTTTTTGACTGGGTTAGACATGTCTATTTGGATGATGATGAGAGAAATCCTGATCCATAAATTGCTTCTCATGCTCAAAATATGAGAATAAATGTTGAACAAGTGATTATAGAAGAAGTTGGTGTAGATCGTGGAGTTACTGTTAGCAGCTATTTCGATGACCAACATACCTCTGATGGAAATAGTGGAGGAAAAAATGATGGAGATGATGGAGAAGGTTGGGATTTCGGTGCAAGAGGTTGGGATGCTGGTGCAACAAGTTAGGATGTTTGTGCCGGATGTTGGGATTCTGATTCAATAGGTTGGAATGCTAGTGCGGCAGGTTGGGAAGCTCATGCAGGTAATTTTGATCAAAATCATGGTAGATAACATGGAGGAACAAGTTTGATGAATATTCTTTGAATAAGAATCTCTAATCAATAAGTATGGACATACAAAATAGTTCTTTGGGTGATTCGCATACAATATCAGATTCTCATGTACCATATTATGGTAGTTATGGTAGCTGCAGTATATTTGATCATCCTTCTACACAAATGCCATATGCAATATTTATGCATGCAAATCAACAATATCCACCAAGTTTGGTAAATTCAAACTACCCAATTCATGGATCAATTGGAAGAGATCAAGCAACATACATGTAACATATTAATAACTACCTTGAAAACTATGTTTGCACGTTTTCCTAGAAAAATTATTATCCGAATCAAGATAAAAATGTATATTATGTATTTGAACCAGTAAGAAATTCATTTTAGTTTTAAATTTCAGAAATACAATATATTATTATGTATGAATTATGATTTATAATAGAATCTTAAAAGTATGAACTATATATATTTATATATTAATGATAATTTTGTTTATTAAATATTTAATTTCTTTATATTGTATATAATATTGTAAAAATGAAACAAAATATTATTATTTTAAATACTCAATTTTAAAAATTATATATAGACTCTATCTATGTTATAAATTTTTATAAACTCATAGCTATACTAATTTATCGTTTAAATGTGATTCATTTGATGTATAATTACTTGTTTAAGTTTGTCCTAAAATTTCACAAAAACTTCTAACTTTAGATGTAAATATCCATATTTTTTTTTAATTTTTTACTAAATATCAACCGATATCGATAATATCCCCGATATATCCACAAATTTAGAAGCCCAATATCGATTTCGATACCGATATTTTATTCCTAGCCCCAAACAACAATTTCTGGCTTGGCCACTATCTATTAGCACAATTGATAGCAATTTTTCTTTCACGGGCACACAATTTAGACATATTTATAGCAATTATGATTGAAGTTATATTAATATGTGTTAGTGTGGTGATGTATATTAATGTGCTATAAATATACCTAAATTGTGTACCAGCTAGAGAAAAATTGGAACTGATAGTGATTATTTCAAAATCTACCTTTTCTGAAATAAGGAAAAAAAAAATAAATTAGTTCTTGTTATTGGCTCCATATTCCCAACTTCATAACTATGTACATAAAAACTTGTGTGGGACGGGTGCTAGTGAGACCGTCCAATAGAGTTTCATCATTAATATTGGAAAGGTAAAAATATGTTTTAAAACTTTAATATCCTACAAATTTATTGGACAGTCTTACGACGTGGTTATGGGACCATCCCATAAAGTTTTTCTTGTACATAGTTATGAAATTTATTGGAATTCGGGGCCATGAAGAAAAATGTCATCCTACGCTAGGTCTCTAATCCCAAATTTGATTTTGTTTTTAATAAAAAAAAATAACAAAATCTATAAATTATTATACATTTTACATTGAAATTATTGGTTCTTTTTATTTTGATCCCTTTACTTAATTTCATTTTACTATTATGAATCCAAACAATAAAACTTTGTTGAATTTTTTTTTTATCAAAACTTTGATGATATTAAAAATAAAAAATAATAACAATAAAACTTGTTAGACTTGTTTTGATACAAAAAAAAAAAAAAAAAAAAAAGGTTAAAATTGAAACTAACCATTAGTGTTCTGATTGTTTTTACCAAACTGTCCACTGATGAGATAAAAATGCCCTTAATGATTTCTCAATTAAACACATCGGTCTTCTTCAATTAAACACATCACATGTTTTCTAAATTAAACACACAAAGTTTTTTTTTCAATTAAACATACCACCAGTGTTCATCAATTAAACACACCACCATTCTTCTTCAATTAAACACACCACCAATTTAATTCATAGTGTGTTTAATTCCCAGTGTGTTTAATCTGGTGCAAGGGTAAATTTATCTCTTCAATGGAAAGTTTGGTAAAACTATAAAAACACTAATTTCGAGAAAAGTAGAAACCCCTTTAATTTTTTGGTTAAATAGTAATATTTACTCGAATAAATATTTATTATTCAATTCATATTAAATAAGCGCTCGCTTGGTGTTATTACTATTTCTTTTTGAAATCTATGACAATTATTTTTTCTAAGAAAAATTATTTTATATATTTTCACTCCAATACTATAAGATGAACATTGTATATATCAAAATTAAAATTAAGATGAACATAGAAATTAGCCTTTCGATTGTTAGAACGGTTTGGACAATACTCTAGGTAATTCAAATCCCAGCTGTACAACAAAATGCATTGAATATATATACTATGTACAGAAGCAAAACAAAAAAAAAAAACATAAAAACAAAAAAAAAAATTATGACCACTAATAATAAAGTTACAACCAAGGAATAAAATATCGGTATCGATATCGATATCAGACTTCTAAATTTATGGATATATCAGAGATATTATCGATATCGGTGGATATTTGGTAAAAAAATTTTAAAAAAAATGATGGATATTTACATCTAAAGTTAGAATTTTTTTTTTGTGAAACTTTAGGACAAGCTTAAATAAGTAATTATACATCAAATCAATAATATTTCAACGATAAATTAGCATAGTTATGAGTTCATTATAATTTATAATATAGATAGAGTCTATATATAATTTTTAAAATTGAGTATTTTATAGAATAATATTTTGTTTCACTTTTACAATATTATATACAATATAAAGAGATTAAATATTTAATAAACAAAATTTTCATTAAAATATATATATATATTTATATATATATATATATATATATATAGTTCATACTTCCAAGATTCTATCATAAATCATAATTCATACATAATAATACATTGCATGTCTGAAATTTAAAACCAAAATGAATTCTTTGCTGGTTCAAATACACATAATATACATTTCTATCTTGATTCGAACAATAATTTTCCTAGAAAAACATGTTATTATAGCTTTCAAAGTAGTTATTAATATGTTATACGTATGTTGCTTGATCTCTTCCAATCGATCCATGAATTGGGTAGTTTGGATTTACCCAACTTGGTGGATATTGTTGATCTGCATGCATAGGTATTGCATATGCCATTTATGTAGAAGAATAATCAAATATACTGCAACCACTATAACTACCATAATATGATATATGAGAACCTGACCTTGTCTGCGAATCACCCAAAGAACTATTTTGTGTGTCCATACTCATTGAGGAGAGATTCGAATTCAAAGAATCTTCATCAATTTGACTTGTTTCTCCATGTTATCTACCATGATTTTGATTAAAATTACCTGCATGAGCATCTCAACCTGCCGCACTAGCATCCAAACCAGCTGCACTAGCATTTCAAACTGTTGCACCAGCATCCCAACCTCCAGCACAAACATCCTAACTTGTTGCACCATCATCCCAACCTCTTGCACTAGAATCCCAACCTCCTCCATCATCTCCAACATCTTTTTTCTCCGCTATTTCCATCAGAGGTATGTTGGTTATCGAAAGAGCAGCTAAAAGTAACTCCACGATCTACACCAACTTCTTCTCTAATCACTTGTTCAACATTTATTCTCATATCTCGAGCATGAGAAGCAATTTATGGATCAGGATTTCTCTCACCATCATCCAAATAGGCATGTCTAACCCAGTCAAAAAATGGATTCTCATTATCGTCCCTTGCTTCAACATTTACTTGAAGTAGATCCATAAAATCAGTTTCATCTACTTTATCTTTTTCAGCTGCCTTATCCCTAAGTTTCAACTTCATATTATAATAACAATAAACAAGTTGTTCAAGCTTCGAATAGGCAATTCTTTGTTTTGTGTGGATTAAAACAAATGTGGACCAATTTCTTTCGCAAGCAGAAGATGATGATGTTTGTGACAGTATGCGAACTTTTATTGCACGCAATGATGGAACACAATTTCCATTCATTACCCACCAATAAACTACAATAAAAATTATTCAGTGTTATAAGTATGAATACCATTTCAATGATATTATTATTTATTATTATTACATAGATTTTAGTAATAAAACTTATATACCCGATTGCATTTTGCTTCTAGCTGCTATGGCTGCTCGTTCACCAAAACTTTTCTTTCCATCCTTAAAATATATGAGCTACATGCATGACTCATGAGATCATTATATAAATAATATATATAAATATGAGTATATGACACAATACTCTCTTGCAAAGAAGTTATAATATTGGAATTATAAAATTGATTGAAAGTTGGAACTTTTTACCTCATTTCCTTAATTAGCAATCTCTGTAGCTTCAAGGTCTAATTGCGCATAGACAATATGTATGGCTCTCAAAAGATCTAAATTATCTCCAATATTGTTTCTATATTAGTACTTTTGGTTCAAATAGTAAGCTAGAAGAATAAAAAATATTAATTGAGGTACTTTTTGTTTTTTTTTGTTTTTTTTTTTTTTAATAAAAATTCTGGGTTTTACACGTTTTATACAAACAAATCAGATTGCTTTCACAACTTTGCCCAATTCTACTTCAATAATTATACTATTGACTATTGTATTGGAAAATTTTATAAATTTGTTAATACTTTTTTTTAAATAATTTTCAATATAGATTATTTGAACAATAATTTAAGTGTTTAAGAATAATTGTTTAAAAAAAAAAAATTTGCAAAATATCCCTGGATTTCGGGATGAAATTCACAATATTTCGGAAATATCGGGAGATTTTTATGGATATTTCAAAATCGACCGGATATTTGCTAGACATTGGATATTAACTCTATTTCGATATCGGTCTCTCCAAAATATAGATATATCGATGGATATTTTAAGTTCCTTAGTTACAACAAAGAAAAGTAACTTGATTATATATATGTTAATAATAATATATACTAAATTCACAATCTAGTTTGATCAATTGTTGACCTCAAATAATGAGTGACAGGAGGAATGTAGTTTCTTTTTCATGCAATAGCTTGTATTATTAATTACACCATAACACCAAATTAGATAACCTAACACTTGTTTCAGAAGCTAAGGAGTTTGATGTCCTACTTTTTTTTGAGTAATTTTCTGGGACTATTTTGTCAGTGACCTATGACTCTACGAGACAACATCTTGTTTAAAAAAGGTGAACTACCGGAGACAAAAACTCTATTAAATATTCCATTAATTCTTTACAACAATATTCAATACAATTGGCTTGGCTCTATATATATTCTTGTATTGCTATATAAATAACTCATACAATCTCCAAAGTCTCCACCCCATCTCCTCTCTAGACACCAACACAACATTCTTATAACATCTCAAGATTTGTGTCGAGCACCTAATCATGGCGTCTTACAAATGCTTATTCTTGGCTTTCGTCGTTGTTTTAACGATTTCCAGCATGGATGTCAGCTTAGCAGCTCGTAATCTTCTGCAACTGCCAACACTGCCACCATTGCCTTCTAACCCGAATCTGCCACAGCCAAAGATACCAACGTTGCCAACCACCCAGCCATCTCTACCAATTCCAAGCTTGCCTACCATTCCAGGTCTTCCAAAATTCAGTCTGCCTCCACTTCCAAGCATGCCTTCAATCCCAACAAATTTTCCCTCTATCCCTTTTTTCTCCCCACCTCCTGCTACCACTAGCCCTTGATGACTTTGTTCTATTTATATTTTATATATGTTCCACTTTGCTTTGGTGTGTGCATTGGCGTTAAGGATTGGTTGATGAACCTGAATCTTCTTTTATATATGTATTTCATGAATAATTTGTAGCTTTAATTAAGTATGTCATTGTACTTAACAGTAAATTTTATATTTTTTTTGTGTTTTTTCAATTCTTACTGTAATTCTATAAATCTTGGAAGTTTTCTATTTAATAGATAAACTTTTGAGTATTTACCCTTATACTATACGTGTCCTTCTATCTTTCAAAGTTTCTTACAATCTCTTGATTTTGCCAGATGATCATATAGAATTCCGACCATTATTACTAGGGGTAGGTGAGCACCCAAACCATTAAACCGATCAACCCCGCTCAAACCAAACCATTTTTTTTACTAGGGGTAGGCATGGCACGTTGGTTTGGGTAGGTTTATAACTATACTTAATCCGAACCATTACAACCCAAACCAAACCATAAGATCTAACTGAAAACCAAACCAAAGAACTATATTCGAAAGTATATACCCAACATGCACTTAAAATACTACCTTTGTGTGTAATGAAAAAATAAAAAATAAAAAAAAATAGAAAACATACCTCAATGGAGTGTAATCATGATTTCTTAATACAGTTTGGCTGCCCTAAGAAAGAAAATTGGAGATTCCATGCGTTGTAATATTTTTAAAATTTTTTCTTTGTAAACAAGAGAGAGTGGCTGCCCATGTTTTAACTTTTGATTATGTAAAGTTGTGTGCAGCCAATTTAAGAGAATAGAAATTAAAAATTAAGGTTTCAATGTGAGTTTACAAAAACACCATATTCAATTATTGCGCTAAGATGTAACACCAAATCGTGATAATTAGATCACACTTGGAAACTAAATTGTGATAACTTGATCTCATAAAAATCATCATGAATTGATCACTGTTAATAAGAACCGTCATATATTAATGATCCTAATATTCACTTATTTTAAATAACCATGATATTTTATTATCAATTATAGAGTGTGATAAATATACAACGGTTTTAATAGATAATATTACTGAATGACAAGTAATAAAAAATACAATAAAATTGCGTGATAAAAACATATTATTATTATAGTGCGATTAACCCGTCCAAACCAAACCAATATCTAAACCGACAATAAGCTCTATAGAGCTTTTTTAATAATAATAATAATAATAATAATAATAATAATAATTAAAACAAAAAACAAAAAAAAAAAAAAAACAAAATAAGAGAGAAGCGAATGCCCTAAAACACGTTAATTTAGAAAGGCACATAGACATCAACAGAATCTAATTAATCAAACAAGCAGAACCATTCTTTTCTGCCTTAATCTGTACGGGCCAATTAGCAACGATGCTTAATTCTTTTTGGGCTGCTGAAGCTAAAGAATTATGGCGAATCTTAGTCTCAAGAAGGCGCTTTGAACTCTCCATACTCATTTGAAACTTGAAATTATATAAAATCTTTAAAAAATGTATATTTGAGATTTGAAATTAGATAAAACCAAACCAATAAATATTGTAATAAAAAAAATCTACATTAAATTCTTTTCAACATAAATATATTCCATTGTTTCATTAAAAATGAAGATGGTCCCTTTTTTTTTTTTTTTTTTTTTTTTTTTAATGCGGTTGATGCAGTTATTTAAAGGATTAGGCTAAATAAACGACTTCAACATTTCAAACACTCATTTGCTTTTAATCTAAGAATTGTAAATGCATTCAAATCCTAATCATTGGATTAAGAGCACATAAATGGTTGGGATGTTCAAGTCAAAATTTTAAATCACAAATTTAAATTAATTTAGCTTCACCATTATTTAAAATATGCATTTTAAAGGGTTAAGGCTCACTCTACCTTTTATTATGTGTACCTTTGTTTTTTAATTAGTAAAATTTCCTTGTGCGATCTTTACTACAAGAAAATTTATTTTACTTCCACTTGATGTTGAATTCTAGCTAGTTACGTACCGGACACAACTCTTAACATCCTTAAAACCTATATGTAAGTGTCAACCTCAAAACATCAAATTAGTTGTAATTTATTCTATACTTTCGTTTTTGTTGATTTACTTTGAATGAAATTTATCAAATCAAATGAGTTGTATTGATTGTTATTTTTATTTTTTATTATTTATTATTCAGTTGGCAATCAGTTATTAAAAGAATTGTTGAAGATATGGACTGCAATTACTAAACACTATCTCAGGGGCTTTTACTAAAGTGGTTCTCAATTATTTGTCCATTTATTTAAAGGGTTAATTGCACTAATGTCCCCTGAATTATAAGCTAGGTAGAAATATGTCCTTGAACTTTTTATTTTTACAGTAAACCCCTTAAACTTTCATTTATTGGCAGAGGCTGACGGAATAGTAACGGAACTTCATTCACTATAAGAAAAAAGGGCTATTGGGACGATTATTTTCATCCCAATAGCCCAAAATTCGTCTCAAATCACGTCGCCTTAGGTGGGTCGCAATAGTATCTTTGGAACGAAAATTGAAAATCGTCCCTAAAACATACTGTTATCCAAAAATTGTCACGGAGACTTTCCGTACAGCATTTAACCGGGAGGTATGGGAGCGCCCACCCCACTGGGGTTCTCGAGGGTAACGAGAAGAAATGGGTACTTGCAGCTCTGATACTAATCTCTGGTTTTTGGTACTGGGTCTGTGGTCCCTGGTACCCGGTGTCAAGTTTTTAAGAAATGGTATCGACACCGGTCGGGCTTGGTTGATCATCTAATGAGTCTAGCAAGGCTCCTCTTATTTTTGGCATGGATTTGGTCTTGTCCCATTAGTTCTAGTGGTAGATCCTCAAGAAGGCTACTCACTCCCATAGAAAAGGAACATGGGAGCTCTTCGGCTCCCTAGTTCATCGTCTCATTTTTAGCGGGTCCAGATGGTTTTTTCCCTTCTTTATGTGTGACTTAACATGTAGATAGGTGGATAACAGAGCTAGGACATGCAGGGTCGAAGCTTAGCTCCCATACATTCATAATGAAGGAGATAGATGAGAGAATGACAATTATTTTGATAGAATTAGACTAACCTAAGGAGAAAAAGCATCGAAAGTGATCATATACTAAAAAACCCCTAGGTAGTATCCGGTGGAGAGAGGGATGACATTTTTCATATATATATATATATATATATATTAACAAGGAGTGCTCCAAGGAGCTTACAATGGTAACCAAGTATTACAACACAAATGCTCCAGAGAGCTTACAATACCTCCCTAGAACTGATTGTAGAGGGCTTTAGTAGATAAATAAATAAGTAGCATAGGGGCCAACGAGGGGTTTTCTCTAGAAAACTAGTTGTCCTATATCAGCACTTCTGTTTTATCACGGAGGGAAGCATAAGGGCTGCTCATTGGAGAGGTACCTCCCTCATGAATGTAGAAGTGTTAGAGAACACTCTCATATAATATAGAAAAGAGTAATTTTGTAGAGGAGCCAAAAGTCCTTTAAGTGAGACCATGTTTTTCACTTATATAATGAGCTTGAGTGGTGATATGGAAGGCATGTGTTTAGCACATGTGGACTCATGGTTTCCACATGTAAACACACTCCTCAAATAGTGTAGAACATGCTATGTGGAAGTAGGGCAAACGTGGTGATGACATGGCAATGACGAGGCGATTATGTGTCATTTTGAAGACTTTCCATTGGAGGGAGGTACCTAGGTGGCTCTTGGACCAAATGACCATCACATGGGATGTTATAGAGCAATAAATACTGTTGGGAAGCTAATAAAAAGCTACAAGTCATAGGCCCCCCTTGTTCCCCCCTAAATTTGTGAAAAACTCTCATGTGACTTCATTTGTAACCCTCCTATGCAAATCTGATAGGTCTTGGTTCGTTTGACCCCTTTCTTCTCATGGAGAACAACTCATTTATCCTCTTATAAGTAAAGTAGGATCAACCTCTCACCATTGATCTATTACTTGTGGTCAAAAGGATTTAATTCTAAGTCATCGGATCGTCTTGATGTGTACCGTTAGTCCTACCAATGCCTTGGCTGACTTTCCAACCTATGAGATGTGATTTAACTATGATTAATTCACATATGATGAGCTACTCCTTAGGAGAGATCCGGTACCATAGTACACCGTACCACGATATCTCGATACCGTGATATCTTTGATAGCCTTGATGGCCTAATATAGAGGAGCTGCACTTGTGTAGACCCGCTGCTCAATCAAAGGATCCAGTACTCTAGTATCTCAGTACCATGGTACCTCAGTAGAGATCTGCTGTAGGAGGGATTATATGGACCGGGTCCAGTCAGGGTCATGATACTGAGTATTGGGAAAAATGCTTCTTTGATTTTATGGTCATTTTTGGCGGTTAACACATACCTCTAGGAACGAATTATCTTTGGTGTGAAAATTATGAGATTTTGGGACAAAAACTAGATTTTTTCCCAATAGAATATTGATTGGGACACTTTTAATGTGTCCCATTAGATGTACTATTGGGACGACATTCATGCTTCGCATTAGATTTGCTATTGGGATGACATTTAACACTAGATTTCTTCTCAATAGAATATTTATTGGGACAATATTAATTCATCCTATTAGATGTACTATTAAGATGAAATTTATGAGTCCCATTAGATTTGTTATTGGGACGTTATATAAGCGTCACATTAGATGTACGATTGGGACAACTTTAATCGTCCCATTAGAATAATTATTGGGATGAAATTGTTCGTCCCATTATACAACCTATTGGGAGGATTTTTGTTTTCATCCTATAAGGTTTCTATCGAGACATTTTATTTTTGTCCCAATAAATATGCTATTAGGACGATGTGGGTGCTATAGGGACGAAATATTTAGTCCCAACAGGTTATAAAAATGTAAATTTTGTTCCCAAAAAACATTTTTTTATTGTTTAAAATATTAATTTAATTTTGTTCTTAATATTCAATATAAATAAAAAGACAATCAAATATTACAAAATATATAAAGTTTTCAACATCTATTTATTTCACCCATAGTTTGACATAAGTTTTTTTTTACATCCCAACATCCATAATATATGTAAAAAGAAAGTCTATACACCTAACTATATAGACTTTGAGGTCTAACATATCTAAAAAAACATTAACATATGTCACTACATGATAAAAAGACATAAACTTCATTATCATGTGCAAAAGGAACTAATGCAAAACATGCAATCAAAATATCACTAATTAAAAGAGTTACACACATACAGTTCAAAAAAAAAACCTCCATTTGGGATAGTCGATTCTCCATAGTAGCTATATTCTTCTTATTTTCTTGAATTTCTCTCTCTTGTGCAACCAATTTCTCCTTTTGCTCTTCTAATTTTTTTTTTTTGTACTTCCAACTTCTCTTGTTGTAATGCTAACTCCCCTTGCTAAGTTTTTATGATATTTTATAGTTTGTTTGTTTCTTATGTTGGTGTGACACACATTAAAGTGGGTTTTTGACAAAAACCTAAACCCTTGACATAGCTGAGTCTCTTTCCAAGCACTTGATCACATATCTCCCTTTGAGTGACACGTTCTTCCTTTAGAAGTTTTTCTTGATCACCCAATATGGTTTTCATTTGCTCCTACAAATATAATTAGTTAACATTTGAACAAGAAAAAATAATGAATAATATTGAATATAGATTAGAACTTACATGTACTAGTTTTGCGTTTGGATGGACCCATTGCTCATTCCTCTTGTTATAATACGTGTTTTCATATAATTGTTTTCACTCATTGTTGGATCATCTTCGAGATGATTGACAAACAGTTTTAAACCTCCACAATGAGTAAATATAAGTTTATCTCGATTTTCAATATTCTTTTTTTAATTTTCCTACATTTAGAAAATTAAAGATGAAAATGTTTCATATATATATAAATAAAACGCAAATTAGTTTGGAGACAATTTTTAATGCAAAGCACCATAGGCAAAAAAAAAAAAACATACATTTTTTTAACTCACCCAACAACAAACAACACAAAGGCACAGATGCATAACAAGAAAACAAACAATCCAGAGCAACAACCCACGCAGGAGACTAAACAAACAACAAACACCAAGGCTAACAAGACCATCAGAAACCAAAAACCAAAAGAACATACATGCAATACATTTATCTGTACAAATTGCAATTCTTTACTTTGACAATCATTAATGTACTCATAATATGAGAAAATATCACTAAATCAATTTCTAAAATAAAATAAAAACCAAGTTCAACTTCAACTTTTAAGACTATAAGAAATGATTAACTACTTAAATTTGAAATCAAATCCAACAAAGTCTAATGAAATTAAAATTAATGGATATAATAACTTTATATACTTGATACCATTCAGCACTAAAGATTTCTTTATAAAGCCATACCCAATTGTCTTGGCGTACATTCTTGAAAGGATTTCCAAGTGCTACCTCCATAGAAGAAAATGACCTATCATGCATATTCATATCATATCTTAAATCTCTGTATCTATCACTAGCAAGATAATTCAGCAAAGCACAAACACGAGAACATTCTAACCGAAGTTTGAACTTCACCTAAAATGATACAAACAACTAATTTATGATATGATAATGTATTAAAAAAAAAAAAAAAAAAAACTAAATATAACAATTTTAGGATGTGTGTGTGTTACTTACCAAACACTGATCATATACAACTTGTTTTTCCACTTCAGAAAATTGTTTCCATCCTATATACCTTAAAAGAGTAAATTTCCTGACTATATAACCAACCTCACAGGGAAGCCAGCCTTTTTTTTTTTTCCAGTAACCACTCTACCCATTTGTTAGGTAACTTCTATCTCTATTTTTTCAAAAGCTTCAACTATTGTATCTATATTTTTCCCTTGACTTGGCCCTCTTTTTCTTTAAGGGGCTTACTCTAAAACAGTGAATAAACAATTTATACACAACAATCGTAATTCAAAAGACACAAAGATAGTTTATATTAAATGAACAATGATACTAACTAAGCTATAAAAGAAATTTTCTACCAAAATTAAATACGATACACCAATAATAACAAAAACTAGAAACCCTTAATTGAGAACATAATTTATGTACACCAAATGTAATAAAATATCATATCAAGAATAAAAAAGACATCACTTAAGGTTTACTGAATAATTTTTTTTTTTTAAGTTAACACATTACCTATGATCAAAAATTGTGATCAATATCGCTATCATCATTGGATACAACTAAGTTTCATCATTAGAATAGTAATCCTCAATTGTTTGATCTTCTTCAGCTTCATCACATATGAAGTCATCTGAAAATACACGGAGTGTGTCTAATACAACCTAGAAGGGGGTGGGGTGGGGGGGTGAATTTGTTCCTATCGATTACTTATTAACTTTTTCGATTAGTCAATATTATTGTACAAAAACCCAAATCAACAAACAAACAAAAAATCAAATGTAAAGTGCAGAATTAAAATGACACTTGATTTTTGCATAGGAAACCTTTAACAAGGAAAAACCTATGGGACTAGCCACACTAGCCACTTAGTCACATAAATCCACTATATCAAAAGAAAGTTACACCCATAAGTGATGCAAGAACTCTCACTCTCGATAACCTCAGGCTATAGACACTTCCACTCACCACTCTTGATTCAATCCCTAGTGATATCTCTGGATCCACTACTTTTGGTGTGAGCACCTCCTAATCTAACCAAAGGCCTTTTACCATGGAACTTGACAAGTGCTTGCCAAACAACCCTTGGTTGCAAGACTTCATTTGCTTGTGTAACTACCACATGTAGCCACAAGACTTTGACTCATTAAAGAGAAATAAAGTCTAAGTGAATATATGACAATATTCTAAATGCAATAAAGTACAAGACTAAACATTATATGTTTAATCAGATGTTAAGATTCAAATCTAACAACATAATTATCAAACAAGCCTACATGCACATACATGAGGTCTAAATTAGATGTAGAAAGATTCTAGTAACCTAATTGTCAAACAAAACTCACATAAACATGCATGAACTTGACTAGTTGCACAAAGCCAACCTAATCATCAACTAAACATACATGAACATTTATGGATTAGCTATCTAGGCATATATGACCTAATAATGCAAGCTATGACAAACAAACCTAATCAGGCAATTAAGACTCATAAGTATATGCAATAAAAAGAGTCATAGTATTCAATCGTGCAATAAATACTAAATCTATCTCACTACAAGAAAAAAGAAGTTGTATGACCCTTATTTATGATGACTTTTTTTAACCATCAATCCTGTGTGATGCTTTTTAAAAACCAACATAAGAACTTGATGGTTTTTAAAAAGTGTCAAGTCTTGATGACGTTTCCAAATAATATTATTAAATGTTGATGGTTTTTAAAAACCATCAAGAAGTATTGACGTTTAAAAACCATCAAGAACCATTAACATTTAAAAACTGTCAAAAATTACTAACGTTTAAAAACTATCAAAAATAGTTAATATTAAAAATCCGTTTCTAAATTCTATAACCAAAATAGTAAAAATAATAATTATAATAGTAAACATGATAGAAAAAATAAAACTTATTATTTAATTCTCAAAACCAAAAAATTATTTACTTATCTTTAAAAACCAAAAAACCAAACTGCCTCATCGAACCAAAAAACCAAAAAACAATTCACACACAATTTTTTCTCTCACATAAAAACCAAATACTTATCTTTTTAATTCTCATATAACCTAACTGCCTCCAACTATTCAAGTGGTTCTCAAATCTCATTACTTGTGGAAGCAAGGCAACACTTTATCACCACATCATTGAAGCAGGCGTACTCACTCCACACCGTTCGAATCTGCCACACTCCATCGTTGTACATACTCCACTCCGTTTGAAGCTGTCGCACTCGATCCATCTCGTCTGAAGCTGTCGCACTCGATCCATCTCGTCTGAAGCCTCTAGACTTCGTCACCACACCGTTAAACGTCACTGTAATCCATCACCACCGATGAGTGAACTTAACTTTTACTTTGGCAAAAACAAATTTTTTTTCTTGGCATGTGTTGTACAGTGGTTTACATGAAATGGTTTATATTCAAATGGATTTTGTTTGCTTTTGATGTGTTGTTTGTTTTTTATTTAATTTTTTTTGTTAAGTTTTTTATTATTTGGTGGTTTCATTCTATCTATTCAGTCATTTAATTTGATTTCGAAATATTTCAATTTAGCTAACTAATGATTGAATCTATTGTGTCTTGATTACCCTTCCATGCTTTGTTGGTGCTTTATTTGTTTAACTAAGTCTCATTCTTGATTTTTTGTTTAATTGGGTCTTCATTGAAGCATTTCAATTTGTTTATTGATCATTTTTGTAATTAATATGATTTCTCCGTTTGAATCAAATAGGTTGGAAATACAAAGATTGTAACATTTTGTTAGAACCATTCAATGAAATCAATTATGAAGAAGTACATTTGATGAAATCAAGTACGAAGAAGTTTGTAAGTGTAATTTATTTGTTGAAACATTTTATAAGTATATTGTAAATTGTAACTGCAATTTTTTTTAGAGTAATGCTAGATATCACAACTAAAATTACAACTATTCCAACACAACACATGTGGCACATGAAGTATCAATTGGTGAGTGGATACAAAGATAGGTGAGATAAATCAATTATTAATATGTATCCACTCACCAATTGATTCCTCATGTGCCATATGTGTTAAGTTGGAATAATTGTGATTTTAGTTGTGATATCTAGCATTACTCTTTTTTTTTAATAGATATTCATTTGTGTATGAGATAAATTTCATTGAATAAAGTTTTATTGGTTTTGTATAATATTTAATGATTTATTGAATTTAAGAAAATTAATTAAATTTTAAATATATATTAATATCCAAGGATTTAATAAAAATATATATATATATATTTTTTAAATATTTCACAAGAAGGATGATGGTTTTTGACCATCATATTTTTACGACGGGTAAAACCCATCAAGAATTTATGATGTGAAATACCGTCATAAACTTATGAGGCTTTTATAACCATCAAAAAATTGTTCTTGACAATGACGCAGAGATTAATGGCGTTTTTTAAAAGTCATGAATTGCATGTTATGACGGTTTTTCTCCATCATAAAACCTTATTTTTCTTATAGTAATAGAGTAAGAAGAACAATAAATGAGATTTAATAAAGTTCTAACTTAATTAGTCATGAAACCAAGAAGACCGATGCTCAAATGATGATTATTGATGATGTTAGATGCACATGGGTTTTGGGTTTGGAGAGTCAAGAAAGGAAGCTTTAAGCTTTCTCTCTCAAGGAAACACTTAATCTCTCTAAGGTATGTTAAATGTGTGTTTCTTGGGGTTAAAAGAGAGAAGAAGATGAATTTATAGGGCAAAACATGAGCTACTATAAAATTACAAAAGTGCCCAGAAAATGAGCAATTCGGCTGTTGATCGCAACTGAATGCTCAACCGCTAAATCCACTGGAAGCATTTGACTATCCAAAATCAGTGGTTGGTGCCCATAGAATTGCACCACAGTCCACAACTCAACAATCAAACAGTATGGATGTCTACTTTCTTCCCCTTTTTACAGAATGAGGTTTTGATATTTGTAAAAAGAGTTATGGTCATTTGAGTGACCAAATGTCAAATTCGAACAAAAACAGCGTTGTCCTATTTTAGAGGTCTCTTTAGAGATTTCAAAACCAATCCAAACGGTCATGAAATATTACGAATAATATACTGTTGGAAAGGTATGGACGTCTACATTCTACTTCTTTTTACAAAATGAGGTTTTAATTTCTGTAGAAATATATATGGTCATTTGAGCGACCATATGTCAGATTTGGACAACAACAAGATTGTCCAAACTCATGGTGTAAGACCATGTAACCCAAGACCAATCCAAGAGAGGAAAATGAGAACTTTCTAGTGGTCACACATCGTGCTAAGAAAATCATACTAACGTGCAAGTGCGGACATTTTCGATAACACAATCTGAAACGAATTACACCATATAAAACCACACTTTGATCTAACAATGAAGTGCAAGTGTGATTGTGAAAAGAATGCACACATAAGCTGTAAGTCGCGCAGTGAAAAAAGAATAGATGAATCGATAGGTTTTAAAATTTTGATCATATTTGGACCTTTTTGTATACACAAATATGAGGATGGATTTGTTTTTATACCTTTAAGGAACTCTCCTTCGTTTTCTTTTTGATCCTTCACCACTAAGCTTTCCGAGCTAAGTTCTGCAATTTAGCAACTGTGTTTATGAACACGTCATGGATTTCGGGAGTACTTGAATGGAGGCTTGAGAGATCTGAAAGACAACCCTTTGTCTCTTATGATGAATTCGGCTAAGTTAGGGGGAAAATAATTTCTTTTTCTTTCCCCTCTCTAGGTTGCCGCTCCCCTCTCTCTGTTAGGTTTAGGTTAGTTTTATTTTTTCTGATAAGTATATCTTGTATACCAGGATCCTAGGATTTTTAGTAAATCAAGTCAAAATAGAATTAAAAATCCTTTTTAATTCAGTCACCACTAGGTGTTGAACCTTTGACATCTTTAAAGCAAATAAAATGATCTTTATTATTTTATTCTTTTGCTCTTGTCAAGGTTTGAAACTAAAACCTCCATTTAACAATTAATAATTCTTAATTATTAATATTTCAATTAAATAATCATATTATTTAATAATATTTAATTAATTAATTTATTTATTAATTAATTAAATAATCATATCATTTAATTAATTTCCAGAATATATACAAGTTACTTTCGTAACATAATTAATTAGATCATTCAATTCTCCATGAACCTTGTTACTATCAATCGTAAAGGGATAGCAATGGGACATAATGGACTCACAGTTTTGAGCTCCGATAATACTTAGAAAAATTAATTAAACTCTTTAATTAATATTTCACAATTATTAACATCAGACTTATTCCACTAAAAACCCAAGGTTGTACTCTCGTAACTGTAGATGTTTTACACAACCAAATTATCAATGTCCATCGATATAGCTATTACATATGGTTTGATCCTCCACAAGTAGTTCATAATTAGAGCTAGGTCATAAAATCTGTTATACCTCTATAATTATATATTTTCCTTTAAGTACCATTGATTCTCTAATGAACAATTATATCCTTCGTTCCTTTACGGAAAAAGGAAAGCGATCTTAATCATTCAAGTCCCGAATCAACCCTTAAGAGAACTGCTCATCTACTTCTCGCTAGAATGAGTGGATTTCTTTATTATGTGCATAGCTTCCCAGCCATAAGCCAAACTGTGATTCCAACATATAGAGTTATTGATCGAGATTGCTACTCCGATCTCACACATGATATGTCAAAAACCACAATCTAACTTGAAGGAGTCAGCAAGACACTCATGATTTAGATCACCTATATACAACCATCATTTGTCGATATATATGAATCTTTTCTACTAATGGATCTTAGTGATAGATTCATATAGATTGTGGTTCAATCTTATATGATCACATCATATAAGGTGCCCACAATTTCATATCACCATATGAGCGGTCTAGGATAAGACCACCGTAAATTACGAAATAGACTGTAGCTGTAGATTAATCACAAGTAAAGTACCCAGCTTTACTTGCTTTCTATCGACTTTTTAGATTGAACGTCTCAAAACGAATTCCTCTGTATAACATTCATATACTCAGTTTGAGATTACATCTATCAATCTTGGATGTTTAGCATATATAATATAAATGTATGAGTCATATTTATTGAATGAAAATATTACTTCTTTTATTAATGGATTTATAACATTTATAAATTACAAGTTTTAGGGCATAAATCCCAACATAAACAATAAGGTACAAATGCATGTCAATACAAATGCATGTAAGTGTGTGTGCTCCTAATCTTTTCAAGAGTTAAAGTCATGAAAACTACCTCTTGAAGCTCATGAGATGTCCGGAAGCTTGTCTTTGAGAATCCACACTTGGAGAACTTGTGCTACCCGTCACAAAAAAAAAAAAAAAACATCCCCATTGTGGTTTGTCATGAAATAAGTCAATCATAAAATAAAAGTTCTTATATCTTCGATATTTTCATTTGTTACCATCCTCTCTTTATGCAATATTTGATCTTCAATCATGTCTACATTGACATCATCTGTGAAACAATTGTAAGTTGAGATCATCATGTTGAACAATCAAAAACAATATCAGAAGACTCATTTTGTTGGTAAAATAGTTATTCATCTTGTACTTCTATTACATATGTAAGTTCCTCAAGTTTGATTAGCTTGTTTCAGTGACAAACCACGTGTGGGGTTTAATGTAAGGGTAGCTTAGACAATTGATGGTTGGTGATTTGCACAACCAAGACCCTCTCGAGACCTCAAGCGAAGAAGCACCAAAAGTATATTCTAGTGCTTACTTGCTTTGAAGAGATCTAGTTGCACACACTCACAACTCATGCATATCTCTAAATCTTGTATGTTGTGTGTTTTATACGTGTATATTCATGTTCTTGAATATCTATTCATGTATGTTTTAGTTGATTGCATCTTGTTCAATGACAATGCCATGATATGTTAGGCATTAAGATGCAATCACTTCTCACACTTGCACTTCTTTGTTATATTTTATGTGTAGATTTGTTCATAGATGAGTTTCGAGCGATTCGGAGACTTGTCTATATGTTTTGGATGATTTTCGAGACATTTGGGACATTCCGTGTTTTTATCGAAAATCAAAATTCAATTTCAAGCTTAGAGTAGAAAGTTATGTAATTTTCCATATTTATGATTGAGTCAGGGTCTATATTTCAAAGACAGAATTGAGTTCCAAATTCCGAGATCAAAACTAGACTGAAGATCGCTAAGAACGAAAGTCGGCTTGGTGTGGCATGAAAGCCACACCAGGAGAGGCTTGGCGTGAGAGAGGTGTGCAGCCCACTTTTGCCACACGCCAACCTCACACCAAACACCTCTCTCGGCCCGCGTTTGCCTCACGTCAAATTGGGTGCTTTAAGATTGCATGTGATCTCATTTATGTGTTGACTTATTGCATGAGTAGATTTGACTTGTTAAATAAGTGGTCCTCTTGATTTTCTCTCACATGAGCTCACCACACTGGATTACTCTCATTTGTCTTTTAATACTAATATCCAAATACAGTGCATTTTATGTTTGTTAAAATACATGTATATATATATATTCTTCTCTTCATTATGTACAACATAGAGCAAAATATATACTTTTCAAGAGAAAAAAAAATTCAAGAGAGAAAACTCTCAATAACTTTTCTTTAACTCTCAAAACCCATTTTCATATGCATCAAAATATCATCTAAGCATTTTCTAGCATAGTTAGGATGCTTGCTTGCATGGGTCTTGCTCAACACACATCCCTTGGTATGTTCTTCACTATTATCTTACATAATTAGTGTTTTATTTATCAAAGCATCTCTTAGATTACTTGCTTGTTCTTAGATTAAATTATAATATTCATGTTAGAGTTTGTTGTGTTGATATGATTGAGTGTTGTATTGTGATAGCTATCTAGGTTTGCTTAATCTATGATTAGCTAAGCTTTATATGACATGTCATTTAGCTATTGATATCTAAGATTGTATTAATTGTTATTTCATCATCCTAGATAAGCATCTCAGGTTACCTAGCTTTATTTGCACTTTGGATATCATTATATATTCACATAGGTTTTATTATCTCTTCATTGAGAAGTAAGTCTTGTGTTGCTTCAGGGATTAGGTAGCTTAAATCACAAGCAATTGAACTAGGTTCACTTATACCGGGATTAAGTAGTGCTAGTGAGTTACATACCGGGATTAGGTTGTAATCATTTATCATTAGTGGATTCGAGGTTCGAGTGTGGCGCACTTACTAGCCCGTGGTTTTTCCCATGAGGGTTTCCACGTAAATATCTCGTGTCATTTACGATTCCGCACTTTATACACTTGATATATTATTGTGACTAGTTAAGGGTATTTTAGTCAATTTGACTAATAACGAAAATTGGGTAAAATTGGATAAGATCTTTTCAAACCCCCCCCCCCCCCCCCCCCCCCAATAAACTTTCAACATCTTTTTCTTGAATATCCCACAACCCCATGTGCTGGACATCTTCCACAACTATCCAGTTGGGTCCTAACTTTGTATCATCCATGTAAAATACTTGTTTTGCTTGAGTAGCAAGGATATATGAATCTTCTTTGTACCATGCATGTGTTGGCTACATTGATGGAAGTAAGATAATAATCATAATGTATTCCTTTTTTTTTTTTTTTTTTTTTTTTTTGGATTAGTGTCAAACAATTTACACTTAAACAAAAGCACCTAATGAGCGAATAAATATACTAATTCAACCACTGAAATCAAAACACCAGAGAAAGAAATGTCATTGTTTTCATGCTCACCTGACACCATCACTCCACTATTTTGAGTGGTCCACTGCTCATCACAACTTGAGAATACAATTCACCAGTTGCTTCTGAAAACCTATTTTCTCTTCATTGTCTCATCTAAGTCATAAAGCAATTATAATTGTAGTGTTAGAAAATACAATCTAACTAAGATAATTAAAATTGATAAATAGTATCTTACATGTGATTGGAACCACTTGGGAAATAATTGCAGTTGCCTTAACTCCACATTATTAGTGTTGCTTTCTCTCTGAAACAACTCTCTGTGCTTACTACATATTCAATGAAGACAAATATATTCATTAACCATATATAATAATAGTGTTCATTTTTTTTAGAGAGAAATAGCGTTACTAATATATTATATCTACACACACAAAATAGCAAAAATTGTTATTAAATCATGAGTAATTAATTGGATATATAAAGGGATATCATAATTGGAATGGTACTTACTCTAAAAAAGGTTGCACTTCATGATAGTTATTGAGACATACCAATGAGCTATGTCTATCTTGGACTGTGAAAACTCCATTCGATCAGCACTACCAAAAGGTGTTACATGTTAAGAGAAAACAAATATACCTTCTATTCGTGGACCTCCATCATCATTTTGTTGAATACGATTGAATTTGGTTTCAATGGAATCCAAGTAAATTGAACAAAATGTTAATGATTCATTAACAACGTAGGCCTCTTCAAAGAAAGCCGAAGGAAAAATCCGTTCAAGCTTAGAAAGAAAATTTTTTATGCATGTTTCTAAGTTGTCCAACTCATTCAAATGTAATGCATATCTTTGCACACAATTTATTAAAAAAGTTTCGAAGTTTCACAATTGTTGTACAAACATCCTTTCATAAATACCTTCGAATGCCAATTGGAAGGATTCATTGTAACATAACATGACAGTCATGACTTTTTAAACCAAACACCTTACCTTCCACATTATTTACACATTTTGAAATATTTGATGTATAACCATCTGGAAATTTCACTTGAGAAACTGACAATACTCTCTTCTTTCTTTCAATGTTAATGTATATATGGCAAGAGGCTTTGAAAATCCATTTCTTTGTTGTAGTAAATGCAACTATTTTTTTATGTTCAAATCTTGAAGATCAAGTCTAGCCTTTAAAGTATCTTTTATTTTCCCTTCAATATTCAACAAAGTGCCAAAAACATTATCACAAATGTTTTTCTCTACATGCATGACATCTAAAATATGTCTAATTTTTAAATGTGACCTATATTCTAACTCAAAAAATATGCTCTTTTTTGTCCAATTTAACTTCGATGCATCACATTTTCTTTTTTCAGTCTTTGTTATGCGGACTTTTCCCTGGCATTTCATCTTTTACTCGTTCTAACTGCTTCAAAATGTCATCTCCTAAATACTCTTTAGGTGCAGATCTCATTTTACATTTACCGTCATGTTGCTTATTCTTTCTCCATGAGTGATTAGATGGCAAATATCTACGATGACCCATATAACAAATATTGCTCCTAAGTGCTAGTAATGATGTTTTTTCATTGTACACGGGACATGCCATAAAACCCTTTGTGCTCCATCTAGACAAGTTACCATATGCTCGAAAATCATTTATTGTCCACATTATTGCTGCATGCATTTGAAAATATTGTTGTGATGCGGCATCATTCTTCCAAAACTATTTTAGCTCATCAATCAAGGGTCTTAAATATACATCTATGTATTTGCCTAATGCATGTGGTCCAGGTATGAGTAATGAAATCAACACGAAAGGCTCCTTTATACATTTCCATGGTGGCAAGTTGTAAAGCACTGATATAACTAGCCACAAACTATAAGAGTTATGCATGTTGCAAAAGAATTAAAACCATCTAATGCTAGACTTGACCTAATGTTGCGTGCATCTTGTGAAAATGTTGGATACGATCGATCAAACTGTTTCCATGCTTGCCTATCAGCATAATGCCTTAAAATACCTTCAGTAGCTACTCTTTTTCTATGTGCCAAATCATATCCCTTACAGTATGCTTAAAAAAATAATCGTTGAAATCTCTGCCTTATAGAATAGTACCTTAATATCTTTTGTGGCACTTTTTTTTTTTCCATTATCGAACTTATATTAAGGTTCATTACAATAAGGACATCTATCACATAACTCATGCTCTTTCCAAAAAAATGCACAGTCATATTTACATGCATAAATGAGCTCATACCTCAAACCTAAGTCCTTTAACATTTTTCTTTATATCATAGGTAGAACTTGGTATGTTCATACCTTCACTAAATGCTGACTTCAACAAATCCAGAAGCATATACATTGACTTGTTACTCCATTGGTTAAGAACTTTTAAAAGCATCAATTTGATAATAAAATTCAATGATGACAACTTAGATCCGAGGAACAACTTTCTACTGGCTTCTTCTACCAATTTAGTAAAATTTTCGGTATTTACCTCTTTATAGATCAGCATAGAATTAGTATTACTTTCTTGTGTTATATCTGTGTAAATTCCATATATTGAACTCGGCCCCAACATGTCATATATGGGGTCCTACACCTCATCAGCATCCTCATCTTCAATATGTGTTTGTTCTTTATCACTATAACAAATTGAGTCATTTATGGCTTAATTTTTACTGCGCACATAAATGGCGTGTTGTAAATGTTATTATTCACGACTTGCGTTCAGTGCAAGTTGTAATAGTGATGCATAATTTCTCAAAGACAGCGCGCATTTGAAGGACACTGTAAAAAGGGATTATTTAAGGCTTACCGGTTACGTGTCTGATTTAAGAGTCTTTTAAGACATACAACTCACGCTATGTATACATTTTTCAGAAACATGCTTTTTGACTCCTAAAAGGAACACTAAGGTTGAAATTTAATTTTTTGTTAGGCAGGCGTTTTGGGACAAAAATAATATTTGTTGATGGTAATGATTTTAGGGACTACATTTTTCCTTTTTTATCTTTATTTTTTTAAGTTTTTCCTAAGAGATGGATTAATAATTAAATTTTCTTCAATTTTTTATATTCATTATTATATATTAATTCAAAATTTTTGAAAAAATATATTATTTTAATTTATAAATATAATAATAATAATATAAAATGCAAAACCATTTTTTAGAAAAGTCCATTTACATTTCCCCTTTCTTTTTGTGATAGGGATTCAAGTCTTACATTTATCTATCAAATTGTAAAATGTAGAGAAACATCTCTCTATATCGGGTACGATTAACGAATATCATTTGATCCGACAATATATGATTTTTTAAAAAAAAGTTTAATTAAATGCTAAAATAAATGTTAATTTGTCTATCATATAAATAAAATTATATTATTGGAAATAAAATTTTGATTTAAAAATAATCAAAAAAAAAAAATTAATAACATCTATAGTTTATATATAAACATTATGCAATTATTAACAAATTCAAATGAGTAGCAGAACTAGTCAAAGCTTTGCTCGAACATCATGATGTCTCAGGTTCGACAGGTGATGTGAACAAATCGTAAAATGGTGTGAAATGGGAGTGGGAGGTAGGAGTGAAATGAGGTGCTTTAAATATAATATAATATATTTTCAAAAGACAATAATGACATGCTCTGCATGCCGTGATTGAGTTTACACCCATATCAATACATGACATTTCTTGTGAGTCGTAAAAGTTTATAACACAACCTATAAAATGGGTCTTAAATATGATTACGGTATTTTTTTAAACACATTGACGACACATTTGGTTCGTCGTATTTGAGGGATATCATTCACGACATCATCTAATGCGGCTTGCAGCTGAATGCCGCAAATAGTCATTTACGGCGTTCTTTGGGCGCAGTAAAAGGATGGTTATGTTGTAGTGTATGATTTGTATGTAGTCCACCCACATTAAATTCACCGATGTCAACAAAATCAGATTTTTCCCCATGGAAAATCCACTTACCGTAGAATGGTGAAATCCCAAAATTGTTGAGGTGGGTTTGTACTACACTTAGTGGTTCGAAAAATGCGTTTTGACAATCTCAACATGGACAACAAACACAATTGTTCTCATCTTTACATCTCTTTGCAACATCCATAAATGAGTTAATGTCATCAATATATTCTTAACACAATCTATTTTGTATTCACATCCAACTCCTATCCATAATTTGAATACTATTAACACCAGAAAATAAAAATTAATATAATTTTGTAAGGGCTTTTTATGTACAACAATAATCTCAAAGTATAAAATTTTTTACAGCTCAGTTTTGAGTTGAAAATATATTATTCAACCTTATTTGTTTCATTTATTAGATATAATACTTTATTAGGTATCCTTATTGCATAATAATACTGAAGAAAATAAACATGCTAAACTAATAACAAAATCAAAACTCGGCCACTTAATTTTTTTCTCATCTCTATATAGACATTCAATTGAAAATGTAGGCTACAGTAAATCCAATACATGCAAGGGTGACAACAAATAAGAATAAACAAAAAATCAAAGTAAATCACTTTAGGTCCATTAATGAACATCTCTTTGCATTATGTTAATAAAATATCTCTATGCTTAAATAAAGCTCTACTTTCTAAAATCTAAATGCTAGTTGTGAATTATGTGTTTAGTCCATCTAGAAATTTTTTTTGTGTTAAAAGTCGTTCTAGCTAGCTATGTAGAATTCAAATTTAATAATCAAAATAAAACCATATAAACAATAGGATAGATCATATGGAAACTAAAAATAAAATTGATTTCATTCACTCTTCTCTAGAGTCCAAATTATTTGTAAAACTGATTGGAATAACCAATTTTATTTGACAAGTCAACTAATGTTGATCCAAATCACATGATGATTCAGTTATATTATATTGGCTATTGCTCTTTTTTTTTTTCCTAACAACTAAAATTACATAGAACATACCAAAGCATTACAACTAATATACGATCACTAAATTACAAAGAATACAAAGTGAAGAAATTCACTTCATAGATGCCTCTTAATCCACTAGAGGGCTTGACGTTTATAAGCATATTAAGTAGACAACAGTTAATTGAAAATTTTCATACAAGACTACTTTTTATAAAGTGCATTTTATAAAGGTTTTTTTTCAAAGCACTCATTTCAAGTAATTAACAAATCAGACTTGCTTGCAGCAATTATGTTGGTTTATGTGTCCTCCTAATAGTCCTCATGCCATTCCTTTCAAGACACATTCCTTTCAAGATCTGCCAAAATAAGACAAGCAAAAAATCAATGCATTTCCAAAATGTAAAATAAAAGCTATAAAAACAATTTAAAGGAAAATTAAGGGAAAAAAAAAAAACAAGAAGAAAGAAGTTGAAATCCAGTATATCAACCTCTAATTCGTGGTCTTCTGAAATCTAACAGATATGGAATTTAGCATGACAATACTCCCAAATTATAGATAACAAATTGTCAAGGCCGATTGCATGGATCAAGAGACTAAAGAAAAATTGAAGATTGTGCACATGCGATCTTCTTTTGTTGATCCCTTCAAAAGAAGAAAAAAAGAAAATTGAAGCTTTTGATTTGGATTATGTACTTGGGATGGGAATGATGTTCTTGTTCTGGGTTCTAAGACTAATAAATAAAACAAAGAAGAGGATGAGGCAAAATGAAATTGGTAGTTTGCTGAGGGTGATAAATGGAACAAAGAAGAAGATGGGTTTAAACACTCAAAATGAAACAGAGAGGATCTTGGGTTCTATAGTTTGAAATTAGGTAGCCATTGACAGTTTAATTTTTTTTTTCTAAATGTTTTTAGATACAAACGACGCCGTAAAACAAAAGCGTCCATTCACTACCTCACTAGTAACTTTACTCAGGAATTCTTCGCGCATAAAACTGCAAATAAAAATAATTTTCTTTAAAAGTTATTGTAAATATATTCTACTTTAACTTTTAAATTCAACTAATTAATTTTTTTATTTAAATACTAAATAAAAATAATAATTACAATTTAAACATTAATTATTTCAATCGATAAATATTTATATAATATAATAACAAAGCAAATTTAATCATCATGGGATTATATTTTTCTTTATTTATTAAATTAAAATGATTTAGCCAAAATTATTAATGGTAAATATCCTAAATTTGTTGGGACAATAATGGATTTTCGTCCCCATAACATCTGTTGGGACAAAATTAATGGATGAAAAAGAGGTTCCTCACCTGGTACAGCCTTTTGGGATGATTTGGTTATTTCGTCCCTTTAGAGTACCTATACGGACATAATATAATTTGCCCCAATAGGTTTTGTCCATATAGGCACTTTTTGTCATTGTGATTTCCATCCCCATTTTTTGTCACGTTCTATTCACATGGGTTCGTGCCAAGGGGCAAATCTGGAATAACATAAAAACATTTGTTGTAATATATGGGTTAACAGCACCATTGTCCCCTAAACTATTCGTGAGTTTGTGATTAACCCCTAAACTTTTTTTTAGACGTTAAACCCCATGAACTCTCTTTAATTGGCAACAAGTGACGGAATGGTAACGGAACCTAATTTTTATGCATCTTCTCGTCACGTGCACCTCACGTTTGTTTTTAAGTAAGGGTAATATTGAAATGAAAAAATTAAATTTAAATGTGGATCTCCACCATCCATCTTATTCAAATATACGGCGGAGATTGAATATAGATTTCCACCTAATAAAAAAAAATTATAAAATTTATAAAAAATAAAATAAAATAAAATAAAATAAGCTCAAATTGCAAAACAGAGAAAATAATCAAAATAAATAAATAAATTGGGCCATGGGTTCAGAACCTAGATCTTTATCATCAAGAAAAAAAAAAAAAAAAACGTTTTTTTTTTTTTTGGAAACCTAAATCTTTGCATTTTAGTTTTCTTCCAGGCTCTAGCGCATCATCAACAACAAAAACTTTTATATACATTATTATCGTCAATACCTTTTCTCTCCATCATCATTATCATCCATTTTTTCTCATAAAAACACCATCTTGTTCTTCTTCATTCTCAAACAAAACTCAAAATCTCCATTGTAGATATCCACCTACCAAACCAACAAAAAATCTCAAAACCCCACTCTTCTTTTCATCTCTTACTATGTCCATGTCCCGCCGGCCTCTCATGGTGAGTTCCAAACTCCTCAAAGAAGAGATCGGGTTGGCCTCCTCAGAGATATCTCAAGATCTTCGTTTGAATTTTTTTTTTTTTTAATTTTTTTTATTAGGTGGAGATCCAATCTGGATCTCCACATTTAAATTTAATTTTTTTATTCCAATTTTACCCTTACTTAAAAATACACGTGAGGTGCACGTGATGAGAAGATGGACAGAAACTAGGTTCCGTTACTATTCCGTCTCTTGTTGCCAATTAAAGAGAGTTCATGAGGGTTTAACGCCTAAACAAAAAAGTTTAGGGGTCAAATCGCAAACTCGTGAATAGTTCAGGGGGCAATGGTGTTGTTAACCCATATATTACATCAAAATATTTTATGTTATTCCATATTTGCCGGAACGAACCTACGTGAATAGCACATGACAAAAAAAATAGACGGAAATGAAGTTCCGTTACTATTCCTTCTGCTTCTGTCAATAAATGAAAGTTCAAAGGGTTTTACTGCCAAAAAAAAAAGTTCAAGGAGCACATTGCTACCTAGCGTATAATTCAAGGGTCATTGGTGCAATTAACCCTTAACTAAATCAATCAAAATTTGGAATTAAGAAGGTCGATGCCTCATAGGCCTTTAACCTCAAGGCCGGCCGTGACATTTTAGAGGCCCAAAGTGAAAAAAATATATTTTTTATTATTATTGTGCCTATTTTTAAAAATATGTATATTTCAGGCATCTTTATTTTATTTTATTTTATTTTATTTTATTTTATTTTGAAGTATTACACTATTACATAAAATCGAGATTTTTTGGAAAGGGAAAAAAGACTCGAACCTACAACTTTGTGGTACAGGTGTGAGGAGCTTACCATCAGGCAACTTTATTTAGAGCAATACTAGGCTTCCCAAATTTTTCTCAAAAAACTTCACAACTTATGTGATATGATAAGTTGTCAACATCACATCCCTCACCACATAAACTCATGATTTACAAGATTTTGACAACTCACAATACCATATAATTTGAGAACTTTTTTAGGAAAAAAATTGGGAAGTCTAACATTACTCCTTTATTTAAGATACAAATTATGGATTAAAAGTTAAAATTTAGTGCTTGTTTGGTTGAGCTTTCTATTGGCTCAAAATGTCTACCAACGTCTATTTGAATTTTTTAGAATTATTTGGTTGAGTTTTTGAGATTGTCTATTTTAAATTGAGTAGAGACTAGTAGAGTTTAAACCTCTACTGGACAAAAGTTCATGAGAAGGTGCCTCACCAAATAGACATTTTTTTTTAAAAAAGTCTATCAACCAAACATCTATGATTTTTTTTTTCAAAAACTCTCTTTTTAATAGATCTACTACAAATAGATCTTTTACCAATATAGGATTTTCAAAAACTCAACCAAACAAGCTCTAATCTAATAACTAATGCAAAATAGTTTTGGACCTATTTTCTTAAAACAATAATTGAGTCTGTTTGTTTAAAAGATAAATTTCTAGGACTAAAAGTCTAAAACCATATTCTAATCTAAAAAAAGTAATTTTGTTTGTAAAAAAACAATAAAATAAAAAATAAAATTGGGTCTTTCTTTAGTGGCCCGGGCGGATGTACCTCTAACACAGGCCCAGCCGCCCAGGACCGGCTCTGCTTTAACGCCTTAACCCCATTATAGTTTTTATTGAAAACAAAAAACAAAACAGAATCCAACTTAATTAAAAATAGTATCACCCCTCTGATCTTTTTAGCAGAATATATTTACTATATACAGAACCAATTAAAAATCAAAAAATAAAATTTATCAACAACTGACCACTAATAATTATAAAGATATAAACAAAGCAACGTAATGTAGCTTGATTATATAATATATATATATATATGTTAAATACTGAATTCACAATCTAGTTTGATAGATTGTTGACCTAAAATAATGAGTGACAGGAGGAATTAGATACCAAACAATGTTTCAGAAGGAGTTTGATGATGACCTAGCTTTTTTTGAGTAATTTACTTGTGCTGTTATATTAGTCAATGACCTAATATGAGATAGCATCTTGGTTTAAAAAGGTGAACTACCAAAGCAAAAAAACTCTATTAAATATTCCATTAACTCTTCACAACAATGAATAAAATTCGGTTGTCTCTCTCTATATATATTCTTGTATTGCTATATAAATAACTCATACAATCACCAAAGTCTCCACCCCATCTCCTCTCTAGACACCAGCACAGCACTCTTATAACATCTCAATTCTCAAGCTTTGTGTCCAGCACCCAATCATGGCCTCTTACAATTGTTTATTCTTGGCTTTCGTCGTTGTTTTATCGATTTCCAGCATCGATGTAAGCCTAGGAGCTCGTAATCTTCTGCAACTACCAACACTGCCACCATTGCCTTCAATCCCAAATCTGCCACAGCCGACACTACCAACGTTGCCAAGCACCCAACCATCTCTACCAATTCCAAGCTTGCCCACCATTCCAGGTCTTCCAAAATTCAGTCTGCCTCCACTTCCAAGCATGCCTTCAATCCCAACAAATTTTCCCTCTATCCCTTTTTTCTCCCCACCTCCTGCTACCACTAGCCCTTGATCACTTTCTTCTTTATTTTATGTTCCACTTTGTTTTGGTGTGTGCATTGGCGTCAGGATTGGTTGATGAACCTGAATCTTCTTTTCTATATGTATTTAATGATTAATTTGTGGCTTTACTTAAGTATGGTATATTGTACCTGTAGTGAGAATTTTTATTTCTATTGTTGTGTGTTTATTCAATTCTTACTGTAATTCAATTTAAATGATATGTCAAGTGTTTTTTTTTCTTTAACCACATCAACTCATGTTGTATGTGGTGATGACAACTTACTTATCACATCATTTGAGTTAATTATTTGAGTTATATAGCATTACTCTAATAGATATGATATACTTTTAAGTATTAATTTATTCTTGTATGTTCCAACGTTGTTTTTCCTTGTCTTTCAAATTTTCTTACAAATCTCTTGGTTTCACTAGTTGATCATAAGTAGGAGTTATATATAGTCTGTAATATATATATATATATATATATATATATATATAGGGTATCTTAATCTGCTACAAAAAAAAAATAATAATAATAAAAATAAAAAAAATAAAAAAATAGGTTTACAGAGTAATAATACCAGCGTGATCAATTCCAATTATCATACTTCAATTGGCAAAACTAATTTAGGGAGCAAATTTATAAATAGGGTCATACTACCTTGCCAGAACAATGGTATTATTGGACTTAATAACTACTATTGATTGAATGTAAGCAAATCCAATAAATATTATTAAAATTTGGAATTAATGTCTTTTATTACTATAAAAACTTGAAACCTTTTCAACAGGTTTATATATATATATATATATATATATATTGGATATAATTTGACAAAGTAAATAAATGATTTTGTTAGTAAGAAAAAAGGATTGTTAAATAAAAACAAAGAAACTTACATTATAAATTTATAATTTAATTAGAAGCTTAAATAATATTGTGTTACTTTTCTTTAAAAAAAAATAATAGCATTGTTTTATACAACGTAAAATTGTTACCATAACTAATATGTTTATGGCTTTATACGTAAAACTCGTTAAATAGTATGAATATATTTTTTTTCTATTAAATAAAGTGAGCTTTTACATTCTACCACAAAGTTATTACAATGTATATTTTAATCGTTACATTTAACATAAAAATATAATTTATTTATAATATGCTTGTTTATATTAATTTGAGTAATATAATTTTATTCTTAATTTTCTTATTTTTAATGTTTATTCTTTCTTTTTCTTCTTCTTTAATCAAATGAAATTATTAATCTAATAATAATAACAATAAAAGATAATGGGTTAAATACCCAATAAACTAACGGGTGGGTTTGGGTTTAGTAAAATTCGAGTCAACCCATTTATAACTCAACACACAAGTATTCCATTCCATTCTAATAATTGACAGCTCTAAAGATGAATATGGTTTGTCATTGAAAAATGAACTTCAAGTCAACAACTCTAAGGTTTTAAAGTTATAAGTGAAATTTAAGTGTATTTGGGTGGGTAGATAGTTGAGGAAATAAATCCCTTACATATTATATTTTCCATTTTGGAACTGCTCAGTTAATGTAGGGGGATTTAACATTTAACATTTTCTTCCATTGTAAGGGATGGAGGTTACTTCTCTCTTGCTTAGTAATCATATGAGAACTCAATAAATATAGAATTATGACCATTAGTACGGTGAGTACCCAAACAGATCAATCCGTGCAAACCAAACCAAATTTTTACTAGGGGTGAGCATAGGTTGGCTTGGGTTGCTTTTAAATATATGCAATACAAATCATTATTTAATCGATTTGGCAATTTACAATGTAACGAGAATTAACGAGAATTGTTTTCCAATAAATATTTGTAATGGTTTGTTTTTATTTTAAAAAATTGTAATGGTTTAATTTAATGTGTAAAAGTTGATTTTAATAATCAAGAAAATCTTAAAATTCATACTTTAAATATAATCTTACTAGGGCTGAGCATAGGTTGGCTTGGGTTGCTTTTAAACCAATCAACTCGTGCAAACCAAACCAATTTTTTATTAGGGGTGAGCATAGGTCAATTTTTCTTATGTAGGCATATAAGTATGAGTTTAATTATACTACACTTATCCGCCTCATCTCACGTTTTGCCATATAAGTATTATTTGATTCAATTGCATTACTTTTTCCAATAAAAAGTGATGAAATGGATAAGTGTGCTATAAGTATACTCACACTTATATGTTTACAGAAAAAAAACTCAAGCACAGGTTGGCTTGGGCTGTTTTAAATATATCCAATACAAATCATTATTTAATCGATTTAGTAATTTACATTGCATTGAGAATTAACGAGAATTTTTTGCCAATAAATATTTGTAATGGTTCATTTTTATTTTTATTTTAAAAAAAAAAATTAACAGTTTAATTTAATGTCTAAAAGTTGATTTTAATAATCAAGAAAAACTTAAAAACTTAAAATTCATAATTTAAATATCAATCCTTATATTGTCGGTTCGTCTTGATATAAAATATATCAGGACGAAGAATGTAGACCACAGATTATGGAGAAATTTTGACAAATGCATACACTTTGAGTTAAAGTAGGGGTGTGAGTTTTTTGTTTGATTTGGGTTGAAGCTCAATATCAAACCAAACCAATATAGATCGGTTTTGCTATATTTCAACCTAAACCAAACCAATGTAATTTTTCAAATCGATCCAAACCAAACCAAAAAAGGTCGGGTTAGTTTGGATAGGTTTATTGCTTTAGATTTAAACTTAATTTCTTTTTTTGTTATTATATTATAAAAAATATTTAAATAAAAAATCATAACATAAAATATTAATTATATATATACATGTATATATACTCCGATTAAAGACATGTTTGACAGCATTTATGCTTTTGAAACTCTAATACATCAATCAATCAGAAGAATTGTATCAAAACAAATAAATAAACCGTAAAAGCTTAAAGTAATAAGTAAATGTTATAAAACTTGGACTGAATAGAAAACGTAGATAGATTTTATAATTTAGTTTTACTTTCTAAAATATGTTGTTTGATTTGGGTTGGTGAATTATTTCACTCAACCCAAACAAAACCACCTTTAATCTGTTTGTCCAAAAGACAACCCAAACCACCAATTTTTTTTATTTATAATCGAACCAATCCAAACTTTATAAGTTGGGTTGGGTTGGTCGGTTTGGTTCGATTTGACGGTTTTTTACACACTCCTAAGTCAAAGTATGTAAATCTAATGGTCAACATACTTCGTAATATATCAGGACAAACTAATAATATAAAAATAATTTAAATATAATCTTATATTTAAAATTTAAATTATTTTTAAAATAAATCAAAATAAAATAGTTGTGGTCCACAGGATGGTCCATGAGCCGGCCTAACACAGGCCAAATATGTATTGGGTCATGTTGACACACCAGTCATCCTGTACTATGTCCATAATTATCAAGCCCAACCATGGTCCGCTACGACACTATTTCATGCCCTGCTTGGCATGAGCCATAGAGCATGGACCTTCTAAATTTGGGTTGGGCCAGCTCATTTTAAATATGAGTGTCGATATTTACACCCCTTTAAAATTTTATGTATATCCTAAATTCGAATATTTTTTAAATTCCAATATTACTCTCAAATTAAATTAATAATATATTTATGAAAATATTATATATTTTTTAACTATTTTACTTTTCTGAATTTTTCAATAACCAAACTAATTGTTTAAAAAAAAAAATCAAAAATTAAAAACTCAAACCCAGAATGGGAGCTTTCTCCATAAAAAAAATAAAAATAAAATAACAATATTAGGTGAAATTGAAAAGGCGACTTGAGAGATTTTTTATTCATACCATTTTTTTTCTCCTAGTGAGGAAAAATAATCACCCACTGCCTACTGTATTGTGTCTGAGGACCGAGGGTTTTGTTTATGTATTTTGTAATGAGAACTTGGGTGAGATAGACACATGTCAAAATCACAACCACAACCACAGCCCTGATCTGGTTTTGCCCGGTCCAAGTTCCAACTCTTTCTGTCGCAAAACACCTCAATTAAGAAAATTGTCCCAAGAATACTTTTTTTTTTTTGGCATTTCGTCAAGCATCTTTGCATACACCTCAGTAATTTACAAAATCATAAAGAATTTCATGGTATCACTTTAATTATTTTATAATTAATTAATTTATAATGATTTTCTAAAATTGAAAAAAAAAAGGGTATATTTGGTAATGTTGGGGTGTGCATACGAAATACAATCTTTTAAAAAAAAATTGTCAAGGGTCTCTATACAAAAGAGATGCACATACGAATTTTTAGATGTGCAAATGACGCGACTTTAAATATCAAGGTGGTGGGCGGGTGAGTGTTTGATGGTGGTGGGCGGGTGGTCCAAGGATGTTTTGGGTGTTTGGTGGCGAGGAGGGGAGGAAAGGAGAGGAGAGTTTTGGTGGGTTTTGGGGTTTATAATTAATATAAATAAATAAAACAGTAATTTCCATTAGATGAAGGATAAATGAGCCTTTTGCTTCTTAATTTTACTAAAGTTGACGACACGGTGGATTTTAGGGAAATATGCAAATTGGAGCGGGGATTTTGACCAAAAATGAAACTAGAAGCAAAATTTGGGAAATAATGCAAACTATAGGGGAATTTTAATTATATATATATATATATATTTAAAGATTAGAGAGAGAAGCTTTCAAGTGTAAGATTCCCACACATTTTTTTATGCAAAATCGAATTTGTTACGTTATATAGCCCGTGCTCACTTTATAACGATACGGAGTGACATTGTCACTTTTGAAAGAGCATGTAAATCACTCTGTATTTTTCATAATATATGTTTCCAGTGGTCTTCTGTGATCCATTTTTTAAAGTTATTTTTCCTTGATACATTTTCAGTAGTTTTCCATGACATCTTCGAAGTAACTGTTTTTGCATCTGTCTCCTCGTCTTTAAAGTGGTCGGCATCTGAATCACACCATCCTCCGTTCAGGCCATGATTTTGGTTTGGTTTGGTTGGGTTGATATGTTTCTGAACCGTAATCTTTCGGGAGTCAGGATGATTACATGTGAAAGAAAGCTAAGAGTGTCTATGGATAGATTTCAAACCCCCAAGCTTTTTCTCCTAATAGCTGATGAAAAATCAAAATCAAAATCAAAAGAAAAAGTTGCCTAAAACAAAAATCAGAAATCATATGCAACTGAATAGTTGATATTCCATAAATGAAGACACTAAAAGATTCAGGATTACAATTATGTGAGTCCTGTTATCAGAACATCACTACAGTTACACAACTGAATAAAATCATTCATTGACAACAATTTTTAATTTCTATCCTAACAGCGGAAAAGAAAAGCAAGAGAAGACATAAATTAAAGATAAAAGAGAAAAACACAAAAGGAAAGGAAAGGAAAGATAAGATAGTCATTACTCTTTCTTTCTTGTATTATTCTCTATTCACAAGCCAGTTTGGTATCAAAGCTACTCAAGCAGATTGCAAATGCCTGAAATGCAGAAAGAGGATACCGATAATCCATGGTGAACATATCTTTCCCAACTTTGCCGAATTGCAGAATAACCTTATCATGTTCAGGTGGTGCTGGTTGAGATGGGGTGGGAGCACCAGCAGCCGGCTGTGTGGCAGCAATCAACTGGAAGTTCTTCACTGATGCAACAGTTACACGCCCACGGAAATTCAGGCACCAACACTGTAATTGTTCATGCCATCTCGGAGGCTTGTTTTTCAAAACCAAGGGTCTCATTTTGCTCTCATCATCATCACCACCACGAGGCATGCCAATTTCGGAAAACCGTGCACTGCCGAACTCAACCGAGTGGTCAAGAGACTTTGAGAAGGAGATGCTTCGGAATGAGTCCTCGAGAGAACGAGGAATAAGCTCTGGCTGGCCAGGAACAGTGCCACCAGCATCAAGTGACGAGGCTGGGATTGAGTGCATAGCACAGTGCATCCTACGTGGACCACGGGTGCCAAGCACATTTAATTCATAAGCAATCTGGGCTATGTTATAGCTGCCCGTTGGGACTTTAGGGGATACTTTTTTGGAATAAAATCTACGGCTTGATCTCCCAGGCGGAGGAATATGGGCAGAGGAATACGGAGGCTGTGTGTCATATATTAAGAATTTTGTCCCGAGGAAATTTGATCTGAAACAAGGAACAATTAAAATTTTCAAATGTTAGTAACTGAACAACCTTTATAGCCTTTTTTTATATATTAAAATAATAATAATAATTTTATAAAATTAGAAGCGACTACATTATCAAAGTATTGATACCAAAAACCAAATAAGAAAATGTGTTCCTTAAATTCTGTGTTCATGGGTGAAAATGGAAAACAGGGTTTCTGAACGAATTCTTACCTTAATTTCCCAATATAAGTGCTGCTTGATCTTGAAATGTTGTCAGCATCCATTGAGATTACATACTCTGTGCAAGTAGTTCGACGGGTCCTTTTTGCAGAAAGAAGGAATTTCCCATTTTCAACTAATAAAGCTGCAATGTAGGTAATGATAAGATAAAACACACCAATCAATAAGCAAGAAGAAGAAATTTATGAATTTCAAATCATGTTCGATGAATATATATAGTGGGTTATTATTCCAAACTAGGTGACAAGAAAGTTTACAGCTCAAAAATTGCATAACTTTCGTAGAGTAGATAAGAACATAAATAAACACACAACCAGATTACAATGAAGACAATAGGTTTCGTGTACCAATACTGTAAACACTTAAAAGACAAACCAATAAATAATACTTTATCTAAACCAACTGCAGACAGATAGAAGTTTGATATCTCCTGTGTTCATACCCTAAAGGACTTCAAAACCTAGGCAACTGCAACTGGACAATGAAAACCAAGAAAAGCACATGTCCCAGATGGCATCAAAAACTAATCAAATTCTAACTCACAAATAAGAGTGTTTTACAATTTCATGGGTGGTTGCTCGACATCTTTGTCCACATATCATATATGAATATAGAATGTATTTTCATTTTTGTTTCTCCAATTGACCTTAAGTAGTTAGAAGTATCAATGATTGATATCCTGAATACGACACATGCAACAATCAGTCATTGATAATTTGATATCCAGCACTTCGACATGAGAGAACATTTCACATTAAATCAATAGCCATGATTAGACACCATATGCTTCAAAAACATAAAATAGAGGCATCTGATAAATGATAAAAGCTGAAGTTGATTAAATAAGCGTTTTTGTACTGGAACACTTAAACTGGACTGGACGATGCCTTTCTATATTGCGCAATAAGTCTGAACATGCATGAGTTCAGGTGGCCCAATAAAAATTAAGAATTATTTAAACTTTAAAGCAAAAACAAAATGGTATACATCAACACAAATGTATAATTATAAATTCGACATGAATGCTAGTACGTAAATAAAATTCTAGAATAGAAAACAACATAACGGCATAACGCAAATTATTCTTCTAAGTGAATCAATGCAAAATCATACAAGGTGATCAATGAATATATGAATCACCAAGTAATCAGGACAATGTACAGAGAGGTACATGAATTTAACAAAATTAAGAGACGGTGCTTACCAGGGCTAAGACACAGGTAAAGGTGATATGTTAAATTAGATTTATCCCTTTTAATGAAGCATTGAATGCTTCCTTCACGTGGTCCAGGCTAAAAAATTGAAAACAAAAAGGAATTAGTACAATTAACAAACATCTTACGTAAATGCAACCCAGAATCCTGAAGACATCTCTTTCAAATCAAACTCAAACAATGCAAAGCAATTCCCACAAGAGAATCTGTGAGATACGAAAGAATGAAGGTCGAAGGAAGCAAGAGAATAATTACCTGCTTCAGGGAGACTGGAAAAGTAAGCTTCCCGCAAAACTCCGGACTTCTAACAATTTCTTTGCACATATCCCTCCAAGACCGGCATACAGCAGCACATGCAACAACATGCTTTCGAGAAGGCCAAGAACTCTCACTCTCCTCCAATCTCTTGATTACATCACAAAGTAGCTCTGGTGGTAGACTAGCCCAACGACTGTTCTGAATTAAAACAGGCTCATCATGTAAATCATGTAAAGCACCATGGGATTTCCCTCTATGATGGCCGCCAATCAGTCTAACATCAAAACTCCGTCTAGATAAGCTCCCAAAACTATCCCTTACATCACGAACTATGCTACGAAATGACATTTTACAAGTTGATCACAACAGCAGAGCTCTTTTGAATGCTTCAGATAAATTGTACTCCTCTTATCAGGTGCATATGGCTGCCCATAAACAAAAAGCAACTAAGTTCGCGCCACAAATCTTAGTAATAAAGAACTAAAGAGATGATTAAAATAAAAAACAAAAAACAAAAAAGGCACTAAAAGAGAAAAAGAAAAATGAAAAAGGCAACCTCGCATGGACCATAAAGAAGCCAGAATATGAAAACTTTATTTTTACCAACAACCCTTTTCTTTGTTAGATATCATCCTTTTTAGGTCTTAAACCTCACTTTCAACTGGAAAAGCTATCTTAGTTATACTAAAATAAATTTATACATATCAAAAGAGCCTAATTAGTCTAATAAGTTAATAACAGCAAAAATGGTTAAACATTTGACATATCAGAAAAAGAAACCCACTACATCTATAAAAGAAAATATATATTTTTCATATATTTTTTTTTTTTTTCAGTTTCTTGGATTCTGATTTTCTTTAAACCGATCAACATGGTAGTATAGTATATCCTGTTGGTCCTATCTTCTTAATGTCAATGGAAAATTTTTCCAAGAAAACCATAGGAATTTCTTGAAAAATAGCTACATCTAAAAAGTTAATAGCAGCTAATTTTCAAGAAATTCCTTTGGTTTTCTTGGAAAAAATTCCCATTGACATAGAGAAGATAGGACCAAGAGTTGATCATTTTAAAGAAATTCAGAATCCAATAAACTGAAAAATAAAATGAAAAATAAAAATTGTTCATTTCTTTCATTTTGTTCTTATACTTGCCTTCAAGTTAAATGTTTTCTCATCAAAATTAACATTTTTTTCCAAAGATTATTGCACAAATTCTCAAACTGATTCCAATTATGTATAAACAACAACAACTCCAGTAAAGTTCAACAAATTAGATTAGTAAAATACCCTAATATGCACCTAATTCATGAGAAGACTAACCTGTAGTAGGTCAAAAAAAAAAAAAAAAAGCAAGTCAAAGCTCCATAGTATAATCACAACCCAACAAAGATCTGCAAACAACAAAGGAATGCAAACATGAAAAATAGTATGAGCAAAACCCTTTAACATCAGAAGACAGGGAGAGACTGAAGAAGCTTTTGAGAAACTGAAGAGTTAAAATGAAGAGGAGATCTGTACCTTTTGAAGACAGAATCTAATCTAAGATAAAAATCAGACACATACACACAGAGAGATCACAAGAAAGAGAGCACCAGAAAACCACCAAAGTCAAGTCAGAATTGTAACACAACACAACCACCTTCTTCTGAACAAGGGGTTTACCTTTTTCCTCTCTCTCTCTCTCTCTCTCTCTCTCTCTAATCCGGACTTCAAACCAACTTTAAATTTAGTTCATTAACACCATCAAAAAAGTAAATTAATTAATAATTATATATTTTTTTAATCTTTTTTAGTTTCTGGGTTCTGATTGTATTTTATTTTTTTAATAAAGAAGAGAAATATGACGAAAGCGGAATTTAATAATTGCCCACTAGTGAACATGTCCGGATAAAAACCTGGCTCCAAGCAAACCAGCAGCACTTGCCCTCTTTGACTTTTTAGTTTTTTCTTCTGCCATCTCTCATCTCACCTCACCACCTTCACTAATGGATTCCACATGATTTACATTATTAATTTTCTTCTTATTATGGAAGTAGAAGTAAATGTCGAAAAGTCCTGACAGCTCACTAACTCGTTTAGTGTCGGATTTCAGAAAATAAATAAATAAATAAATCATTTCAATATTTATTTTGCTCCGTGCACAAACATTACCATCTATTATTAGATTTAAGTATAAATAGTTGGAAAAGAAAAATAAAAGAAATCAAAATTTTAAATCAATTAATATATCTGCTCATTCATTTACGGGACAATATTAGAAATAACATTATTGTTAGATAAAATAAAAATAAAAATCTATATTTACATTTAAAATGATAAGATAAATTATTTTTTAACTATGACATATATTATAATATTAAATGTGGTACATAAGATACATCATACAATATCTCATTTTTAAGATCCATTTGAGATTTTGTTTTTATGCCTAACTTTAATAATAGGATATCTTTTTTTTTATATAGTTTTACTTTACATAATTTTTATTCCTTTATTGTTTATCTTGTTGTAGTTTAGAATCCAGTATATTATTATTATTATTATATTAAACAAATTGGTCAATTCTATATAAGATAAGTTCCGGTGATATACACTCCTCAAGCTTATACTATTAAGTTCCATAACTATTTTATGAGATTTGATGAGATTAAGATTTGATTAGATTAGATTGAATTGGAGTTAACTAAATTAAAACTATGTCGCGTTTAGTGAAATATGAGATCAACTGAATTAATATTATATTTTGTTTGGTATAACGTGGATTGGACGTAATATAATGAAATATTTTTTCTTGAATGAAATAAATATTTTAATTTATATATTATTTAATTAATAAAATATAAGAAAAATATTTAAAATAAAATTATAATTTATTTTCTTTTTAATTAAATATATTAAATTATTTAAAAATTTTATAACTTATTTATTAATAAGATATAATATTTATATATATATATATATATATATATCGAAAAGTAAACTTTATTAGACAGAAGCAAAACAAACTAAGCTGGAGCCTCGTCTAGAATTAACCTCTCCACACACGGAGGGTAATCCTCCATCTAAAAAATTGTCTTCTAAAACAGAAAGAACCTTTTTTTCATAGAGTGTGAGCGACCAAATTCGCTTTTCTAAAGACATTCATACCCTCCCTGAAATGTTAGATAAAATCTCCCTAATAATCAAACAAACATCAGCCAAATAAGGAATTCCTGCCAAAATCAACTTCACCATAGCCGAAGCACCTATCTCAATCACAAACAATGTCAATCCCGTCTCAATGGCCAAAGTAATACCACACAAAACAGTCATCGCTTCAACAATTATGGGGCTATAACTAGCATGGACTCATTGAGCACTAGTAGCCATCACCGATCCACGGATATCATGAACCACTACCACATAATGGTTAGCATCAAGAGCAGCATCTGAATTGACTTTGTAAACACCCTCCACAAGCGGCTTCCAAATAACGTCACTAGAGTTAGTTAAGCTTCTGCCAATAGTATTCATAACATTTGTAGCCTTATAAGTAGCCAGAAAATTTTCTAACCAAGTAATAACTGAATCTCCAACCAAACCTGGATTCCTATGAACGATCTTGTTCCGCAAATACCACACTCGTCACCACAAAATACTTAAAAGAGTCATCTCATCAATAAGCAAACTGTTGAAACAAGAATAGAATAAATCCAACAAGCATGCAACGTTGTTTCAAATTGTTTTTCGCAGATAGGACACATAACATCAACTGAGACTCTTCGACTGGCTAGGTTTACCATGGTTGGAATATAGTCTTTAAATGCTCTCCACGGGAATATTTTCACCTTCTGAGGGACTTTGATACACCAAATGTTTTTCCACCACAACTCCCCACCTTGCAAACCAAAAGAACTTGGAGCCTGGTCGAAATCCATACCTAATTTGTATCCACTCTTGACAGAGTATTCTCCATCAGCCGAATAATGCCAACAAAGAGAGTCGTCACATCGCACATTAGAACTAGGAATAGAAAGGATATCACTCCTACTCTACTTTTGGAACTAGCACCAATTTAATAATTTAAGTTTTAATAGCACAAAAATGTGTTTTTGACAAAAAATACCCTTAAAACACATTCTCAAAAATACCCTTAAAACAAAAATAAGTCTCGAGCTTTTTTTTCTCGAAGACTTATTTTTTGTCTCTTCGAGACTTAATGGGGAATGAAAAATAAAAAATAAATAAATAAATAAATAAAAACATTTGAGCAATAAGTCTCGAGTAGGGTGAAAAAAAAGACATAATTTTTTTTTTGGACTTATAGCCAAGCCCCCAAAAAAAAAATGTCTTTTTCATCAGCATCTAATGGAAGTCTTTTTAACCTTCATTAGAGGTCTGTTCAACCTCCAGCCGAAGTTGTTTCAACGACCTCCAATGGAGGTTGTTGGAGATTGTTTTGTTTGGAGGTTGAGGTTAAACAAACCTCCAACAGAGATTATTTCAACAACATTCGATGGAGGTTTTAGAAAGAAAAAAAAATTCAAAGAAAAAAAGAATAAAAGCAAAAATAGAGGCATTTTTGTCCATCACCATACTTTGGTGTCCTTTAAACTCTACTTATTAAGTTGATGCTAGTTTCAAAAGTATAGATATAAAGAGTGCTATTTGTAAAGTATAGATGTAAAGAGTGCCATTTTATAACTTATTTAATAATAATAATAATAATTATTATTATTATTATTATATATATATATAAACTTTTCAATGAGGGATCATCTACTTTAATTTCGGTAAGGACCTTGATGAAATGATATCGAGTTTAATGAATTTTGATTTGAATTTTTTTATGGATGATAAATTCATTGAAATCTATTTATGAATAAAATTTGAGAATTTTTTAAGTACAATAACTATTTTCCTATATTTTTCTCACTTTTCTCACTTTTTTGTTGCCTTCATATTTAACAAGATCGGAATAAATAATTCTAGTGCTTGAAAAATTCTTAAATTTTATTCATAGGTATATTTTATTAAACTTATCATCCACACAAAAATTTAAATCAAAATTCATGAAATTTGATGTGATTTCATTGAAATTCTTATAGAAATTAAAGTAAGGAATCATTCACTTGAAAGTTCCTCTATATAAGTCGATCCTTAGAACATCTCCAATACAAGAGTAACTTGTGAAAATAAAAAAGATGTTACGTAAAATTAATAGACATTCTGGTAATAAATCTTTCTCCAATAAACCTTAAGCTAACGTGGAAAAAAAAATATTAGACATTGTCAACATGATCGTCTACTTTCAGATGGTCTGTTGTACAACTATTTTTTCAGTTGACTCAGCAAATATTTAAAACTGAAATTAATTTTTCATCTATATTTGATAAGGAAATAAGATTTAAAAAAAAAATGGACACGTTACTAAAAAAATTGTGTTTTAGATAGAAGCATTGGAGACCAAATTTAAGGTTAATTGTTTATTAAATCTATTTTTATACCATATAGAAAACAAGTCTCTTAATATTATTGTCAATTTGCTATGTCAATGATTATTAGTATGCAAGTCACTTTTGGATTGTAGATGCTCTTATTATTCCAAACATGAGGATGGGATTGATATTTGATAATAATCCAGAATCACTAGTCTAATACGCCAAATGCATCCTTAAGGTTGTGAATTTGTATCGTCACTCTAAAAAAGAAAAATCAAATTATTGTAATAACTCAAAAAGAAAACAAAAATGTTGAATTCTAAAAATGCAAGAAAATTGATAAAAATCAATCACATGGCTGAATGTAAAGCAGAAATAAATTGTAACCGGTGAATTGGCAAAATAGAAAAAGGAAAAAAAGAAAGTGTGATAACAAGTGAATTAAAATAGTGGGAATATGAGAAAACGGCATTAAACTGGCTGTTCATTCCTAACCCTGTATTTATCATTTTGCTTTTGGATGCATTTTCACGTTTGTTTTGTGTGTTCTCAGTTGACTTTGGGTCCTCAACGACGCCTCACTCACCCCAAAACCCGAAGCTTCCTACAAAATACTATCTTTTATATATATATATATATATATATAATACCTTATCTACCTTATTTGGTGACGATACGAAACTAAAATAATACCGAATTGGATAAACGTTATTTACCATCAAGTTATATTGTGCAACATAAAACGTCAATATAAACCCTTTAGTTTTTTTGTTTTCTTAATATGGAATTGGAAACAAAAATATGAAACCAGGATGTTTCAATTCAGGGTTTAACTACTATAGGGAATCATATGGTTGTTGTGTCAATTTCTGATTTTTAGATTTTAATCCAAGGGTGTATAAAAATTAATTATTTAAAAATGTTAAAAAATTATAACATAAAGTAAGGGGTTGTTTGTTTTTTTGTCTGAAGATTGAATAGTCTTGAATTTTACTGAAGACTAAATACTGACTGAAACCTGACATGTTTTTTTTTTCTCACATCTAAATGTACTGTCAATATATTTGTTTTTTAAAAATAATATTATCTGAAAAGAAGTAATTTTACACATATAACCATATTAAACAATTATACATATAATATAGAATAAAAACAATCCAAAACTAATAATTATATATGAATACATATGACTATGATCTTCTTCTTCGATTACAAACTAACTTTATTTTTACTAAGAAAAGAAAAAGTTTTTTTCTTTCAAAAAATAAAAAGGCCAGCATGAAAACTCACACAAAACACTCTAAAAAAATAATATATAAATACACTACCATAATATCATAATAAAATATTGATATTAAACACCGATATGAGAAATAATTAGGGTTTTTTTATTTATTTTTAAAGCTGTTTAAAATAAACAATATATTAAAATAAAGATTTATATACAATATATAATTATGATGAAATTGGAGATATGTTATATATGGAGGATAGTATCGGAAGAAAAGATTTTGGATTGTATTTAATATAATCAAGTGATTTACAATTAATTGAAAAGTCAGAATTTTTTACTTTTTATTTTAAGTTGTTGTTTTTTTTTTTTTTTTTGTATTTTTAAGTTGTTTAACCATTTAAAAAAACAAACAAAACAACTTAATAATGATGATTTAGACCCATTAAATTTTAAGTGGAAAAAACAAACGACCCATAACTCTCGTACATAACTACCCATTAACAGTACATTTCCTATATTGTTGCTAAACCCTTCAATTTATAGTATTATTACTTGCATACAACATTTCATTTAAATCTAAAATTAGATAACTGCTTTTAGAAAATAATCAAAACTCAAAAATACATGCTATACAATCATTTCCACACGCACAAAAACCTTTTCAAAAATATAAATATAATTATATATAGGTCTATTTCAGTTAAATATTATAAAACAAATACAAAAAGCATAGTTGAGTCGTCTTTGTATTAAAATGATTGTGATGTATTTTTATAACGGTAGCTAACAATTTGACTAAATGAAAAGAAAAAGAAAAGGGTGTTCTTTTCACACTTTTTCAACGCTTCTTTATGCTTATAATCTAATCTAATCTTCATCTCTCGAGAATCCTAGGGTTGTGATTTGTTTTTTGACATTGAAAATTGTAGTAGTCTCTCGTTTTGGTCAGATTCAGATAGGAAGAAAATGGGGTTCATGCGAGGAGAATTATGGCCACTACACGCTTTTATCATCAACGGCTGGCTGGCTGCTGCATCAAATAATAAACATCGAAACTGGGAAATTGTAAGTCTAAACGAACGTCATTTACCACCGAACCACGTTATGCAGTGGTTGAACTAAAATACAGATAAAGGGCATTTTAATCTCTTTGATGGTTTAAAATATATTAATAGATTACATGAGTGATATCTTTATATGAATTTCGACATTGACATTGTTGTCTTTAACTTGTTTATGGGTCGCCCTTTTTCATGATCTTTTCCAGGTTTATGAGAGTCTCAACACTTAACAAAGTAAGGCTATCAAAGAAGAATATATAATGCAATTTCAAAGAAGAATCACTTTAGGTCTCCTGTTTCAGTATGCATATCAGATATTTGGAGACTTCAAGGAGGTTTTTCTGTTTGACAACATCAAACTTTAATTTTACTTGAGCAAATCATTAAAAATTAGGTATTACACTATTCATAAATCATAACTATCAAACCTTCATTATATACAACATTTTAGCCACCATTCTTCCTCAAAAATGTAAGGCTAATCACCGGTTAAAGCCCGTGGTCTGTGTTTAATGGTAGAGAGCGACATCCCAGTTTGTGAAACAGCTCTTACGAAAGCCATATTTGCAGTCAAAGTTGGAGCATGCCATCGATCACCAGTTCCGAAAACAACCTTATTCTTCAATGCCAGTTTTCTGGTGGTCGGGAGGCTCATCATGCGTTCAGAAGGACTATCATGCACAACCCTGTTCCAATTCTCAATCTTAATTAGTGCATGATTAATGAATATGATTCACTTGGGATTTAATTGCATTGATACAGCACACATGTAAGCTAATAATGAATCTGATTTTTCCAAGCCAAAATAATCCATGATCGTGTCATGTTTAATTTTCCATCTTTCGAAACTGGACCATATAGGTAGAGAGTTTAAGACCTTCTGTTAGTGAGCAAAACATAATTTATATGTATTGACATAAAATAGGTGAAAGGTTGATCAAACTTGATTTGAGTGATCTACACCTTTGTCAAAAAGTCACAAACCCAAGCAAGGCTGCAGTCAAACTGTAGGTTGGTTCAACTAGCTCATTGCTTGGCAAGTGAATTGAATTGCAAGCCAGTGCTAGGAAGACATCAAGACTAACAGCGATATATACTTCTATGTTGTGGCGTTGTGCAATAAAATAATCATGTGTTGGATTGTGTGTGTGTGTGTGCATAGAACCCAATCTAAAATGGTTATTATATGTGTTTTATGTGCGTACCTGTACTTAATGTAAAGACCATGAGACAATATTCCCAGAAGCTTTAAACAACTGGAACATTTTTCATTTTTTTTAAGATCTTTAATAAAATTTGAATATTGAATTTTAAAATATAAATGAAAGAGATAGGAAGCCTAGCATGTTAATTCCCTTTTATAAATGGCATCCTGTTTATTCCCTCAGACTAAGCTCATATAAAATAAAGTGTTAACACCTCAATGGAGCTATAGAAATATAATAATTTATGTTAATTCCCTCAGATTATGGCTTCTTGTTCTTATAACTCCAACTTCAGACACACAAATAGGAAAATGCTCATTGATAATGTTATAAACAATAAATATATATACCTATTTTAGGCATATAGTGTAAATAAAAAGTTGAACTACTATCAAATTATGTATCATACTATCATCCAACATTAGATAATCACTTATTGTCAATATATTTTAATAAAAATATAGAATTTGATCAAAGAAAAATGGTCGACGAACTACTTACGTTAAGTGTTTCAGTAATTGAGCAGCTCTCAACTTTTCATTAGGCCCTCCACACATTGCCGCTAACTCCTTGAATTCTGAAAGCACACTTTCACAAATTATGCCTATCTTTCCAGCTATTAAACCACTCAACTCCTCATGGATCGGATTCTGAATTTCTGCCATTGCCTAACAAGAGGTCAAGGAAGCCTTTTAATTCAACTAAGCTTCTAGCATATTAACATAGCAATCCTAAACTAGTTATAATGTAATAATAATAATAATAATAAAATTGCATATAAGTGAAAGATACATGTCTTAATTGCAGGATGCCTACTTGATGGGACATATAACAATTAAATATATTGAAGAATACAAGCAAAGCAATGTTGAAACACAATGTTATAATCAACATAAATGAATATAAGATCCAATGACCTTCAATATATTAACAATATCATATTCCCAAAATACCTCAGAAATAATATTAGCTTAGACCTGCTACCTTAAAAACACTAATAACTAACAAGGGCACTTTCCTTTTGGACCAAAGTGGTTTCTTTTATCTAACAAAATCCATAGCTTTACCTCTAGGTTTCCAAAGAAAATACTTTGTTTCTAAACATGCAATACATTATGCATCATATATTATATTGACAGTGGACACAGGTTTTAATTTATCCCTTCAGGGACCTTCTGCAATGTAAAGCAAGTGACAAAGATAATTTTAAACTCAAATTTATTCACTTTTTCTTCTACTTTTGGATGATGAAAAGTTTTTCCCGTATCACTTTATGTGTTCAGAATTCAGCACCAGGCACTTATCATATTTCATGCTACCAAACAGATAAACGTTAGATAATCGGAAATAATTGAAATCAGTCTGAACATTTAGAGAATTGAATTCATTATTATTTGTTAACAATTAAATTGCTTCCGGGACTTGATCATGAGGCGGGCATGAACTTCTTTTTATATCAAATGTTTATTAATTTCACCATCATAATCATTATCAATCATCCTCATAATAATACGCATTATTATGGTAACACGTTCTATTTTAATGCAGGAAGATTAATCCTTCAACCAGGGCACAATGATTCAGGATTAATTTTCAGTGAAATTTGGAATGTTTAAAGGGTTTGGCTTGACGGTCTCCAACCAAAGTTACTTTAAGGGGAACGCATTCACAAATTCCTTGGCCTTTCTTAAGGAAGTTGAAGTGCAACATGTTTTTTGCCTACAACATATATACAGTACCATTCCATTGGTTATATACTTATTAGTAATTATCACATTTTTATTGATCCAACACTGTGATACCATTTAATTGGTTATGATATATCATGGGAACCTCTATTAGTCAAGAGTCCATAAGACAACAAGTCAACAACAAACAAATCCTCCTCAAAACTTCACACTAGAGGGGTGAATCATTCATTCTCTCATTTGAATCTACATACTCTCTCTCTAGTTTTTCTCACAAAAACTCTTATGATCTTTTCATCTTGTCATTTACAAAACTTCATTTCCATGGCCCTTCCTACTATAGTGGTGCTCTTCTTAGTTCTTACCTTCCTTCTTCATTCTGTCCAGCTATTTGAAGAAGGAAGTAGTCATATTGTTTTTCACTTTTGATTTCCTTTTACATTTATCATTATTACTTGGTAATCTCACCAATGATCATTTTCTCTCCCATCCCAACTAAAGACCCAAGAACACAAACAAATCATTCAAAAATTTATAACAATTGTATCTATAAAGAAATTTATGTATTTGGTGGAGCAACAATCAATACCTATTCAATGAATTCAATTGGTAATAACATATATTCAATGAGCACATTAGAGAACAAGTTGAAAATTTCAAAGTACACAAATGAAATTGTAAGGCAAGAAGAAAATTAGATAGAAGCACTTTACATGTTGGCATGTTAGAGAAAGTGAAAATAGAAAACAGTGTTGGCATGTTAGAGAAAAATATAGCAGATCTAAGAAGTACAAAGTATTTTTAAAAACTTAAGACACCATTAAAAAAGGACAGGGAAACAGACAACATTGTACTCGATCAATTGATGAAATTACATTTAAAAAAGAAAGAAAAACGTAAAATTAAAAAAATTAAAATTAAAAAAAAAAACTCATGAACATTCCATGGTAGTTATAAAAGAGCTTCATATGATTTTAAACGTATACATATTAGTTCTCTAGTTTATAAATTTTGTTGCTTGTCAGCCAAAACGATAATAAACCCTGAACATATTCTTAAAAAAAAAAGATAATAAACCGTGAACATGCATATAACTATTTTTAGACAAAAAAATAGATCAATATGGGAAAACAGGGAACAGATACCCTCTTGTACGTTAAGCTGACATCAATAAAATCTTAGAACTATATGAAGCTTATTTCTGTATTTTCAGATTCAAACATTCATGATTTTTAATATATATATATATATTTAAATTTACTTTTAGAAATTAATCGCGTGTTTCTAAGTAATTTGTTCATGGAATCCTTCGATTTCAAAATATTTGATTCTTCTTAGATCTGTTCTATTTATGTATTTTATTTCCTTTAACATGCAACTCTGCTTTCTATCATCTCTCAATCTTTTTAATCAATTTCGGTTGCCGAAGATTTTGTTGATGTCAGCTTAGCATACAAAAGTGTCTCTATTCCAGTGTTCCCTTTTTTCCTCTTTTTTGGCCTAAAACTGGTTATATGCATGTTCATGGTTAAAATTCATAAACCGGAGAACTAATATGTGTACGTTTAAAATCATATGAAGCTCTTTTGTACAACTCACCGAGGTATGTTCATGAGTTTTTTTTATAATTTTATAATTTTATTTTATGTTTTTCTTTCTTTTTTAAATGTACAACTCAATTCCTCATGGATTGGATTCTGAATTTATGACAATGCCTAACAAGAGGTCAAGGAAGCCTTTAATTCAACTAAGCCACTAGAATATTAACAAATACAATCCTATACTAGCTCAATATATAATAATAAATTAAAAAAAATGCATATAAGTGAAAGATACTTGTCATAATAGCAGGATGCCTGCTTGATGAGACATAGAACAATTAAATATAAATGTTGAAACACAATGTAATAATCGATGTAGCTGAGTTTAAGATCCAATGACATCCAATAAATTAGCAGTAACATATAAGTATATAACTGAAATACCTCAAAAATAATAATATTGGATTAGCCAATTAGACCTGCGACCTATAAAAACTCTAATTATAGTAATAACTAACAAGGGCACTTGTTTTGGAGCGAAGTGGCTTCTTTTATTGAACAAAATCCATACCTTTACCTCTAGGCCTCCAAAGAAAATATTTTATTCTCTACCCATACAATACATTATGCGTCATATATTATATTGATAGTGGTCAAAGGTTTTAGTTTATCTCTTCATGGACCTTTTACAATGTAAAGCAAGTGACAAATATAAATATATTCATTGATTGTTCTAAGATAATTTTAAACTCAAATTTATTCACTTTCTCTTCTACACTTGGATGATCAAAAGTTTGTTCCCGTATCACTTTATATGTTCAGAATTCAGTGCCAGGCACTTGTCATATTTCATGCTACCGAACAGATACAAATTAGATAATCGGAAATAATCGACATCAAGTCTAAACATTTAGAGAATTGAATTCATGATCAGCTCAGGTGAGAGACAGAAGATTAGTATCAATTATCATTTTCAATGTTAACAATTAAATTGTTTCCAGGAATTAATTATGAGGTGGGGATGCACTTCCTTTTATATCAAATGTTTATTAATTTCACCATCATAATCATTATCAATCATCCTCATAATAATACGCATGATTATGGTAACACGTTCTATTTTAATGCAGCAAGATTAATCCTTCAACCAGGGCACACTGATGCAGGATTAAATTTCAGTAAAATTTGGAATGTTTAGAGGGTTTGGCATGACAGTCTCCAACCAAAGTTACTTTTAAGGGAAATGCCTTCACAAATTCCTTGGCCTTTCTTAAAGAAGCTAAAGTGCAAGCTGTTTTTTTTCCTACAACATGCAGTGCCATTCCATTGGTTATATACTTATTAGTAACTATAACATTTTTATTGATCAAACACATAATAGAGGGTTGAATCATGGGGACCTCCATTAGTCAAGAGTCCATAAGACAACAACAAACAAATCCTCCTCAAACTTCATAATAGAGGGTTGAATAATTCATTCTCAAATTTGAACCTACATACTCTCTCTCTCTCTCTAGTTTTTCTCACAGGAACTCTTATGTTCTTTTCATCTTGTCATTTTCAAAACTTCATTTCCACAGATACGCATTAATTTTGCACCCCTTCCTACTATGGTGGCACTCTTCTTACCTTCCTTCTTCATTCTGTCCAGCTCTTTGAAGGAGAAAGTCCTCTTCGCTTCTTATTGTTTTTCACTTTTGATTAATTCTAACTGTCTCAGGACGATTCCTCTTACATTTATCATTACTACTTGGTAATCTCACCAATGATCGTTTTCTTTTCCATCCCAACTAAAGACCCAAGAACCCAAATAAATCATTCAAACCTTTATAACAATGGTATCTATAAAGAGTTTTATGAATTTGGTGGACCTAAAATCAATACAATATAGAACCTATCCAATGAATTCAATTGGTAATAAGATATATTCAGTGAGCACATTAGAGAACAAGTTGAAAATTTCAAAGTACACAAAAATGAAATTTTAAGGCAATAAAAAAATTAGATAGAAGCACTTGAGCGTTCTACAAGTGCAACCACCATAATCAACATTGAAAGAACTTAATAAATCAGTTACCTGTGCAATCAAAAACTGAACATTGCCCTTAAAGCGCTGCCTCAGTTTAAACTCTGGTGAAGCCAAAAGTTTGTCAGCACAACCATTACTGATTCCCGAAACGAGAGCAATCAAAGTTGTTGTATCAAAGTTTATAAGATCACCCCCACTCATTAAAGAATCTGGCTCGGCAGATTCCACTTTTTCCACACCCATCATAGAACAGAGCTTCATTCTTGATAGAAAAGAGCCAAAAGCATCCTCTTCTTGAATATCAGACCCCGTAGCATCGATAACTGAGTCTTTGACACCACATTCTGAACTCGAAACACCATTCCCACTAAAATTAAGCTTTATTTCAATGACACATGCCTCGCGAAAAGATCTAGGAAGCACATTCATCCACCCGTCTTCAATTTCCTCACAAAAATCAAACTCGAACATAGAAAATTCAGTGGCTCCAAATTCATCTCGAAGACGATCAAAAACAAGGCTGCTAAGTCCATTGGAGAAGAAAAGAATAACCGAAAAAGGCTTCAAAGTCTCGGAAGAGCAAGCTGCATCAAGCAGTTGCTCAACTCTCAATCTCAAACCCTTACTCTTATGACATGTATTCCATGAAATATAATCTGAGTTTCTATCGGAAACAATAATCCAAACTGGGTTTTTATTGAGAGTACAAACTATATCAACATGAACAGATTTCTGGCCGATTCGAATGGGTTTGCAAACCCGCGAAACCCCAGATACAAAAGGGTGGTGAAGAATGTGAAGTAAAGCCTCAAGGTGCCCTATATTGGTACTGAAAACGAAATTTTTGATTTAATTTTTGGAGCGAACATGAAGAGATAATTCCATGAATAGTAAAAAGATTGAATGAGGATACCTGAGTGGGAGTTGAATGGGATTTGAAGAAGAGAAGCGAGAGAGGAAGTTGAGTTCGGAGGAGGCTAATTTGAGGAGAGATTGCTTCGATGAATCGGAGATGTTTGTTGATGGAGGCAGTCTTCCGATTCTCTCTATCACGCCTTTGCATCTCTTCTTTCCTACTTCCACTTCCTCCATTTTTGATTCCCATCTCCTCTCTTTCCTATTTTATTTACTAAAACTTTGCATTTCCTTTATTTAAATGTTGAGAATTTGAGATGGGAAATAATTTTTTTTTTTTTTTTATGTAAATTAAAAATCTCATTTAAATAATAAAATTTTTCGATCTTGAACAATATACTGAATTAATAAACTTGATATATGCATAAGATAAGAATTTTTTTTAAAAAAATTCTATAAAGCCCAACAAATATATAAATTAATAATTTATTAAATACAGAAAAAAAAAAAAATAGCACCAAAAAATTTATAATACATATAAATGCATTTTCTATTTGATAACTTCTATTTTCTCAAAATATATATCTAAAGTTGTTTATATTCTCATTCTTAATATTTTGCAATGCATACACCACATCTCAAAAAACCATTTACAGTGGTGTATATATGTATATGTATATATATACGGTTCTTTTATCCTTAATGCGTTTTGATATAACTCCATCAGTGTGTTGTATGTAGGCCATAGATTATGGAGAAGTTTTGACAAGTGCATACACTTTGAGTCAAAACATGTAAATCTAATGGTCCACATCCAACACACCAATGGAGTTATATCAAGACGCACTGACTTGAAACTTTTCATATATATATATATATATATATAGTTTTTCTATTATCAATTCGAACCTATATAGCACTGATACGGATATAGAACGATGCGGGGATACGACAATTCTCTAAAAAATAGGATACGGATATAGCTGGATACGTCAATTAAAATAATATATATTTATATTTTTAAAAATATTAATATATGAAAACATATTTGATAATTCATTCAAAATCAAAAAATATTCATAATCCAGATAAAACATGTCACATAACTACATACGTCATAATGATGTGATATATTACACTATCAAAATAAAACATGTCACATAAGTCGTAACATATTACAAAATCCAAATAAAACATTCGTCACATAAGTCATAACATATTATAATGTCCAAATGATACATTAAAAAAAACTCATAAAACATATTCTAAATTCTTAATTAACTTCATTATCATCATTCATATTATTAAAGGATATAAATAATTCACCATCTAACTTTGGTTCATCAAGATAAAGGTTTGCAATCTTAAGTATCCCAGTATTCTCCATATCCATGGAATCAAAACCATCTCCTCCAACATCCCATAATTGAAACACACATTTAGTAAGTTGAGTGGACAAAATTTGTTACCTTAACATCTGTTTGCCTTTTGTGAATCAAACTACCTCGATCTGGAGGGAAAAAAGTCTTCCTAACACTACATCTTACCTCTCATTCGCTATTAATCGATTGGCCCTATCGATGATATTGGCATTATCTGGCATATTCAATCGGAAGCAGTCATTCTACAATATTGAGAGCCCTGCTCCATAGGTGCGAGGTGGTGATAGAAGCAGGATCTCCTTGATAAAAGACGAAGATTATTATGCACATATACCAAATCTTCAGCTCTTTGTGGTGTTATCTTCTTTCTCTTCGAAGCATTTTCGGTCTTTAAGTTGGTTCTTCATAAAAAATTATGGAAAAAATATAATACATGCTTGATAAGTGATACTAATCGAAGTTTTTTCAGTCTTTAAGTTGATTCTTCTTCTTCCTTTTCTCTTGTGAAACTTGTGAAAAAGTCAAACTTATAAAAAAGTCAACTTTTCTAAGAACCAAATCTCCTTCTTTGATATTTCGGGTCCTTACCTTCTTGTTAAAGTATCGGGCTATTTTACTCTGGTAGGCCGTTACCCTCTTTGCAACCTTATCCTGGTTCTCCTCAAGAAGGTCCAAGCTAGCTCTTAATCTTGTCTCATTATCTTCCAATTCATAGCGTTGGACCTTAAAAGATGTTAGTCTATGCTCGATAGGTAGGACTGCTTCTGCCCCAAAGGCTAGTAAATAAGGGGTTTCCCCAATTGCAGTTCTTTTGGTAGTCCGATACGCTCACAGTACGTTGGGAAGTTTCTCAGCCCACTTCCTTTTCTTCTGTTGGAGTTTTTTTCTTCATAAGCTTCTTGATAGCCTTGTTGGTAACCTCCACTAACCCATTAGTCTGAGGATGAGCTACTGATGCAAAACGGAGGTTGATATCCCGTTCCTCACAAAACTGTCAAAATTTGGCATTATCGAACTGTTTGCCCAGATCAGTTATTATGTGATGAGAATTAAGAAGCATCATCAAATGATCCATTGTTTGTTCCAGTTGAGTCAATTACAAGGGCCAAGAGGATCAACGAAGCATTTAATGGGGGCTGATTCTGAGTTGCTGGAGTCCAAATACGGCCCACATGAAGACCAAATCTGGACTGAACTTCGTGGGCCTTTACAGAGAGCATATGAAGTCGGATCGTCTATTATAATATGTTTTCGGAAAGCCCAAGACGATCTCTACAGATGTTATGAAGACTCCATCCTCCAAAACAGATCAAAACAGGCCCAAATTTGGCTATCTATTTTGTTGCGCGAGAGGAACAAGCTAGGGTTTGGATAAGTTTGAATTTTAGGATATTTCCTGTTTTATTTATTTTCTAAATAAAGAGTCGATTTGTTTCCCAATTGAAGGGCCGATTTTGTTTCCCAAATGAAGCTTTCCAAATAAGGAGTAAATCAACTAGTTGTTAGTTTTAGTCTTTATTTATTTCCTAAATTTGTTTGCATTTATTTTCCTGATTGTAAGGCATTAATTGCCAAATATTTTATTTCTTTTATCTTTCTTTCTAGGGTTTAGATATTTTTAGTATTTAAGGGACTCATTGATGTATTGTTGAAAAAGAGACCTTTGAATGAAATAATATTTTTAGAAAACGTTTTTCTCTTTGGTTCTTCAATGAACTGCGAACTTATCAAGGTTCTACCTTGTGGCGTTCAAACATGACTTATCACTCACCTTCTTTCTTGTTCTTGAGTGTGGCGTCTACAACCTTCTTGATACCGTTGGTTCTTACTTTATAGATAACGGGTTACGGTCCTATATTTTCTTTTGTTTTTTATAAACTTGAATTTAGAAAACGATCCTTTAAGTCCATATATTGGTTCCGGGTCTCACTATTCTTGGTGAGGTTCATATCAGTTGGTATCAGAGCTTAGGCTTCTAAAATCAGGTTTGATCTATCCCTTTTTTTTTTATTTCTTTTATTTCCGTGTTATTAAAAAAAAATTGATCAGATTTTGTTTAAAAAAAAAAAAGTTTGATCAAGTTTCGTTTAAAAAAAATTGATCAGATTTCGTTTCAAAAAAAAAAAAAAATTTGATCAGATCCGTTATCAAAAAAAAAATTGAAATCAAAAAAAAAAAAAAAAAATTTGTGCGAGCTCATCAGAGGGTAAAAGCCAAAAATCGAGTGAAACACGAGTGTGAGTGCCATCATTATTGAGAATAAACACGTGAGGGAGTGTTTGTGAGGCTTACTAATTTGTTTTTGCAGGTTAAAAAAAAATGTCTGACGATGCACCAGAAAAGATTGATTTCACGCTTTTAGTTGCAAGAGGAGCTCTTAGTGCTCAAGCAAAAGAAGATGATGAACTACAACGTGATAATGTCTTTCACACCCGATGCAATGTTAATGATAAGATTTGTAGCTTGATTATTGATGGGGGGAGTTGTACTAATATGGCTAGCACTACTATGGTGGAAAAATTGAATTTGGCCACTTTGAAGCACCCAAAACCGTATAAGCTACAAGGGTTGATTGATAGTGAAGAAATCAATGTGACAAAATAGGTGTTGGTGTCTTTTTCCATTGGGAAGTACAAAGATGAAGTCTTATGTGATGTGGTACCGATGCATGCGAGCCATATCCTTTTAGGGCAACCATGACAATTTGATAGGCGTGTAACTTATGATGGTTATACAAATAGATACTCATTTTTACTCAATAAAAAATGAATCACTCTTGTACCCTCAACCCCAAAACAAGTATATGAAGATCAAGTGAGATTAAAAGAACAGAGAGATGTAAAAAAGGAGAGTGAGAGTTCAAAAGAAAAAGATACTTTGGAATGAAATAATTATTTGAGAGAACGTTTTCTCTTGGTTCTTCATTGAACTATGAACTTATCAAGGTTCTACCTTGTGGCGTTCAAACCTTGACTTATCACTCACCTTCTTCTCTTCTTGAGTGTGACGTCTACAAACTTCTTGATACCATTGGTTCTTATCTCTTTATAGATAACAGGTCGTGGTCCTTTATTTTCTTTGTTTTTTTATAAACTTGAATTAGAAAACGAACCTCCATTACCATATATTGGTTCCGGGTCTCACTACTCTTTTGTGGGATTCATATTAGTTGGTATCAGAGGTTCATATAATTACTCTTGGTGAGGTTCATAGAGTCCGAATCAACAAAAAAAAAAAAAAAACAAAAGTTCAAAAGAAAGAGAGATTAAAATAGCAAAAAAAGAAATCACGGTTGATGATAAAAAAAAAAAAAAAAGACAAAAGAAATCATAGCTGTTGGGAAAAAAAAAAAGAGAAAGCAAGTGAACTTCTATGCAAAAAAAAGTGAGTTAAAAAAGGCCTTGTTTTCAAATCAGTCAACTTCTTGGCCTAGTGTTCTTGTTTCACTTTTTCAGAACTTTGATGAAGTGTCACAGGCTATCAACAACATTATGGTAAAGATTCGAGGACGAATCCTTTTGAAGAGTGGGGGAATGATGAGAATTAAGAAGCATCATCAAATGATCCATTGCTTGACCCAGTTGGGCCAATTACAAGGGCCCAGAGGATCAAAGAAGCATTTAATGAGGGTTGATTCTGAGTTGCTGAAATCCAAATTCGGCCCACATGAAGACCAAATATGGACTAAACTTCGTGGGACTCTACAGAGAGCATCTGAAGTCAGATCATCTATTATAATATGTTTTCAGAAAGCCTAAGACAATCTATACAGATGTTATGAAGACTTCATCCTCTAAAACAGATCAAAACAGGCCCAAATTTTGTCATTTATTTTGTTGCGCGTGAGAAACTAGGTAGGATTTGGATGAGTCCGAATTTTAGGATATTTCCTGTTTTATTTATTTTCCAAATAAAGAGTCGATTTGTTTCCCAATTGAAGGGCTGATTTTGTTTTCCAAATGAAGCTTTCCAAATAAGGAGCAAATCAATTAGTTGTTAGTTTTAGTCTTTATTTATTTCCTAAATTTGTTTGCATTTATTTTCCTGATTGTAAGGCATTAATTGCCGAATATTTTATTTTTTTTATCTTTCTTTCTAGGGTTTAGATATTTTTAGTATTTAAGGGACTCATTAATGTATTGTTGAAAAAGAGACTTTTGAATGAAATAATATTTTTAGAGAACGTTTTTCTCTTTGATTCTTCAATGAACTGCGAACTTATCAAGATTCTACCTTGTGACGTTTAAATATGACTTATCACTCACTTTCTTTCTTGTTCATGAGTATAGCGTCTACAACCTTTTTGATACCGTTAGTTCTTATCTTTTTATAGATAACGGGTCACGGTCCTATATTTTCTTTTGTTTTTTATGAACTTGAATTTAGAAAACGATCCTTTAAGTCCATATATTGGTTCCGAGTCTCACTACTCTTGATGAGGTTCATATCATTATGGCCATCGAGGTACCAAACCGGCAGACAATGTTTTCCTTAATGAAGCTTGTGGTGTTTGCCTCAGTTATTCGGGTAAGGGACTCTGCCTCCATCCATCGGGTAAAGTAGTCTATTGCCACTACGACATGCTTGGCTTGACCAGTAGCAGCCGAAAATGGCCCGAAAAGGTTAAGTCCCCAAATGGAAAAACGGTACAGTGTACTGATGGAATAAAGTCTCTCCGAGGGAAGGTGGTGGAGGTTTGCTTTCCTCTGGCAAGGTTCACAAGATCGCGCAAACTGCTTCGCGTCCTGATGGAGAGTATGTCAGAAACAACCCATTCTGAGTACCTGGTAAGCTAGGGTCTCTCCTGATACATGGTTGCCACATTCTTCTTAATGTACCTCGTTGAGTGCCCATTTTGCATCATCTGGATGTAGACACCTGAAAGTTTATTAAGGTGTGCCTAATATTAATCTAGAAGGGGGGGGGGTGGGGCGTGGGAGGTGAATAGATTTTATTCGATTTTACCCAATTTTCGTTATTAAGCCAAGTTGACGAAAATACCCATACTAGTTACAATAATATATTAAGTGTATAAAGTGCGAAATCGTAAATGACGTAAGATATTTACGTTTAAACCTTCACAGAAAAAACCATGGGTTGTTTTGTGAGCCACACACGAACTCGAATTCACTAAATATGATAACGATTACAACCTAGTCCCGGTATGTAATCACACGCCTACCTAATCCAAATATAAGTGAACCTAGTCAATTTGCTTGCAATCTAAGCAACATAATCCCGAAAGCTACACAAAGTCTTACTTCTCAATGAAGAGATAAAAAGCCTAAGTGAATATATGATGATATTCAAAGAGCAAATAAAGCTAGGTAACCTTAAATGCTTATCTAGGATGATGAATATAACAATTAATACAATCATAAATATCAATAGCTAGATGACATGTCATAAAGTTTAGCTAATCATAGATTAAGCAAACCTAGATAGCTATCACAATACAACACTCAATCAAATCAATACAAGAATCTCTATCTTGAATATTAGAATTTAATCTAAGAACAAGCAATTAATCTAAGAAATGCCTTGATAAATAAAACACTAATTATGTATGATAATAATGAAGAACATACCAAGAGATGTGTGTTGAGCAAGACTCATGCAAGTAATCATCCTTACAATGCTAGAAAATGCTTAGATGATATTTTGATACATATGAAAATGGGTTTGAGTGAATAAATGAGAAATCTTGATTGCTTTTTCTCTCAAAAGTCTCTCTTTTAAATTTAGGGTTCTTGATAATCAAAGAGTCACACCTAGACTATGAGAAAGTGGTGTATTAATAGATGGCCGCAAAACTTAGAGTGAAAAGACAAAATTGCCCCAATTTTAAGGGAAAATTTTTGCCTTGTCCTACGACCACCAACCGCAGAATCGAGGGCGTATAATTGGACTTAACGCTCTGGTCCCTTTCCTGCGCCCTTGTTCTGTGGCCCCTAACCGCAAAACCCAAGGGCGCAAAAGTGTCAAGTGTTTTTGACACTTCATTTCTGGGTTCTGTTCTGCAGGCACCGGCTGCAGAACTAGGGCGCATTTTCGACCTGGTAAAAAATATGCAACCCTTTTTCCTGAATCCTCCTAGAAGACAACTTTCATAAAACAAGCTCAATGAAGAAGAGCATGGAAGATTTAAATAGACAACCACACATACAAAATACAACAAAAAAGTGCAAGTGTGGAAGTGAAGAGAATGCACAATAACATTGAACATGTATGCAAACATGGCAAGTGAGTGTGTGGAACTAAATCTCTTTAAGGAAAAAATAAGCACTAGAGATATACCTTTGTAGTGCTAGTCAATCTTGAGGTCTTGAGAGGCCTTTGAACTTGATCACCTATCACTTTTTCTACCCTTACATCAACCCCAATATGTGGTTTATCCACGAAATAAGTCAATCAATAAATGGGAACCTTATAATCTCCCTCTTTGGCTATTTCGTGACAAAACCACGACTCACATTTATTCCTCACAATAAAAAAGAAACTATGGGTCTACAATGATATTTTACATTACAAAGAGATATCTAAAAATAAAATCTTCAAGACTTCAGTCTCTTGTAGAATATCAAACCTTCAAAACAATCCAATACCAGAAAATGTGAGATTAATCAAGTGAGAACAAAAAACAAGCATTTGCATTTAAGAATTTAGGCACAATCATCATGAAATGTATGTGTATTGCAATACTCCCCCTCAAAGGGTTACTCCCCTTCAATGCGTATTCTCCCCCAACATGTAAATTAGCTACTACAATTAGCAACTCCCCTTACCACTCTACTCCCCATTTTTGTCATGATTTAGGCAAATGAGTAGTCCCCAAACGGGTCACTTATAGCTAAGAGAGATAGTAGCATACAAGTTATTTGCATAATCATATAAGAAACTTTATGCAACTCAATTAAATATAGAGATACAAGGTAATTTATTTTCAAAGAAAATGTGTGATTGAAATGCTTTGCATGCAAGACATATTGCATTCAAGTCCAAAAGTCAATGGAATTTGGCAAAACAAATGACAAAGGTTTCCTATAGGAATTCAAACAAATTTCACCATTTGTCATGAATTAAAGCAAGGATATAAAGAAATTATTGATTTCAAAGTTAGAGAACTATATCCAACTTTATAAACGAAACATGTCATGAGCAACTTTGCTCATTATTTGATTTTTCCGGATAAGATATCCGTATGAATGTAGACATGTTCAACACATAAAGAAAGAGAGACATTTTGATTTTAAAATCCTAGAATGGATACAAGATCATTTGTTCATTTTAAGTCTCATAAGCTTTTCACACATTGTTTTGCATTTAAGAATTACAATCATCAAATCATGCTTTTTCATTTAAGCATGTTATATGAATTTCATGCTTTTCACATTTTTTAAGCATGTCATTAAGAATCATCATGTCATGGAGATTATTATAGGTCATTCAATAAATACTTCCTAAGAGAATCTCTTAGTCCAAAAATGCATGTTTGAACATAAATAAGACATGGATTGCATTCAAAGCATGATTCACACTTATTGAGATAAAGACATATATACATATATGCAACCAAGATACTCAAGCAATTAATAAAGAAGCATAAGATTTTTCAAATTTTTGCATTCAACAACTATGTAATTGCTCTCTTTGCTTGAGTTCCCCAAATGGGGTCAATCACCAAAACACATCACTCCACGAGACATACCCCAATAAATCTACTAAGGGTTTTAAACCTTGTTGCATCTAAGGCTTTTGTAAATAAGTCCGCTAGTTGATCATTAGTACGTACATGTTCAAGTACTATGCATTTATTTTCAACAAGCTTTCTAATGAAGTGATGACGAATGTCAATATGCTTAGTTCTAGAATGTTGTACTGGATTCTTGGAAATATTAATAGCACTCATATTATCACAAAAGAGAGTGAGTGTACCTTGGTTGAATCTGTAGTCGACTAGCATTTGCTTCATCCAAAGGAGTTGTGTGCATGCACTCCCCGCGGCTATGTACTCGGTCTCGGCCGTGGACAAGGAAATCAATTTTTGCTTCTTGCAAAACCAAGACACCAAGTTGTTGCCTAGAAAGAAGCAACCGCCCGATGTGTTCTACCTATGATCGTAATTTCCTACCCAATCCGCATTACTAAATCTAACTAAACTAGCATTAGTGTCAAAAGAGTACTAAATCTAATAGTTGGATGTCCCATTCACATAGCGAATGATTCTCTTAATGAAAGAGAGATAGGAATCCTTAGGATCCGCTTGGTACCTAACACACACACCCACTAAAAGATATATCAGGCCTACCTGCGTTCAAATAAAGCAAGCTTCCAATCATGTCCCGATATAGAGTTTGCTCCACACTTTTACCACTAACATTCTTGTTTAGCTTCAAAGTGGTACTCATAGGTGAATCATAATGTTTAGCATTTTCTAGACCAAACTTCTTCACTAGGTTTTTGGCATATTTGGCTTTGGTTATAAAAATCTCATCATTTAATTGTCTAATTTGCAAACCTAGGAAGTAACTTAGCTCACCAATAAGACTCATCTCAAACTCATGAGACATAACTTCAACAAATTGTTGGACCTTGGTGTTGTTGGTGGAGCCAAATACAATATCATCAACATAGATTTGAGTTATAAATAACTCATCTTTGTTTCTCTTGATGAATAAGGTCTTGTCAACACTACCCCTTCTATAGTCATTGTTAAAAATAAATTGAGTGAGACACTCATACCAAGCCATCGGTGCTTGTTTCAACCTATAAAGAGCCTTCCTGAGGCAATAGACATGGTTGGGGTGGTGAGCATCCACAAACCCCTTGGGTTTTTCAACAAACACTTCCTCTTGCAATAATACATTGAGGAAGGCACTCTTGACATCCATTTGATGCAATTTGAACTTGTGCACACAAGAAATAGACAAGAGAAGCCTAATAGACTTTAAACGGGCAACGAGAACAAATGTCTCCTCAAATTCAATACCCTCAATTTGAGAGTACCCTTGTGCAACAAGTCTAGCCTTGTTATGCACTATATTACCATCCTCATCGGATTTGTTCCTATAGATCCATTTTGTGCCTATCACATTAGTGTTCTTAGGCCTAGGAACTAGAGTCCAAACCTTATTTCTTTGGAATTGATTTAGCTCTTCTTGTATGGCAAGAACCCAAAATTTATCATTCAAGGCCTTATCAACTTTTTTGGGTTCTATTTGAGAGGTATAGCATGTATAGCTAATGAGATTAGCTATTTGATGCCTAGTCTTAACACCCTCATTAATTTCTCCAATGATGTCTTCTTTATCATAGAGTTTCCTAACCCATGGAGCGGGTTCATTAAAGTTCAAGAGAGAAACTCTATCAATAGGTTGTGTGTCCTCTACACTAGGAGTCTCCACAACATTCTCTAAGGGAGAGTTATCAACTATAGCAACCTCCTCCTTATTGTTATTAGACTTGAGCATTTCATCATCAATGACAACATTGGATGATTCCATGATGCTTTGAGTCTTCAAATTAAAAACTCTATAGGCTCTATTATTCAAGGCATAGCCAATAAAGATACATTTATCACTCTTAGCATCAAACTTGCCAAGGTGATCACAATCATTTCATATATAACATGTGCTCCCAAAGGTGTGGAAGTAGCTCACATTTGGCTTTCTACCTCTCCACAACTCATATGAGGTTTTCTTAGTGTCGGGCCTTAGGAAAACTCTATTTCCTATATATCAAGTCGTATTGAAGGCTTCGGCCTATAAGTTCCTAGGGATATTGTTGCTAAGCAACATGACATAGGCCATCTCTTGAAGGACCTTATTCTTCCTCTCAACAACTCCATTTTGTAAGGGTGTCCTAGGAATCGAAAACTCATGGGAGATGCCTACACTATCACAATAGGTTCTAAAGGAAACATTCTTAAATTCCCTCTCATGGTCACTTCTAATCCGTTTTATGCTTTTGATGTTTGAGTTCATTTCATTTTGAATTTTATTACAAAGTATTTTAAACTTGTCAAAAGTTTCAGATTTTTTTCTAAGAAAATATGTCCATGTGAACCTAGAGAAATCATTTACACAAACAAAAATGTATCTCTTTCCACCTAAACTATCGGTAAGACCCATAAGATCCATGTGGAGAAGCTTTAGGGGCTCCTTAGTGGAGAGATACTTGCCTTTTTTGTCCATGATTTCGGTTTGTTTCCCTTGTTGGCAAGGTCCACAAACACCATTGGCTTTCTTCCCAAGCTTGGGAAGGCCACGCATAACATTGAACTTGTCTAGGATTCATAAATCCCGAAAGTTCATATGGCCAAGTCTTTCATGCCACAACTCAACTTGCTCTTCCTTGGACACATTGTTTGAGACTATTATAGCTTTAAGACAATAACAATTGTCGCTAGATCTCATACCTTTCAACAAGGTTTATCTATTAGGCAATATGATAGAGCAATCATTTTTGCTAAATAAGATTGAAAGTCCTTCATCACTTAGATGAGAAATGCTAATCAAATTGTCTTTCAAGCCATCAACAAATAAAACATTAGACAAGAAGGGTAATCCGAGAATGGAAATGGTTCCTTTCCCTACGACTCTCTTTTTGGATCCATCACCAAAGGTGACACTTCCTCCTTCCTCCATCCTCTATGACAAGAGTCTCAAAGAAACTCTTGTTTCCCGTCATGTGCCTAAAACACCCACTATTTAGATACCAAAAATTAGAAGAATTTGCCTTCAAGGCAATTTGTGCAACATGGCAAACATTTTCATTCTTTCTAATCCACCTAGGTGAAACATTTTCTTTCCTAGTGGTCTTTGGCACATGGGTTATAGATGTCCTAAGATTATGAAAATTAATTTTATCATTCCTAGGTACATGTACCATGGCTCTTTTTTTTTTTTTTCTCAATCATGCTTCTAGTTTTACATATTTTAATGTATCGAAAGCACCTTGGCCTAATATGACCATCAAAACCACAAAAATGACATGTAGGTAAAAAGTTAGGGATCATACCATAACCTTGTGCTTGCATTGGAGCCTTCCTATGTCATTGTGGTTAAATTGGTTCAATGTATCTTTGTTGTTGAACCGGTCTAGCTTGCTTTCTTATTTGAGGTTGCATGCTTGGTCTCTTTCCTTTGTTGTGAGTCATTTGTTGATGAAAGTTAACTTGAGGAGCTCTTGAGGGTTGAGCTTGTGCTTGTCTTATTGGAGCCACCTTCATTTGTGCACTATGTGAGCATTGTCCTAGATCAATATTCTTCCTAGGAGTTTGCACCGGTGAGAATTCTTTGTTGCTCAAAGACTTGACAAACATGGTCTTGTTGGGAGTGGAGGTTTTCTTGCCATCTTCAAATCCAAGACCTCTCTTGTCACAAGGACTCTTTCCAACACCTAGGATGCGGTCAAGTTTTTTAGTGCTAGTAGTCATCCTAGTCATTGACTTCTTAGCTTCTTCAAGCTCCATCTTCAAGCCTTCTTCATTCCTCTTAGATAAGTCTAACTCCTCTCTTAGCTTATCTTCAATTTTCTTTGGTCTTTCCACTTGTTCACTTAAGTGGTCAATATGAGATAAAGTTCTAGATTCTCTTCTCTTAATCTTTAAATCTTTCTTGTGGTTTTCATCTTTAAGCTTTTACACTCGGCGTAGTGTTCAATAAGAACCTCTTTTTCCACATATCCATTTGTGAAGGGACACATTCCCTTCTATATTGCGATAAGGATTCGAGTCTCACTTTGGCCCATTAAATCGTAAAATGTGAGGGAGGCGCTTCTTTTATAGTGATAGTTGTATTTTGAGTTTTGAGTTTGTAATAGCTGTCATCATCAAATTCAAATAGACCCTAACTTGATTGTATGCTATTTCAAATAAAAAATAGTTTAATTAAATGCGGCACTAATTTTTTTTTTTTTTTAATATATGTTTGTCTATCACACAAAATAATTATAAAGATTACTAAAATGAGATTATATTATCAATCAGTCTTTCTATTATCAGTTCGAACTGACAAAAGTTATATCAGATCCTTGTATGTGGGCCACTGGATTTAAATACTTTAACTGACAAGTGCATATAGCCAAATCAAAGTATTTAAATCTAGTGGCCCACATGCAAGGAACTGATATAACTTTTGTCAGTTCGAACTGATAATAGAATTTCTGTATTATCAATATATGATATATATATATATATATATATATTTATGTATTAATTATCAAAGTTAAAATTGCAACAGAATGGTAAAGTCACTCCTCAAGTGTTCAGGGTCTCAAGTTCAATTCCCAGCATGAGCAAATATAAAGGTGATATTTAATAAACATTAGTTAACATGTCTAAGGCCCGTTAGTGTTGGGGCCCTTAGTAAGGGGAACCCAATGGGAGGTATGGAGCATCAATTATGTTTATTTATTTATTATTTTTTTCCATGATCTAAGAAAACATACAATGCGCATTGTGTTAGTGTTTATTGCAACGTCTACCACGCGTTGCAAAATGTCTATAAGGTTACAACAACATAGGTCTTTGCATGTTGCCTATATCTACAACAACACATTTTATCTACCGCAACACACTTAGTACGTTGTCATTTTATAAGATAACACACATTGTGTGTTGTGAAAAGTCTCCAGACTTTTGGTGTATCAAAAATGTGTGCGCATTGTCAAAACCTTTCGCAACGCATTTTGAACGTTGCGATTGTTCTAGGACAACACACGTTGCGCGTTGCAAAAAGTCTCCAGACTTTTGGCTACATGTGTATCAACAACACGCAAGCGTGCGTTGCCAAAACCTTTCGTAACACATTTTGCGCGTTGCGAAAGGCCAAATTTCTTATAGTGATGAGAAGTTGCTTTTCTCCTTTGAAGCTCATTTCAACCAAGAAGCATCTAAGTAATTAACCATTACAAATAAAGAGAATTTTGCAATGGAATAAAGCCAATACAAAACTAAAACCTTACAATCTCACCTTTTTGGCTGTTCCATGACAAAACCTCATCCTCACCATACAATATTCACTCAAATAAACTCATAGTTGATTGCATTCTCTTATTCTCACATTAGAAAGAGATCCTTAGACTAAAACGTCTTCAAGTCTTCATGAGTCTTCAAGAATCTTTTCTTTGATCATCAAAGTACTTATGAGAAAAATAGCAAACCAAACAAGAGATCTTCTCCAAAAAAGATTGGTGAGATATTTTCACAAAAACAAACAAGACTCCCCTATCTCATACAAATGTTCGCTTTAAAGCTCTCCCTAAGTTCCTTAACGTCATTAAGTAAGAATTCTTTTCTCCCCTTTAAGATAAGAATTCTCCCCTTTAAGACAAAGTCTCAATTATGCACAAAGAGGAACATTTCTCCCACATATGGAATATATCTCCATACATGGTGAGGTATACATTTCTCCTTCCCTTTGTCAAGGAATAAACAAAATGACACATGAGATAAAATATAAGATATTATGCAAACAAGTCGTATAGAAAGCGAAGTTGAATAAACTTAGCTCCCCCTTAACATATGCTCTACATTATGATCAACAAGTAGACTTTCACTAGGGAATCACACAATCACACATTCAAGCAATAAGAGAAAATATTTCATCATTTTTCAAAGTTCAAGAGCGTATCCCTAAGTATCACCTAAGTATCCCCTAAGCATCCTCCGGTCAAACTTATGAAAAAGTCAACTGATACGTCATTTAGCATATCGGATACGTATCTTAAAGTATAAGGGGAGTATCCGAACTGGATACGAGTTGGATACGAGTTACCTCCACCAAATGAAGTATCTATGCTTCTTAGGTTTGAACTGATATAAAATATATCAGTTCCTTGCTTATGGGTCATTGGATTTAAATTCTTTAACTTGGCTACATGCACTTGTCAAAGCATCTTCTAAATCCAATGACCCACATACAAGGTTTTATATCAGTTTGAATTGACAATAGAAAGACTATAGATATACATATATATTCAAATGAAGATGTCTTGATATAATTTCATAAGGATATTGAATGTGAGTCACTAGTTTATTGAATGTAAACCACTAGTTTTACGTGTTTTGACACAAGTGTATATGCTTTGACTCAAGTGTGTATGCACTTGTCAAAACTAGTGGCTCACATTCAATATCCTCATAAAGTTATATCAGGACGTCCGCATGAGAACGAGATTATATATATATATATATATATATTAACTTTTGACCACATTATTTATTTATTTATATGTATTACACAACACTTTTTCTTAATCTAAAAATTTTATTTAACAAGGATTTCACAGTATATGTAGTTTTTGTTGAGTAAAGATAGATTGTGCAATTACTTATAAAAAAATGTCCAAAGCTATTTTTTTAATAAAAAAAAAACCTTTTTTTTTTCTTATATTGCACTCCTTTTTAAAAATGTTTTAAGTTATTGAAATTTTATCTGAGATCTATGTTGAAATTGTGCCCTTAGTAGATGACACACTATTTATTAAGGGTGTGCAGGATCCATTGGATTGGATCGAATCCAGAGAGATGATTGGATCGGATTGAATCCAGAGAGGTGATTGGATCGGACTAGATCATAAATTCTAAAATCCATTCTATTAGATTGGATTGGATCTTAGATTTCCGTTTGAAAATCCGTCGATTCCACCAATCCGCCTAAAATATTATGCTTTATTTTTATATTGGACAATTTATTTTATCTACTACTTTTTAATATAAAGGCCCAACCAAAATACAATTTCTAATATTACTATTTTGGGTTTTCTTTCTCAATTTCTCTACTGCAAACAATCCGCCATCTTCTTTTCTTCTATTCTTCATCATCATCATCACGGCTTATTAAATTTACATTTTGAGCTGATGTATAATGTTTATAAACTTTCTGAATTATATAAAGTTTACAAGTTATGTCATGTATTTTTTTAATGTTAATTTTATTTGAATTAATTAGTAATGTTTGAATAATTTATTTGATTTTATTTATTTCAAATTATAACTTTTATATATTACAAATAAATTTATATTAATTAAATCCATCAGATCATATTGGATTGGATCGGATCGGATTGAAGTATTTTATAATTTGATCGGATCGGATCGGATCAAATAGTAATCAGATCGGATCCCGCTATAAAATTGGATCGGATCGGATTGTAATTTCTTCGATTCAATAAATCCATTGAATCCGATCCGACGCACACCCTTACAATTTAGTTTAAACAAAAACTACTCGATCAATTAATAATGTAACACAGATAGAATAGGCTACATAAAAGGGGAAATTGTTTCTTATTATTTGTTACATAAAAAGGAGTGAACCCATACACATTGCAAATTAAAACTAGAAAATATTACATAATTAATGAAGCCTTCTCTCTTCAATTAACTACTAGACTAGATGCTCTTCTTGGACTTGAGAAGCTGCTGCACGTACAAATGAAATTTATAATATTAATTAAGTCGCGGTGAAAAGATAAATAGCACTCGTTCATTCATAATTCTCGAAGAAAGTCAGAGTTTACCTGCTGAACCGCACTTAATCTGGCACTTGCGATCACAACGCTGCATAAGCCTCGCTGAAAACAAAAAAAAAAAAACAAAAAGCATTTTTATTTAGTATAAACTCAAGAAAACAAGAAGAAATTCTTTGTTTATGCAAAAAATGATCGAAAAGGGAAGAAGCATGCATACTGTCTGGTTGAACACAGCCGGTTTGACAAGCGTCGAGACAATCAAAAGCATCGGAGTGGACAGTGTCCATTTGTGAAGACATGACCACTAATACTATCAGCATCACCGCTACTATCATCTTCTTCATCTTCGAATTTTATCATCTGTTCCCTCATCATCATTTTCCATTTATACAAGGCCTGTTGGGGTTTCAATTTACTAAACTCTCACCACTCACCAAGCTGAAGCCACTCCACGTGCTTGTGTTTATTATGGCTGCCGCAATTGTTGACCCTTTGACTAAATACTCATTTGTTTCGTAATGGATAAATTTGACTTCCTTTGTGCATATCTCCTCTTCAAGAATGTGGTGGATACCTCCCTTTCATGTCGCCTAGTGGAATTTGTACCTTTTCCAAAGCCAACTCTAACCATGTGCCTAACACAGTACTAAGAGCATATTTTAGTAAAATATTTGTTTTTAACGACATTTCAATTTATTATTAATCTCTTTAAATATATTTTAGAATTATTAAATAAATTAAAGTAGAAGATTACAGTGGTTGTTGATTGGACCAATAAGATGGTTATCCAATAAATCCTCTGAAATTACTGAGTCATGTTGACAACCTTTTAAAAAAAGTTGTCACCTCAGTTTGGAGATGCTCTAAACTTCAAGATGAAGATCACCGTTCAAGATGGAGCATTCCAACCATACGCCAAATTATAGTTTTCCAAAAAAAAAATTTGTGTTACATTGGAGTACGTAAAGTTTGTTGCAATACATTGGAGTTGCTCTAACATAGGATTTTGTCCCTGAATGATTTCATGACACATAAGTATTACAATGTGTGAATAGTTATGTTGTGATTCTTTTCGCCGTTAATTTATCGGCAACTAATTAACCAAATATATGCTATAAAGAAAAGGTGATGAAGAAAAAGATACAGAGAGGAGATGAAATATCTTTTGAACAATTATGAGTAGATATCCTAGCTATGTATGTTGTGTTTGATTTTATTTGATTATGATATATTCAGTATCTGTTTTTTTTTTTTTTTTTTTAAATTTTTAAAATTTTTTTTAATATTTTAAGTTTTAAGTTTTCATTATAATACCACATTTCTATCATTTGATATGAATCAATGATGATATTTTTACACATATGAATTTTGTATAACTTGAGGAAAATGGAATCAATTAATTTCGAGATAACCACCTAGGGATGATGCTGGTTTGGTTCAAACCGTGGAACTGAACCGTAAAAACTGAAACCGGAGTTGAAAAATTGGTTTTGAAGCCAAAACTGAACCAGAATCGCCGGTTCGATTCCGATCCCTAATTGGCTGGTTTTATTTTTTTTTTATTTTAAATCAGCTGACCATTGGAGGCCCCAACGGCTTGCTAACGTCAGCAACGACTATTTTTTTTTTTTTTTTCTATAAATACCCTCTACCCCACCCCCACCCCAATTCATTTTCCCAACTCCAATTTTCTCCCGATTCTCATTTCTCTATCAAGTCTCAATTCTCCAAGTTTCCAATTATCTTTCAATTACTAAGCTATTAATATTTATATTTATTTGCACTTAAATTTATTTTTAATTTCTTACTCTATTAAAAAAAATTTTCCAACAAACTTTTTTCCAACAATTTTTTTCCATTAATTTTTTCACATTTTTTCTTCATAGTTTGTTACAATTCCATATTTTAAATGGCAAGTGGAAGTGGAGACGGTCCAAGGCGTTCCATTTCGATGAAAGGTAAGGGTCGTATGCCGGACTCGAACACTCTGCGAGATCCATACGATGTCGGTTATGACGACCTCGCCTATCATGAGGTCCAACAAGCGTAAGCCTATAATGAAACCCTAAACCCTCATCCCCCTCTAAAAATTTCTTAACCCGATCGCGATGCCACCCCTAATTTGACAAGCCAATCATAAAATATGTTCGATCCTCCTACATATTTTGAATTTCAACCACCTATGGAAGAGAAGTTACAAAAGCAACCCAAATCTGATATCTTCATACTCCATATGAAGAAAGTAACGCAAGCAGATAGAGGCACTCTAGAGGTATGCAATTACTGTAAAAAAGTATTTTAGTGGAGCAAATTTGGCAGATATGGCTTATATCGAAAGCATATAACGAAAAGTCATCCAGACGCACATGCCAGATAGAGTACACAAACCCAAATTTCTAGATACGCTACCTCTAACTAACAATTATTTAAATACATTGATGACAATTTTTTAGGTTGTTAGGGTGCCACCTCAAACCACGTCACCAACCCTGCAATAAAAGGTAAGAGAGTTACGTGGCCTTTGATTCTTCTAAACCCTAAAATGAGATATATGCAATTTAATTATGGTAAAAATTAAGTATAAGGCCAATTTTACATTTTTTTAGTTTTATTTTAATTTCTTTTTTTCAATTTGTCATATAGTTATTTTATTTTAATTTTGGGTGATCCAATAAAATGCATTTACAATTTTATATATCTAATTTTTTTTATATAAAATAATAATAAATATATGAAAAAAAATGGAACTGGAACCGGTGTCACCCCTATAACCACCCTCTTGAATTGACTTTTGAAAATAATAAAAAACAAAATCATTAATAAAAAATACTCTCATTTCTTATGTTGGTATAATTGGTTTTGGGCTAGAGACCCATTTACACACTCAAGTAGGGCCAAACCCAAGTCCATGTAAATCAGGCTTGAGCCCAAGTACATACACCTAATAACTAATGCGTTTATAACTGCATGAGTAGTTTATATACTAAAGTGTAAAAAAAAAAAAAAATAAATAAATAAAAAAAAATAAAAAAAAACGTGAAATGACATCAGTTGAAAAAGTTGGCATTCTAGGAAATGCAAGAAAACAGTGAACAAGTCTTTGTATGCAAGTGTAGTATGGGTGTGTGTAGTTGTGTTTGTTCATGTTATGCATGACATAAACACAAAATAGAGAGAAACACAAATAGATGTGGAGAAAATCAAGAGAATTTTCTCCCATCTTCGATCGGTGTGTAGGTATTTGCATCATGATCAGAGGGAACTTTTTAGATTTTGATATCTGATCGTTCCCCGACCTTCGATGATACAATCCATGTTCGATCCGCTTCAGCTATACGATTTTGATTCTGACGATGAACGGTAATCCGTTTTTGTTTTTGTTTATTTTACGAATTATTATTCTTCTTATTTTTGTATTTTCGTATCCTTAAATGTAAATAATAAACATAACTTTGTAGAGTTATCTTTATAGTTATATTTTATACTGCATTTCTTATTTTATATGCAGGGTAAAAATGAAAAAAGTCCCTCTAGTTTGCCATATTATCTGTTCTGGTCCCCCTAATTTCAGTATTGGCTTGTCAGGTCCAAACATTAGCCATTAATGGATTTTTTGGTCCCTAATGTCCAATTCCGTTAGGGTTTTAAAAAAATTTGTCAATGGTGCGAGGGTAAAATGGTAAAGATGTCTTGCGTGTTTCTAGAAGGTTTTTAATGAAGGGAAAATGATATATTAATAGTTGAATTAAAATAATTAAAAATAAAACAAAATTAAAACTAAAAAAACATAAAAAAAAAATAGACCATCAACCTTCATCGCATCCCACCCATCTCTTCATCACATCATCACATTCAACCTTCATGACACCATCCAATTTTCCCAAACCCTAGCCGCCCATCAACACACCACACCTGAATCCAACCACCCACACCGTCAACAAGTCTCACCATTCACCACACTGTTTCTCTCTCTTTCTCTATCTCTCTCTCACCAGTCACCATCGCTTCTCTCTCTCTCTCTCTCTCTCTCTCGTGCTCTCTCACCACCGTGGCACCACCTATCTTTCGCTCTCTGTCACCACCGTCGCACCACTTCTCTCTCTCTTGCCACATCATCTCTCTCGATCTCTCCCACCACCGTCTCTCTGTGTGGCTAATTGCTTATGGGTGGGGGTTGAGTATTTTTGTTTGGTGGTTGTGGATTTTTTATTTGGTGGTTAGGGTTGGGTTTTTTGGTGGCTATAGAATAGTTTTGGGTTTTGTTTGGAGTCATATTTGTATCATTGACTATTTTGTAGTTTTACATATCAATTGTATCTTGCATATTTTTGCTTGTAATATACCTGTATATGTTGATGTGAATTAGACTTAGGGTGGTGTATTGTGTATAAATGTTAATTTTTATCTTAGGCTATGTTTATGATTACTTTTACTTGAGAAATAATCACTTATTTCTCAAGTTTTGAACAAATGAGTGTTTGGTAAACTTCCTAAAAGTAGCTTATTTTCTTATTTGCTCCTCTAATAATCAACTTTTGAGAAGCTAGTTGGGGTTGCTTTTTTAAGCAGAAGCTAACTTATTACTTATGTAATGTCTACAATGCCCTCATTATTTAATTAAAAGACAATATTACCCTTATATTTAATAATAATATAATAAAAAAACTAAAAATATGAAAATAAAAAAAATATGATCGGGTTGGTTGCCACTGCCATGGTGGCTACCGCTGGAAGTCGAATGAGGCACCATAAAATCTGGAAATGGAGTAGGCGTCTCGCATTCTCCAGTGTCGGAGGAGGATCGACATCCTCCGGTGTCACCTAAGGCGGCAGAAAGCAGCGCCCAAAACGGCCCTCGCGAAAGCAGGAATCAGCCAAGAAAACAGAGGTTGGTGATGACAACGACGACATCAGACAAGCGGCGGCATGGGACGAGCAACAGCACATGATGAGCGGCGGGCCTGTGCGAGGTTGAACAACATCGGTTAGGCATGGGGCGGTGGCGGGTAAGGTTTCAAGAAAATTGGGTAGAAGTCACAGGTCGCCGGGTTGGGTTTGTTTGGTCTGCAACGAGTCCATTCTCCCTAATGCTATAATTTTTTTTTAAGCCCAAAGATATCATTTAAAAATTGCTTAACAATTTTAGTACAAACACATTAATAACGTGATGTCTATTTTTGTCATTTAATCAAATACATTTTTCACGTTCTCAAAAGCAAAGCAATTTTAAAATTTAATTAACTAAACACCAACTCACTTTTTTGTTAAGTTGATTATTTCTAAAGTTAAGCTATAAGCGGATTATTTTTTAAGCAAAGCAATCTCAAACATAGCCTTAGATAACACATATATTGAATACATATCAATTAAGTTATTCTACTCCTAAATTAAGTTATTCTACTCTTAATCTCATTCATGATTACATATCAATTTCTAACTTCCATACACATGCATGTCATAATAGGAGATTATATCACAGATATAACAAAGAATTGAACAAGATCCTAATGAATTTAAGAACAACCATACATTAATATAACAAGTGTAGGATTACAAAGTTCCCAAATGGGGATTACACATCAAAGAAAACAAGACATACAAGAAAGAAATGAGTTATGGAGAAAACTCTTGAAGAAATCTCCTTAAAAGCCTCTCTATTTCCTTGATATTGCTTGGCTAGAAATTGGGTAAGAGCCCTCCCTTCTCCTTGCAATCTACTCTAAGATAGGTAGAAGAAGTGTAGAAAGTGGTGGTGGTGATGTATGGTGAGCTCCCATAGAGGAAAAAACCTTCATGGGAGCTTAAAACTTCTCTCTTATTTAGGGAAGAAGATGAAGGAGGAAGAAGAGGTTTGTGTAAGGTGTATGGCTTGGTTTTAGACCAAAATGAGGGTATTTATAGAGTGAGAAGGTCAGGGCATAAATTTAGGGCTTCAAAATAGTGAAATGACGAAATTGACCCGTCAAAATCGCAATTGACTTTTTCAGCATTGACCATCAGTCACTAAAATGAGCATAACTATCTCTAAAAAACTTGGAACCATAATTCATAAACACCATTGGAAACTAGACATCCGGGGCATTCCGAATATGTATGGATCTCAACATGGTTCGATCTGAGGAGAGAAATATACCCTCCGCAAGTTGGGTATTCTACACCAGCCCTTACAATTTCAACCATTTTCCTACCTTTTTACCTCTAAACTCTCCAAATACGTTCAAACCCCTTATTTAAGGATAATCACCTACACAAGACTCATAAAACACATTAAAATACAAAAAATACCTGAGAAACGAGCGTAAGCAATAGGAAATTGGGGCTTAAAACAAGTATAGAAATGACGTCATCAACTATGGGTTGACCCAAGAACCTATCAGTTAAGATGTAACCGTTTTGACTCAACCTAGCTTTAGTTTTTATTAGTTAAAAATGGAAGCAAGAGTTTGACTAGGATTCAAACTATGAATCCCTGAAAATCTGGATAAAATCATGAAGATTTGATCCTCCACGAAGCTACCACTGAGAGGACTATAAATACAGCCACCCTTTCAGTGGAGAGAGATTCTGATTTCTTTTCAATTAAAAAGCTTATTTATTTGTGTGCCAAAACTCTGCCAAAATATTCTCCGGTCACCGGAAAATCACTACTAAACCTTATAACTCATTCACCTAAGAACCAATTTCAACTTTGGAGCCTTTGTTCTCGATCTACGCTCAGCCCAAGTAAAACAAGGCTAAATTCAAGGCTCCACCAATTTTCATTCATTTTGTTTTCTTTTGCATGTTTTTAGAGCGATCGACAGGATTCAATAGAAACTCCAACTATAAGTTGCAAGAGCCCGGTCTTCGATAACTATAGAGCGATCCTCTACAATGGTACGGATGAAATTATATATCATTTTATTCGATTATATATAATTTCATCCGTACAATTTCACATGTAACTATATATGCTATTTCATTAGTAGCATTAAATGTAAAATACCAAATCCTTAAGGATTAATATATTGTAACAAGAGTTATACTCTTCAAAAATCATGTTATATTCTTTTTTTCTTATAAAAAATGCCAAGTCAAATGTCTGGCACCAAATAATTATCGTTCTCCAAATAACAGCTTCCATATAATTCTTCAAGAAATATTAAATTTAATTTTCAAACCGTTCGTGAACCCTTAATCCGTAGATAAAAAGAAAATCTTACATGCATCCGGTGTAATGCACCCGAACCATGGCATGCACCCATTGGACCGGGTGCATACAAGATTTTCGAGTAGATATATTTTTACATGCAAAACTCGATTACTTTTAAAGTGCATGTTAATAATCTTTTATACATATTATAAATGTAGATAACAATTTATCTCACTTAATTAGCTTGTTCATGATATATTATAAGTACTTGACTAAATGTCATAAATATATATATATATATATATATATGTTCAAGTAAGTACGCGTGATATAACTTTATCAGTGCGTTGGATGTGGACCATTAGATTTACATACTTTAACTCAAAATATATACACTTATCAAACTTCTCCATAGTCGATGGTCCAATATGAATGTGTGGCTGTGGTTAGACGTCTTTACTAGAACCACTATATAAATATATATATATATATATTCAAGTCAGTGCGCACTGATATAACTTTATCAGTGCATTGGATATGAATTATTTGATTTACAACTTTAACTTAAAGTAAGTGTATGCACTTGTCAAACATTTTCCATAATCAATGGTCCACATGCATTGGTACTGATGTAGTTACATCAGTGTGCACTGACTAGAACGGGACCTATACATTGTAGTCGATCAGATCTACAATTGATTCTGATCGTCGAGGTGAGTACTGACAACCTGTAAAACAATAAATAAGCGAAACGGTGGCGAACCACAGGATGGGGTGTTCCCTTTGGGGGACTCTCCGACGCTCAAGTCAGTATACTATTTGATGTATGTAAAATAAACGATTGAGAATAACAAACCGTATTTGTTCAATATAGTCAAGTCATGCAGTTGGTCGATCAAGTATTTGGTCGATATTGATAGTCGAGCGGTTGGTCGATCAAGTATTTGGTCAATGTTGATAGTCGAGCGGTTCGGTGACTCAATGTACTTAACGATGCCCTTTGTTCGACTATTATCGATGGAAGATTGAGATCGTCTTTGCTCGACGTTGATAATCTCCGGTCGACCAAGTGTTGTACTCACAATTAATGTCGTTGGAGTACCAACGCAATGAATGCAAAAAGTAGGAATCGATTTGAGAGAGTTTCAGAGCTTTCACTTAGTAATTAGAATTTCAGGACTCCTTTCATTGAGAAATGGCTTCTTATTTATAATGAAGATCATGGGTCTCCAATGTCTCGATCTTTTAAGTGGGAATGTGGATCAAGGAGTTTTAATTGCCCGTTATGGTTCGTTTGAACCTGATAATTAGTTCAGACGTTGGGACGTGTGTAACGTCCCTTCATGATTATCTGATTTTATGACTATATTTGACCACATGTTTGGCTTGGTCTGATGGATTGTGAGCCAACTTTTGGGCTTTTAGGGTCTATTTCTGATGGGTCCTTTGACATATTCAACCTTACAATGGGCTTATTTAATTGGGCCAGAGGCCCAATTTGTTTGGACTTTGGATTGATCAATTTTCTCTTCTATATTGTTTAAAAATAAAAATAAAAAATAAAAAAATTGATGCTTTTAAGTAAATGACTAGACTTTAGCTTAGTTTAGGCTTGATTGAATTTTAGGATGGATCCTCTCATAATCTTTTTTGTCCTTAGTTTTTAGATAGATATTGACATCTAAATATAAAAGAAAATACATGATCAATATTTATTGATTTATTTTTTTTCTCCCTCAATCAAGTGGATGTTCATTAACATTTGAAATAAATATATATGAAAAAAATAGGTAAAGGGAGGTTCTGAGTTGTAACTCTCGAATTTAAACCTCTCTCTTAAGTGGTATCAATGTTTACGTGCCAACATCTACAACATGTCATCCCTTATATATCATTAGATTTTTTGTTTTTTAAATGCAAATCGATCAAACCAGTCTTGAATCTTGACGATTCCACTGTACAATTTCAAAATTTTTAATTTTTTATTTCAAATATTTTGGGTATTAAATTATTAAAAAAAAAAAAAAAAAAAAAGTCCGGCAATGTCTTTACTTTATTTGACTCTTCCCAAATGGAAGCCACAGTGGGCCTGGCCCACTCCACACCCACGGCCGGCCCTGACAATGTAAGGGCCCAGTATACAAAAAAATTGTTTTATTATTATTATATCTATTTAAAAAAAAATATATTTTGAGCCCCACTATTTGAAACACAAATTTGCTAACTTAAAAGCTAAAATCTAATCTCTTCAAAAAAAAGAAGCTAAAATCTAATCAAATAACTAATATGAAATACTTTAGGACCTATTTTTTAAAACAATATTTGAATCTTTTTATTTGAAACATAAACTTCTGGGCGTAAAATCATATACTAATCTAAAAATTTAATTTTGTTTGTAATAAAATAAAACAATTTTGGCTATTTTCTTTATGGGCCCAGGGCAGGTGCATTCTTGCACAGGCCAGGGACAGCACTGTCCATACCCACTCTAATCTTTTTTGTTTTGAAATATTAATACAATATTTCGGGATTTTATGAAGGAGTATATAGACTCGAACCCATAAACTCGTGATGTGGGTGTGAATAGGGATGACAATGGATCAGATTGGGTATGGATACCCCAATATCCATCCCCATATCCGTTTGAAATATATATCTTCATCCACGTATCCATCCCTATTTCCAAGTCAGGGATAGATTCGGATAATCCACGAATTAAAATAAAGATATCTACCCCGCTCCGTTTTTATCCATATCCAATGAAAAAACCTTAAATTTTTATAGTTTACAAGAGAAAAATGTAACTAACATATATATAACAATACATTTTATCTTATTTAAAGAGAAACAAATACATCTAATAAAGTTCAAATATAAAAATTAATAATAACTTATATAATTAGAATTAATAATTAAATAATAAATTTTTATATTTTTAAAATATTAAAATCTATAATGGATCTGGATAGGCATCGATATCCATCCTCATCCACATCCACAAAAATAAAATAGATATTAGGATGATATCCATTTCCGCTCCATCCCCAAAATAATAGTATTCATCTCCATTTTAAATAAAGCGGATTCTTACGGATATCCGTTTCTATGGATAATTTTTCCATGGAAATTGTTTGGATACTGATTGGTCAGTATACAAGGTGCTGACCACACCACTCAGGTGTTGCTACGTGGCTTTTTTTTTTTCTTTCACTTTTTACATTTATCTCCTTGCACTAAGAAAAAAGCCACATGACAACACCTGAGTGGTGTGGTTAGCATCTTGGGTATTGACTCGGTACTGACCAATCAATACCCAAGCAATGTTCTTTTTCCATCCCTGGGTGTGAAGCACTTTAGCAACGAGTTTCTAATATATTTCTAATATTTTTTGAGTAGCGATATTTGCACTCCTCAAAAACCGTATGTGCACCTCTTTTTGTATTTATACCCTTGATAATTTTTTTTTTAATATTATAACTTGTAAGCACACCCCACATATTACCGATATATCCTTTTACTTAGTTTTTTTTTTTCCTTATTATTAAATAATAAATAGTATACATTAACAAATTCTAAAATAATTGAAATAACATTTTCAAAAAATAAAATAAAATTATTGAAATAAAAACAAATAAAAAAACCTGGGAGGAGACGTGTAGCTTCTTTCAGATTTCCAACATAACCTTTTTTTTTTTTAAATTTAATTTAATTTTTATTTTAGCTCAAATAATCATTAAAACATTAACTTAGATAAAATTATTGAAATAAAAACAAATATAAAATCTGGGAGGAGGGCGTAGCACCTTCTAGATTTTCAACCAAAACTCATTTTGTTTAATTTAATTTAATTTTTATTTTAGCTTAAATTTTTAATTAGATACGCTAATTTTTTTCAATTCCTTTAATTATTTAAACAGTTATTTTATATTTTTAATAATTACATTTTAAGTTTTTAATTAATAAATAGATAATATTTTGATAAAAAAAAGTATACATATTTGTTAAAATACTCAAAATATTATAAATTGTAATAATATAATATATGAAGAGTATTTATAATTATTTTAATAATGATAATTAAGGTTAATATTGGAATTTTAAAAATATACTGATTTAGGGGTATAGATACAATTTTTATGGGGTGTAAATATCATCACTCTATTTTTTTTTTTTTTTTTTTTTTTAGGTCTTCCTTAATCAAGACAAAACTCCTTTGGATAAAAATTTTGATTTTTGAGAGTGGAGTATATCTTTTCCATCCACGGTAGCCCATCACCATTGGTATAATGATATTTGATTGAATTGACTCAGGAACATGTGCCCTAATTAAAGACAAAAATGAAATTACTCAAAATTACTTGGAGTTTACCTTTTTTACATTTGATGATACAAAAATGGACACTCGCCCACAGTTAAGTTTTACTGCTGATTAAATTTATTTTATTTTATTATTATTTTTTTAAGTATTACACTATTATATAAATTGGGGGATTTTTTTGAGGAGAGGAAAAACTCGAACCCATAACCGTATGATGAAAGTGTGAGGGGTTTTACCACCGGACATTGTCGATTAAATTTGATCACTCTCTTTACTTAAACAAAAAAAATATCAAAATGAGTAAATATGAAAATAAAACTTATAATAAATTTAAAATGAAATATAAAAGTCAAATTTAAAATTTAATTAAACAGAGAAAACATAGAAATTAAAAACAATGAAGAAATTGGATTATAAGTGGAGAAAACATGGAAACTAAACAATGAAGGAATTGGATTTAAGTTATGAAAAGAAAACTTAAAATAAATTTATGATAAACTTAGGACTTGAATATAATTAGAAACAATGAAAGATTCGGGACTTAATTAGTAGATGGATAAACTTAGGACTTGAATAAATGACTCTTAAATCAACGGATATAGGTACCATGAGCTATTTGCCTTTGGTGGTACAGTGGTCACTTTCAACTCTAGAGCCTGGTAGACATTTTGATTTCGATCTTGTGATCCTTCGGTTTTTTGCTTTCGTGTTGCCTGGGGGTTGTTAGCTTGGTATGTTTGTGGGGTTTTATTTGGGTTACTTTTGTTTCTGCCTTTGTTCTTCTTCTTCTTTTTTGTTGCTGCTCGTGGTTTCTGCTTTGTTGTGAGCTGTTGTTTTGCTCTCTTTTGTTGTGGGTGTGTGCCCTTCAGAGACCAATGTGAAGGAATATAATCAAAATCTAACTAGCTACATGCAAAGATATGGTGTCAAGGTGCACCAAAGTAAACCTAAAAATCCAACAATTGGAAATTAAAAACACACTGCATAAAAGCAGAAATAAAACAAAGACACACAAGCAGCTCAAGAGTCTTGGGCACCATCTCCACCATGTCTGGCTTTAGACTCCTTTTGAGCAGCAGTTTCTTCTGCCTCCCTTTGCAGATGTGCAAAAACACTACCACCATTTGGAGAGGGTCAGGAGTAAGTCTGACTCAGTCACTCGGACCAGCAGCCGAAAAATGATTCATGGATGCCTGAAGACCATCCATCCTCTGATTTATCTCCTCCTGTAAACCGGTAAACCTAGTATCCAGGCTTCCTATGCTCTGACTGACCCCCTTAATGGCAGTAAATATGTCCTCCACCCAGTTTGGTCTATGATCACCCGGAAGAACATCACCAGCATCACCCTGAGGAACATCACCAGCATCGCCCTGATCATCCTGATGACCCCTATGCCTCTTCCTAGAACCTGAAGATGGTATAGTCTCCACTCCCCTAGGACTGGCAAGTTCGTTGTATGTCTTCCGATTCAGGGCACCCATTGGCCTTAAGATGTCTTCACTTTCATTGTAGACAGAAATCCCAGCGAGAGAGCAAAAGTTGGTGATCAAACATGGAAAAGGAAGAGATGGAGTTTTCATATTACCGGTTGAATAAATCTCTTGGTGAATGTATCTGCCGATATTGATGTCACATCTCTCCTTCATGCAGTATAGGAGTTTTGCCACTTCCAGATTAGTCTCGGTACGATGCAAGCTCGGCCTCAGGGAATTACCAAAGAAGATGTTCCAGAAAGCCAACTCAAAATGCAGCTCTGAGTGCCTCAACGGAGACTGAAAAGTCCACATACTGTTACCGTTCATCCTGAGCGCTTCAGCCAAACCCTCATTGTTCTCAAACATGTCGAGCATACCGATTCCACGATACAGATCATGGTCTGGTGTGGAGAACCTCTTGTTGATGTCGCTGGCACTGAAAGAAACATCTACACCTCGAACTCTTACAGAACCACCCATGCAAAAGACGTCAGGAACCATACTGGCATAAAACTCACGAACAATGTCGGCATTGGCGTTTGGGGGATGTGCCACATACTCCGTCCATTGCCTCTGAACCACAGTCCTAGACACATCGGTATTCCGAAGCTCAGTTAAACTGATCCCCCTCTCCAGGATAAGCTTCTTCTTCTTGAACTTCTCCAGCCGGCTTTCAAAGTCCGGATTGGGTTCGCCGGAACAAGGTGCGGTAGCCTTACTCTTTTCCTTGGGATTCGGACGGCTGGAGGAGGATGCCATATCTTTGTTCTTGTCACCAAAATTCTTCTTCTCTAAGGTAGTCACCTTGGAGCTAAGTGTGGAGATTTCTTCCTCTTGATCATGTATGATATCTCTAAACCTTTGAACTAGGTTTTGCGAATCTTGCTTGCTCTCTTCAAGAGTACGAATATTTTCTTCTAAAGAAATCCTCCATTTCTTCAATTCCCGATTTTCCTTGGAGAGCTTCGTGTTCTTGTTCAAGGCTCTAAGAAGGTTCTTCTGATACTCATCCATTTCATCATCATCATCATCATCATCATAATCGTCTCTGTATGAGGTAGATACCTCACATTCAGAAGATAAGTTCATCGGACCTCTATGGGCCGGAACTTCCACCTGAATATGTATGCAACGCAGTTCAAATGCATGATAACATTAAAAAAGGGAAACAAAAAATGAAATAACTTATTATTGATTGCAGCTCATATGATTTATAAAAACAGTTTACAGTCCTATAAATCACATAAGACAGAAAAGTCAGATTCTAATAAGGTTATTGATATTATTCAAAATTATTCTTTTACTTATTCAAGTGACCTGCAATTCAGTAGTTGTGCATGTTATTAGTATTAGTATGACCGTGTTGGTTTAAGATAACAATGATCAAGGAGTTATTAAGTTGATTGCAGCTAATGCTAAACAGAATAAAGAATATATCTTCATTCTTCCCGAAAACGAAAATAAATACCTAAATTGAATCCCAGTCCAGATGATTCAACTTCAATTACGTGTATCTTTGAACATTCCAATCAACCAAACAGGTGTAAATGCAGAACCTTTTCCATGCAATTAACACTGCATTCGAAACACAATACAACCGTACCTCTTCCCCCACTATCCGTGCATTCTCCTCTTCCAGTTGTGTCATCGGAGACTCCAGCTCCACTGTATAAGCCTGAATATAAAAAAAGATACACCATCAAAATTCATTCAACTTCAAAAGGTAACCAAGTTTTGTATTTCTTCATATGAACATTCAACAAAAATTCCAACTTAAAAAAAAAAAAAAAAAACCTAACTAAATTATGCTTAAATTCATTTAATTTAACATCATGGCAGCATAATTAATTCCAAAGATACACCATCAAAAATCATTCAACTCCAAAATAAAACCAGAAATTCACAGGTAACCAAGTTCTGTTTGATCACCTGGAGATGGGTTAACTAAGTTCTAAATTTCTTCGCATGAACATTCGACCAAAATTCCAACTTTATTTTATAAAAAATAAAAATAAAATGTATTAAAAAAAAACCCAACTAAATTGTGCTTAAATTCATTTAAGCTAACATCATGACAGCATAATTAATTGCCTTAATTTTTACCAAACTGCAAACTGAGGTTGAATTTCCCAAAATATTTAAGAATAATAAATTAAAAAATAAAACAAAGAAACAAACCTGCTTGCGCTCTCGAGAGCTACCCTCGCGTGTCATCGACTCTCCGCGGGTGCAGAACGACACCGGCTCCGGCGGCGGTGTGACGTAGATGTTCTTCAGAAGATCTTCCATTTTCATGGAGCCCAAGCTCTGAGGGTTTGATGATGATGCTGGATTGCTTGGATTTTCTACGTGTTGGTTTTGGAGATCAGTGAGAATGCTGGAGAAAGACGAACATATAGGAGGCGGTTGACATGGAATATCCGGATTGGTCATTGACGTGGTCGCCGTCAGTGTCACCTTCGACGACGCCATCAACTTTTTCAACCCCGATTTTCTAGGGTTCTACACTCACTAGTCACTTCTACTACTTCTCTTCTTCTTCGCGCTTCTTTACTTTGGATTTTTTAAAAAAAATATTTACTCTCTCTGTATGTACGTGGAACGTTTTGATTGGGCCGGAGTTCAAACAGAAGCTGTAGAGGTTTTTTTTATCTTTCAAATAACTCGAGAGCCGAGATCGAGTCATCGAGCTATCTGAAGAGCATCAATCAGACCAATCGGTCTCGTCTAGCCAGCAGTTCTAAATGTGAACATCAGAGGTGAGACGTTTCATAGATCGGTTCACTCTCGAGTGAATCGATAAAAAATCAATAATATTCAATTTTTAAAAAAGTGAATCGATCTGATAAAATTGAAAAGTATGAACCGATTAAAAACCGATTGAACCGATTCGGTTCGGTTCGAATCGATTTTTGATCGGTTCACACTTTTTAATTTTATCGGATTGATTCGCTTTTTTAAAAATCGAATATTTTCGATTCGATTCGATTTTTTCGGTTTTTAGTTTATTGGGCCAAAGGCAAATTCCAAATGTTTTTAACCATCAAGCAAAATTCAAGAATTTTTCCGTGGTTGAGATGAACAGTAGGTTGATAAAATGACCATTTCAGGTATTACCAAAGCTAAACTTACGCCGAGCTGAGCACACGAGGTAAGAAGCTTCAATAATGGTAAGAAATCCAACCATAATTATTCTGGCCTACATAATAATATTTAAACAAGAGAGTCTAAGGTATATAGTTATAAAAATAGAGAAGTGGAAGAACAAGGAAGAATCATCGTATATCATTACATATAAAAAGAGGTAGTTTGCCAGCCTGGATTCCCCCCCGTTTGATGACCTTTTTTTTTTTTTTTTTTTTTTTTTTTTTTTTTAATTTCTTTAAAAGTATAATTGTAAAAACAACCCTTAAACTTTATATAATTACTTAATAGATATATTTTTGTAAGATTTTTGTTATAGCATCCCTTATTTTTTTTAATTTCTTTAAAAGTACAATTACAAATGCAACCCTTAAACTATATATAATTACTTATTAGATAGATTTTAGCAAGATTTTTATTATAACATCCCTTATTTTTTTAGGAAAGTCAAACGACAAATACAAGTTTTCGAGTTTGTAGGATTACTTAATAGATATGTCTTAGTAATAGTAATACAACATGGATTGTATAGTAATTTTTAAAATTTGTCTTAATTTAAAATTCTAAATCTATACTATATACAAAAAGAGGGAGCTGCCAGCTGGAATTTTCACACTACCACATCCCCCCCCTCCCGGGGCATTTGTTTGATCTTTTTTTTATAAAAAAATTTCTTTAAAAGTACAATTACAAATAAAATCCTTAAAGTTTATATAATTACTTAACGGAATTTTTAAGGCTGAATGACATTACCTTGTAGCAGAATATATCTCGCTCTGTTATGAATGTCGTTTTCTCTTGATCGCCTGGATGTATGAGAATTTGGTTATAGGGAGAAAACGTCCATGAAACTCAGGTGCTCGTGTCCAACTGTTGCATCGACTAACATATCGATATGTGGGAGCGGGAAAGAATCTTTTGGACATGCTTTGTTCAAATCGATGAAGTCGATACATACTCTCCATTTCCCATTCTTCTTTTTCACCACGACCACATTTGCTAGCCACTCAGGGTATTTCACCTCTCTTATTGACCCGATGTTGATCAAATTATGGATTTCATCATTTATCACTTTGTTTAGCTCTAGGGCGAATTTTCTTCTTTTCTGCTTCACGGGTCGATGATCTAGGTCAACCTGGAGTTGATGTACCATGACCTCAAGGTCGATCCCAACCATATCAACATGCGTCCATGCAAAGAAGTCATGCCGTTGTTTTGAGAACTCGATAAGCTTTTCTCTGATCACAGGATCGAGCCTTGATCATATTTGGACCTTATGCTCCGGGATGTTTGGGTTTATTTGGATTTCGTCGAGTTCTTTTACTTGTGGCTTATCTGGATTGAGCTTTGGTCTAGGCTTCTAAAATTGCTATAACTCATGTTTTTTCTCCTTGAGACTTGTTTGATAGCATTCCCTGAAGGTATTATGTTCTCCTCTGATTTCTCGAACCCCTCAATTCGTAGGAAAACGTATTGTTTGATGGAAGGTTGAGATTTATTCAAGTGTTAGCTTTGTGAATGAAACTAGGAATTACATGTGTTAGGTGTTTCACATGCTCTAGGTTTCGATTCATGTTTTTGTAACTATACTATTTTTTACTTGTGTGCTCACATGACTAAGTCTAGTTTCCATAGAATGTATTTATCATATATTCTATGTTGAGTGCTTGTTTGCATCATTTGCATTCATTGATCACACAAGAAAGTTCTTACAAAAGGCATAAAGTTTTGACTAGGAGAAGTTGTCCAGATAGTCAAGCTAGGAAGACTTGGTTAGAACAAGAGGTCCAGATAACCAAGCAAGAAGTCATGGCTAAGATTGAGAAGGTCCAGATAGCTATGCATGAGAGGCTCTCTAGAGGCATGAGTGTCTTGGATAGGGAGTTGGCTATGACATTAGTAGGCCTGGGCGATTGGACAGACATAGACTCCAATAGAGAGTGTTGCATGGGATGTGTATTCACTCTTGAGGAATTTCTAATCTTCCAACGATGTTGTGTAGATATAGAATCCAATATAAAGTGGTTCCACACTTTTGAGGAATTTCTAATCTACCAATAAGGATTGGTAGACATAGACTCCAATAGGAAGTAGATCATGGGTTGGTCACTTTTGAGGAATTTCTAATATATCATTTAATATATATATAGTATCCTATGGTTGTAATTCAACCCGTGGATGTTTCCCCCTTAGAGGTTTTACCACGTTAAAAAATCTCTTCTGTTAATTCTTCCTATCTCTATCTTTCATATTTATATATGTATATGTTTCAATCATTGTTTCATAATCTTCATTCGTGATGTATTTGGAAACAAGATTTTGTTAAGTGTGAGATGTAAACATATCATTTTGATCAAAGTTGTAAATATAATTCTTTTGTATAATGACTTTTTTGTGTATAGTCATATATTGATTAATACTTGTGCACACTGAAAATAATTGTGAATACAAGTATTCTTTGTTTTAAATTTAATATAGTTGCTTCACTAGCAAGTTGTAGAGTTATACTTAGTGTACTTACATTGTAATATTCAAAGTACAACTTGTGAAATTTGCTCTTTATTGAATATACTTGTATATGAGATACATTGTTTCTTGGTATATGTATTGTAGCCTAATGGTGGTGAATTGAGCATGCATGTGTTAATTGTTTTCTCATAAGAATCATGTTAAAAGTTAATTTGTATGCTTACAAAGATTTTGACAAATGTCTCGAAAGAGTTTTAATATTAAAGTATCAATCTATTCAGCCCCCTAGGTAATATAACCTTATAAGTATTTTCAAGTACTAATGTATTTTAAAGTTACTTATATCTAAGTGAATCAAGAGATTATCAAGTTCTAAGATTAAGGTAATGAGAAAGATATTCAAGGCAAATGAGATACAAGGGAAACGATCGAACATAAATGTTAACTAAGGTCATCCATCAATATAAATTTAAGAACTATACATCAATCTAGTATGTGGCACTAATTTAATTAATCATTGAGAAAGATAGTCAACATCTACTCATCCTAAGATATCAAAGGATGTTTAAAAGAGAAAACATAATTCCATGAGGGCTAATGAAATTAATGAACATAGGCATGAACAATTAATAAACACTACAAAAAAAAGTGAAGGATTGTAGTTATGTGTGTTCAAACACATTTATTTCTATCCAACAACTTAAAAACATATTTAATGCTAACTTACAAGGAAACCTTGCATTAAATGTAAAGGTCATACATTAATTGCACATACATAAACAAGATAGGATGAATATAAAGAGCAAATTGATTTAGATCAATGTTAACAACTCATAAGCATCAATCCCTTACATCTCAAGGAATTTAGCTACACATCATTTTATCTACAATAAAAGATAAAGAAAGAGAGGAAGTGATACAACCCATAAGTTTGGATGAAAGTCCTTGACTTTGATTACAAAACTTCTTCTTCAATCTCCTTTAAAAGAGCTTCAAGATCCAATCTAAAACTAAGAACTATTTTTGTTCTACAAAGATGAAAATATCTAACAAATATCTATCATCTCTAAGTCTAAGTCTAAGGATTCACACTTAGGTTAAAATAGATATTATCTATATATATTGGTTGTAAAAATCAAGTGAAAGTCAATTTGATTTCTGACGTGGCAGCCTTTGTTGTGTGAGATCTGCGAGATTGAACTCGTAGATTTCACTTATGTCGGAATGATGTCGCAAATTTAACTAGCAGTTGGCTCTAGGAACTTCTTAGATCTAGAATCTACAAGATGGAACTTACAGATATAACTTGTAGTTATGATCTGCTGGATTGGTCTCATAGATTTAACTAGCAGGCACGTCTGAACTAGATCTGCAAATTGGATCTACGAGTATGAACTCGCATATTCTTCTCGTAGTCTTGGCTGGACCAAAATTGGAAATATGCTATGTGAGATTGTTTTAGCAGCAAGAGGTCGTAGTGCACTCTGGGTGACTTCTGCGAGTATGAACTCGCAGATTCTTTTTTTCTTCCAAAAATGCCCTTTTTCATATAAATTCTCCAACTTAGGCCAAAAGTTACCTAGGAAAAGGAAAATACCTGAAAACACTTAATAACACTATTAAACTCTTAAAACATCTCAAAAACGATCACAAATGGGAGGAATTAAGCGCTCAAAACATAAGACATATTTAGAGCGATCAGCTATCCTTCTAGCCACACACAGTCCTCAAATCCATTATATATAATGATGTTTACAACTTAGGTTGACCTCTAGTCACACCATTCTCGGTCACTAACCCACCACTACTACCATGCAAGCCTTTTGTAGTGATTCTAGACCAATGCTTGTGCACTACACCACTGTAGTCACAAGACTTTATTCTCAATGATGAGATCAACAACCTATGAGATTATAAAAAAATATTCTAAATGCAATTAAAGCTAGGCAACACTAAATGCTTATCTAGAGATTAAATCATGGCAATAAAATCAATCGTAGATATCAAAGTTTATATGAATGCTCATAAAGACTTAACTAGATATGGATATGAGAATCTAAAATCTAGTCATCAAACAAAAGCCAATCAACAAAAGTTGTCATTAAATATGGCAAGGAAAATAAATGCAATCATTGAATGCAATCAATAAGTCCTAATCAACAATGTCTAAATGCAAGCATAGAGACTTAGCTAGAGGGTCTTTATGTCCTAAATGCAAGCTATCAAAATACAAACCCCAAACATGTCATAATTTTACTAGATATGCAATTAATGTGAAGATTTGCTAATCTAAGCAATAAAAGACAAGTCTTGATTAAATAGAACAATAAATGAGATGAGTTGTTTGTTCTACTTACCAAGTAAATACATTAATGAAGACTCATGCTTAAATGATGCTAGAGCTGAAAGATGAAAATGGGTTTTGGGGTTTGGAGAGTCAATATATGAAGCTCGGAGCTTTATCTCTCTATAGCCACTCAATCTCTCTCTCTCTCTCTCTCTCTCTCTCTAGGGTTCAAATTTCATGCCTTTAGTGAAAAAGATGAAAAATAGATGGTTATATAGAAGCTCTAATTGAAACGGCATTGTTTTGAGAAAGTAAGACAAAAAAAAGTTGCAATACACTGGTATGGACCTGCGAAGTTACCAGCACAATGGGACCAGAAAAATCATGAAAAATCACTTTGCTGGTAACAATGCAGGTAAGGACCCGCACAGTACCCGCCCACTGACAAATAAGTACAACAAGCTGATTTCCAAACAGATCAAAACAAGATCAAACGATATCCAAACATTTCGTATATATACCGTTGGAAAGGTATCAAAGTCTACTTTCTACAATATTTTACAAAATGAGGTTTCGATGTCTATAAAAAGAGATATGGTTAAAAGAGTGACTAAAGGTCAAATATGGACAATAACAAAATGTCCAAAACTCATGGTATATGACCATGTGACCAAAGATCAAACTAAGAGAAGAATAAGACATTCTCAAATGGTCACTCATCGCGCTAAGAAAAGCACTCCATCATGCTTGCATGGACGTTTCTAATCAAGCATCGAGAAACGAATTACATCACACAAAAACTATACTTAGAACTAAGAATGAGGTGCAAGTGTGATTGAGAAAAGAATGCACACATAATCAATAAGGAACAAATTCATGAGAATATAAATGCATGTAAGTGTGTGTGTGCAACTAATCTCTTCAAGAATCAAAGTCAAGTAGATACCTTTTGAAGCTTTTAATCTTGAAGTCATAGAGATGCTTAAAAGCTTGCCATCGAGGACCTAAGTTATCCATTACAAAAGCATCCCCAATATGATTTGTCATGAAATAAGTCAATCATAAAATGGAAACCCTTACAGCTGGTATCAAATAAACTACGGCAGATGACTTCTTGCAAGTAAGTTTTCATTGAATCATGACTTCATGAAAATACATTTTTTAAAATCTATTTCCTTTTTTTTTTTTCACAAACACTCCTAAACCATTAATAATTAGCTTGAAAATTTGACAAACAAAAAAAAATCAATTTATCTATAAAAATACAGCATTAATATTGTTTTTTTTTTCTCTCTCTCTCTCTCTCTCTCTCTCTCTCTCTCTCTCGACGAACGACATCTCGGCGTCTCCCTTTCTGGATGAATAGTATCGCGTGCTCTCTCGATGAAACCTTAAATAAAAGCTAGAATGTACAACTACATAATCTTAGTCTATCGGTCACGGCAAAGACTCAGTAAATGTAATCACTCGTGCACTCGAGCTTCTTCACATTTTTTGGTTCTTCAACTGCTGTATGGTTTACTTGTGATTTAACTTGAATTTTTGTTTGTTTGCTTGTTAGACTGTGTACAAAGGGGGGAAGAAGAAGACTATTGAGTATTTTGCGATTAAGAACGTCGATAAGTCCCAGAAGACAGAAGTTCTTTGCGAAGTAAAGGAAATTTATTTTACTATTTTTGAGCTCTCAATTTTATTATTCGTTAATTTTGGAAATGATAGTTCAAAGTTTATTTGATAAAGATATAAGCTGGAATTAGACTAATATGAGATTATGCTTTATATCACTCATTCAATGTTTGTTTTTGAGCTAATCAAATGACTCTAGGCTGAAGTTATACGGTTTGTTATCGATTTTTGAAGATAGGTTTTGAATTTTAAGTACAATACATCTTAATCACTTGGTAGTAACTGTTTATATCATTTCATGATCCTAACTTGGTTGTTAACTAGTGACATTAGATATTAATAGGACATGTTTCCAGAATTTATTAATCGAATATGTTTAAAATGAATATCTCAGAAGTTGTAAATGATATTCAATGTAAGCTGTAAGTTGTAATTTCATGACATATACGTATGTGTCATAAAGTCAGTTATATCGGGTTAAATTTTGGGTATTGTTAACAAGTACTTTTATCTTCTTTTTTTTTTTGTTCTTTACTAACACTTGGGATACCAAAACACACTTGAAGATAGAACATACAAGCCAAGCTATATGTCATATAAATAAATACATGATTTCTCTCCTTGTGTTAAGCTAAAGCTAGATTTGACTGTTATGCATTAACTTCTAAAATCTTGTATTGAATGCAGTTTAGCATACTTCAGTCCCTCGATCACCCAAATGTTTTAAAGTTTTATTCTTGGTAAGTCTCGTTAATGCGTAGCAATATAAAGTTATTCTAATTGCCTATAGTGGTAAGCTAGTGCTATGTTACTTGATGTTTCCTAGGAAATTTCAATTTATTGCTTTTTTCCCTCTGAATTATAGTTTAACATGTTCGTACTTTTTATTGCTTACCTTCGCCAATAACTTCTTTTTTCTGTGTAACAGGTTTGAAACATGTGCTGATATGTGGTTAGTTTTGGAATACTGTGTTGGAGGAGACCTTATGACTTTATTACGACAAGTAAATACACTTTGTTTTTATGTAAACTTGTAATGGTGGAAGAATTGGTTTGCATAATTTTTTATTCTTATTAGATGGGTTGGTTTTGCATAATTTATATCATGTTGTAATACAAAATTAAAAATTTCATAATTGCTGCTATTCATATTTAGAATTGCATTATTAATATTTTATAGATGAGTTGCATGATGGGGTGCTACTTAAAAAGGCAGTTCATGATTTTGCACGAGACCTTATCAGAGCTTTGCAATAAGAAATGCATTACCTAGGTTTTTTTTTTTTTTTTTTTTTTTTTCCCTTCTCCTTCTCTTTGTGTGGATATGTTATATATTTTGGCAATGACCTCTATTGTTAGATATTTACATTCAAAGGGAATCATATACTCTGATTTGGATCCATCAAGAATCCTATTGGACGAGAATGGACTTTTAAAGGTAATAATGGATTTTAAATCTTTCACATGATTGGGTGCAATTAACATATTTGCTAAGTATTTGATCAAGCATCTTTGTATGATATGTTTATTAATGCATCTATTCAATTTTAAATTGGCAAGGGAATTGAGTGATATATCCAAAACTCCTTCCAAGGTATGTTGATCTACGTATTCCGATATTTAAGTTGTGAATACATTTTAGATGGTTTAAATCATAACTATCTTTTTCATACTTTACCTTATTGTTTTCTTTCTATGTATTTGTTTAGTTGCCTCAAGTAAAACATGGAGCGTACGGTTATATGGCACCTAAGCTGTTTTATGATAGAGGAGTTCATTCATATGCATCTGATTTATGGGCCTTAGGCTATTTAATGTTTGAGTGTTATGCAAGTCGGCTTCCCTTTGTAGGAACAGAGTTCACTCAGCTAGTTAGATCGATACGTAAGGATCTAACCCCACCTCTCCCACGTACTCCAAGCTGGCCATTTGCCAATCTAATTAGTTCTAATCAATTCTCTTCTAGTTAACGATCCAACTCAAAGGGTACAGTGGCTTGAAGTTTGTGGGCATGGTTTCTGGATAACTAAATTCACATCAGTGCCTTTACCTCCTCAGCTTGCATTTGATAGTATAATAGAATTATATGTTAGACCATACCTTTCCAAACACAATGGTGATAGATCATCATAAAGCAAGACCCCTCCTAAATCACGAGAAAAAGATTCAAGGGTTCTGAAACATTATGAGAAGCCAGTTTTGGTATTATCTCTAATCAATGGTGCACTTAGTGGTGGTTGCAAGAATCATGCAAAAGTTTCTAGCAAATGAGTTGTTGAGAAGCAGAAAGATCCTTCCGGTTCTACCAAGTGTGTGAATCTCTTATGGTCGTCAAGTATAGCAAAAACAAACTTACTAAGGGAGGGTGGGAAAAAAAATCTACCAAAGGCCCTTGCCTAACAATTCTGAGAATGAATCTTAAATCAAAATTGAAAACACAGATATGGTACTTCATTTTGATAAGAATAATGAAGTTGAGACACATGACAAACCAGATGGGTCTGATAACCATCCTTGTACAACTGAAGAAAAATCATCTAGTCAAACTTAGAGAATTAAAGAAGGTGCATGGCCTGCTCTTGATGTTAAGTCTTCGAAATCATCAAATAGCCTTTCTTAAGTATGTGGCATCCATTAGATCTTTCAGTTAGACCTATAATTCCCAGTAGAAAAGCTAATAAATTGTCAGAAGTATTTCCTTCACTTCCATTTAAAGCCCTGCAAGCATCTGACTTTGTAAAGATGTCAAATGAGCAATTGGATGCACTAAGCAATATGATCATAGCCATTTTGAATGGGAAAACAAGTGTCGGAGAGAAGCAGAATGTAATTCGATACCTTGAGATGTTAAGCAATAATGTTGATATAGTCAATATTGTGACAAATGGTCTAATAATGCTCATGCTTGTTAAAATGCTCCGACTATCCAAGCCACCAGTTTTGCGCCTTTAACTGACTTCACTTATTGGTTTGCTCATACAACATTCTACTTGTAGCGATGCCAATTTGGTAAATTCTGGGATTTTATGTTTACTATGGCCTTAGGGACAAGCAAAAACAGGTGAGAAGGTTCTCTATGGTTGCTTTAGGCAAGTTGATGTGCTATATATCCAAAGAGAATGACCATGCTAGAGACAACAATTAGTCAGAATCTATATCAAGAAGGAACGTCACACATCACCTCGCTAGCAAGTTAGTTTTCCTAGCCTAATTTCACAGATCTCTTATTTTTGTGCAAGGTTATGTGTATCTTGATCATTGTTTCCTTTGAATTTTTGGTTTTCTACCCTTCAGCATAGTTTCTAATCTTGTTATCAAACTTTGTTTAATGGATAGTTTCTTTCATTTTCCATGTCGATTGAAATTTTTAAGATTGATGCTCATTAGACAGCCTTAGCTCCTTTATGTATTCTTTACCTACTCTACTTATGCTTTGTTTTCCCGTTTTGTATAATTTCCTTTTGTTGGATGCAGGTTCCAAATTTGTTGATTTTATTGGTATCAGTAATTTTATGTCATTGGGAGGATGATATGACTTAACTTTATGCATTGAGGACAATTGGAAATATTTGCAGTCAAAGAGGTCAGTGGGTAACCCGCTTCTGTAGCTGGGATGTGATTAGTAACTTTTGTTATATATATATAGAGCTACAAGGAAATAGGAGAGAATAAGGCTAACTGCAGGATCATGTTTGGTTTGCCTTGTCTGTTTCAATCCTCCAAGCATAAAATTAGTTATGAAGGAACTTTCATTCAAGGACATATCATAAACTCTGGTTAAAGGCAGTTCGTGCAATAATCAAATCAGTTTAAATCTTTTAAACATGGCCATGATTGGAAGCCATATATTCACTATTATTGGGTGACATATTCTACCCCTAGTGGAGGATAAGAATCTGATCCATAGTCTAGTGTCTCTCATTGAGCGGCGAAGTGAAGTTTTAAAGGGAAAGACACTTCTTTATGTTGCTTTCTGGTATAAGAATGAAAAAAGATAGATGCTGCACTTTCTCTAGAATGCTAGGTTACTCCCTATAGTGGACAGTCTGGAGGAAGAGATGGATAGCTTTGTGCAGCAGTGTTTAAATGCATATGTGCATGTTGTGGTATCTATTATACTGGGTTTACTGGATACTATAACTAGAGATGTTCAACAAAAGATGGGATGAAGGCGACACATGGAAATTTCTGCCCATACCAACCGAGCTGCTTCAAAGACCAATCTTTATTTGTTTCCTATAATTCTTCATCTTCTTGGGAGATCATCCTTAAGAACAGGGTTGCTTTGAACTTTGTCCTTTATTTGATCTCCCATCTAGGAGAACCATTGTTAGAGAGTTTTGAGAGTAGTATTTTAATAGGAGTAAGGTGAGGGTTTGTCTAACCATAGACATATGGACATCAATACAAAATATAAACTACATGGTTGACACTGCTCATTTTGTTGATTATGATTGGCAATTGCAGAAGGGGATTTTGAGCTTTAGTCAAATAGTTGATCATAACTGAGATTCAAAAGTGTATTGATCGCGCCAAATATGTTGTATATTTCGGCCCTCAAATCCATATCCTTTGTGTCTTTTTCATGCATTTTAGTGTCACTTATGGGCTCTATGTTCGTAATTGAATGCGTTTATCCATTTCTAGTACTTAGAGCGTAGTGCAGGTCTTTCAGACAAAAAAGGGACCAAAAGGGCAAAAAGTTGGTCAAATGGCAACAAAGGCATCAATAGTGCGGGTCTCAACCGCACTATCACCAAAACCTAGGATCAGACTTCTGAAGGAAGGATAAAGTGCGGGTGAGTGCGGGTTATTCACCCGTACTCTTGCCCAGGTCTGAGACTTGACAACTAAAGACTTGATAGAGTGCGGGTGAGTGCGGGTCATCCAACTGCACCATCACCCGCACTCGATCCCTTTCTAGAGAGATAGAAATTGAAGGATTCACTAAAGTGCAGGTGAACCGCACTCTCACCCGCACTCTGACATGATCTAGTGTCGTTTTAAAACATTTTTGTAACCTATATCGTATGGAGTATAAATAGAAAGTGTTGTATTCGTTTTAAGCAGCTTTTGACACTTAGAAAAACTCTGAAATTGTAATCTAAATCTAAGAATACATTTCTTCTCATTTCATTCACAATCTACTCATCTTAAAGGGAACTTGAAGGAAGGAGATGATCTCTATGGATTATTTCTCCATCCTTTCTCTTATTTTCATTATTGTAATGAGTAGCTAAATCCCCTCTAAGGGGTTGATGGATTAGTTTGTTTTGATGTTAGGTTTTTGTATATAAACATTATTTCATTTATATTTCGTCTTTCTTAGTTCTATTCATGAGTATGAATGTTTTTATTGATTTATTTGTCTTTGATACATTCTCTTTGCAAGTTTCTATTTGGATTCTATTTGTGTAAACAACTTGATATACACTTTATTAGGCAATTTATTGCTTATGCCAATAGATGGGATTTCTGGAATCTCGGCTCAATGACCACGTTCTTCACCTAACCTCAAACGGGAGTCCGTCACTATACACCCTAGGACTGCTCTTGTGAGAGGATTAGAAGCCTTCTCTATACACCCTAGGTTGGCTACCTTCATTTTTGGTAGAGCCTTTTTTAAATAACGAGCATTCATGATAAAGATCCGAAACGAGCAACTAACTCTATACACCCTTGGTTTTTTGCTTGGGAAGGATCGATCACTAGTAGGGGGCTAATTCTATACATCCTAGGTTGGCCCCTTGCTAGAGATAAAGAGCCAACTCTATACATCCTAGGTTGGCTACGGTTGTTGAAACGAGCATATTTTCGTGTTGTATGGAATTCCCCAATATTAGCTTACTAGTCCGTCAATTCCTTAGTTTTCCATCATATCTATCTACATCCCATTTGTATTCCATTTTTAGTTACTTTTCTAGTGTAATCTTATAGTGTTTGCTCATTCACATTTTCACAACATAAACCATTTACTTTTATTGCATTAATATTACTTAGGTTCTAATTAGTTTTAGCTAAATACGATCCTTGTGGACGATACCCCACTTACCGCCATACTTGTGCTTTCATATCATTTAGGGCTTTTGTGAGGTTTATAAATTGTTTTTGACAAGTGGATTTACATACACAAAACGGCTTTGTCAAAATGGCGCCGTTGCCAGGGATTGGTGAGTTTACCTTTGATTAGTTTTTATTTGAGTAGTATTTGTGTTTAGTTACATTTCTTTTTAGTTTGTTTGTTTCTTTTTATGTCGTGCGGTATTTATTGCCGAATTTCAGGATTCTAGGTTTATGCATGGAAAAAGATCGTTAAGAAGACTAGTTTTACCAATCAACTATAACATAAATCAAGTAAGAAGATTATTAAATCAGTTTGAGTGGATTATGGAAGAAGGAAACCCTCAGAATCAGCACGATCACAATATGGGAGACAGAAATCCTCAGAATCAGCATGAGCAGCAGGCTTATGGGCCGAATCAGCACGATCAACAAGCTTATGAGCGTGATCTTAGTGTGCATGGGGATGAACAGCTGGGTCTCACCATGGGCGAGTATACACTCCCTTTTGTAGGAAATGTGCCTAGGGCTATAGTACTCGATGATGTTGTGAGGCAATACGAATTGAAGAACATGCATATTGGTCTCCTTCCATCTTTCAGTAGGAGAGTTTATAGGATTATGCTCAATAAAAAGAGTGTAATAATGTAATTAATAATCTTTTCATATTAATAAAGTGATTTCCGATTTAACAAATCTTATAGCATTTATAGTTTCTGTTAATGGAAAATTATCGCTGGGGGTAAATATCCAAATAACAACTTTAAGAACCAAGATCGAGATAGATCTCGGTCGGAGGGGTATCACGTAGTTTGATACTAATAAGATTCCTGTTAAACCGAGCTAAAAACTCATACAAAGAAAGATTAACAAGTACGATTTTATTGATAAAAAACATGTATACAACTGATGAAATTTTTAGGGTATGATGATCTATGGCAGTATTCAATGTTTTTCGTTAGGTGATAGAGATGGCGTGCTCGTGCCTGTCGATAAGTAAAATTGAATGCGAGTGTAGGGTTTGGGGAGCCGAATTTTTTTCTCTTCCATTATGATGAATGTAGTGTTGTATATATAGGTCTTGTTGCTTGTCATGCACTCCTATAATTTCGGTCTAGGGTTTTGCCAATCACAGGACTTTCCTTCCTTCTAGGAGACAACCTTGTAGGAGCTTTAATTATCTGAATCAAGCGATTCCTTTTTGAGAGGATTCTGATACTAGTGGACTCCTTATTCGAATGGAATTCTTGAGAGGTGGGAAAGAGTCTACCCTTTCATCGGGAGATGAACGACCACGTTTTATTCCCTTAGCCTTGGAGCTTTAAGACCTGTCTGTCTGAAAGTATGGATATATAATTCTGTGAGTATTTTTTATAGTTATCTGGCGAGAGGATCCCAAGAGGTATTTGGGTTCATCTGGGTTCTCGTGTACCCCACCTTTTGCTAGTTTGATGTTTTCCTAGTTAGGTACTTGGTCGACGGGGTATCCTGATATCGATTGTTCTCGCAATGGGGTTCCCGGTTAGATGTAGAAGCGGGATATTTTAGTTGAAGTTGTATCTGGATGTCCGTATAATGCGACAGCGAGTACCCTACTGAAGCAGTAGCGAGGTATCCTGTTGATCTAGTAACGGGATACCTGTCTGGTGCAGTAACGGGGTACCCCATTGAGCTCTGTAATAGTATTCTGAGTTAAACTCCGTGTTGGAACATTTTAGGGGTCATCGGGATTGCTAGGCTTTGTTAGAGTTACTCCGAGGGAGGAGGTAGGTACCCAGATTCAACCCAGTATTCTTCTTTTTAGGAGTACCTATATGGTATCTCGGCCTGTGCTTCTTCCTTGTATCCGAGTGGAAAATTCTTCTTTGGTCCTTTGCCAATTTTGGTGGTTAACAGAACTCCCCCTTGACTTGAACACCGTTGTCTTATCAGGGTTGGAGTTAGGATTCCATTTTTGCTTGAAGGATTTTCTACCTTGTCTGTTAGCTGTTCGATTAGGTATCATACCCGGGAAGGAAATCCCACCTAGATACGTTGGTAATCATTTTGTTTTAGCCACTTGTCAGATGGTGATAAGCTTGCGGATTTCAAAAACGAGCCATTTTGGCGCTATTAATGTAAAACCACCATTGGCACGTCTTCCAAGCACGTCGCCGGTCATCCATTCCCCATCAATTCCGATTTTCTAGCACGTTACCTATTACGAACTCCTTATAAATTTCGATTTCCTTGTCTGTGACCGACTGTCTCTGTTTATAAGTAACCTAGTATTCCAGCTACCTTTCCTCATTACTTTCAAATTCAAAAGCAACAAAGAAAAAACCCTAGCTTTTTTCTTTCTTTCTTTTTCTTACCAGCAATCTTTTAGGCTTTCCTCTTTCTTTTCTAGTGGCATCTCCTTCAAAACTTCCAGTTCCTTCCCCAAGTCTTCATCCCACTTCCTCTAAACCTCATCCCGATTTGCCCCCTTTACCCAACAGTCTTTATGATCTTCTTACGGAGGGATCCAAGGCGGGCTCTTTGATACCGCAGGGAAAAAAGAGAGGTCGAAACGAAGTGGACGAGTCAGGTGATGAACAGACGCCGTTACGCCGTCATTCTATAAGGAATCCAAGAATCGGGTCGGGTCGGGTCGGGTTTCCACAATATGCCAGTGGACCCGGTTCACCTCACTGATGAAGAAGATACCAAGGTTGGTGGCGAGGTATAGGAGGCTAGTGATGCGCTAGTCGTTACATTGACCGGGGTGCAAACCGGTTCTTTCACCTCCTTTCATGATGGGCGTATCATTCCTGATTCTGTATGTACGGTGAAGACCCTGGCTAAGCTGCAGGAGGAGTATCGAATCCCGAATGACATCGATCTCTCCCTTTCTCATCGGGGATATGACATTTACACCCTGCCGCGAGATGTCCTCCTCATCCATAAAACGGCTTTTGAATGCGGAGTCCGGCTCTCTCTTCATCCGACCCTTCACTAGGCTTTGGTCTCTCTAGAATTGGCACCTCTCCAGATCTCACAAGATTTCTGGAAGCATTTGACGGGCTTCTTAGTGCTCTTGAGGGAGCAGGTGTGAGGGACAACATAGACAGGGAGCCGGGCTTTGACGAACTATGTTACTTATTTCAGATAGCGAACTTAGTACCAAGGGGTCAATTCTATTTAAGGGCCTCTAACAAAATGAAGTTCATCGTTCCTGTTGCGAATGTTAAATATGCTCTGCCATGAAAGGAAGAGTGGTTCGTTGTCAAGGGCGAATGGGGAAATACAGCTTATATTAGAGGATTCGAGTACCCCGTCCAACCCAATTCATAGCTAAAGACAAATGGGCGAAGTTGGTGCTTTCTACAGAATCCTGGGATATTATGGGAAAGATTTTAAAAAGGGGGTACATCAATGTGCAATATCCTACTTTGGATCCCTTTGAAGGAGCCCGGCTAGAGAAGTCTTTGAGGATCTCCTACACGTTTCCAGGTATAGAAACTTCATCTGTCGTCTTTGTTCATGTATGTACATTTTTTACTCTCTCTTCCTTACTAAGCTATCTTCTTTTTAACAGTCTCTTCTACCCCGCTAGTGACCGGTTCTCCCACTTCATTTAGGATATGGACAAGAGGTGAGGATTTGCCTCTTTTTACCTCTTCTGTCCCATCTCTTCCTCCTTCTCCCTCCAGTACTGCCCAAGTCACAACTACTCAGCTTGACGCGGTCATTATTCCTCCTTCTGTTTTGGCTAAAGCTCCAGCCAAAGTCCCTTCGCCTTTTCCTACTTCTGCGGGATTACTTGTCAGGACTCCTACTTGCCCCTTTATTCGTATCCTAGGATGCCGATCTATAAGGTCAATGCTGGCTCTAGCTGCCAAAGCCCGGGGCTCCTAAGAACAACCCCAAAAGAAAACCAGAAAGGTTGCTACTCCTCCTGCTGTGGGCACTTCTTTTAATCCTCCTCCAACAGTATTGCCTTCCAAGGAGCAGCCTGGAATTACATAGAAAGAAGTTGCTCCCACCTCCTATCTCGTCGCTGATGTTCTTTCGGGATCGGGGTCAAGAGTTTCTTCCCACGACGAGGTGGTATCCCGGTTCATAGAATCTTGCCCTGGAGGGAGCTTAATGAACATGGCAAAACTTCCTACAGAATTTTTGGCAGCTAAAGGGGCTTTTATATTGGCTGAGGTAGCATTCTACTTCTCCCCTTGTTATTCTCCTCTATTTTCTATAGGTACTGAATCTTCTTCTTCTTGTAGGGTTTTAAATTTGCTTTGGCCATGGAGAAACAGCTGCTGACTCTGAAGGAAGCCTATATAAGGCTTCAGGCCAAGCTAGAGGATACTCAGCAGGAGTTGGCTCAAGCCCAGTAGAGCATGGCCCCTCTACTCCAGGCTGCTAAAGCATCTGAAGATGGTAGGCATGCTGCCATGGTGGAGGCCCAGCTCTATCTACGCTGCCTGGATATCGAGACATTCTGGTCCCTACGTCGACGTGAAGAGAGGGAATGCCTAAAGAGGGAGAAAAGGCTGTTGCAGGATGAAAACCTACTTTTAAGGGAGACAGTGCAGAATTTAGAGGTTCAAAGGTCCTTCTTTTGAAGATGGGTATTTCATTGCCTGCTATGAGGTGGCCACGGCTTTGCCTCCTCCCTTTGATCTTCAGGTGGCCTTGAACTGGGACTGAGAACAAATCATGGCGAAGGCTGCACATCTTATGGGTGAGGATCAAGCTCAGGAAGATTCCTTTCATAATGATGCCCATCCCGGCCAGAGGTCAAGCCTTTCTACTCAGACCGATCCTCCATCTACTCAGGAAGGACAAACACAGGACCCCGTGCCTCTTTCAGAAGTTATTCTAAAAGAGGAGGAAGAAAAAGATGCAGATGGAACCAGGTTTCAGAAGTTGAGGCAGACAAGAGTAGTTTGGCACTGAGTCCGGGACCCCGTGCCTCCTTCAGAAGTTATTCAAGAGGGAGAAGAAAATGCTTCAACTGAATTTATGGTTCCAGCAGTCGAGGAGACCCAGCTTGATACTCCAGCTGAGATGTCCAGGGAAGGAACAGCCAGTCAGGGAGAGAACTTCGAGGAGAAGGAGGACGCTTGACTTGTCTTATATATATATATATATATTTTTTTTAGTAGCCTTTAAGAGGGAGTTAGGCACCCCGTCTGTCCAATAAAAGATTTTTATTTGTTGTAACAAATTATATGTTGTTTGCTCTTTTGATTTAGAAAGAAATTGACTTAGAAAAATATGGACTTTAGAAAAAATCTTGACTTATGAGAGATCCTGATTTAGGGTGGATCCCGCAGCTTCCGTACTCGTAAACAAATGAAACTAACTTTAGAGACCTGCTTCCTGATTTGGATACTTGATAACCATATAACGATCTTGTAACTTGTCATTGTAAGCATCAACGGGATCTAGCAAGTGGACACATCCCTTTCTTTAGTTGGTTTTTAATGAGTATGCAGTAGTTTGAGGTTCTGGGTATCCCGATTGATAATCAAGCCTGCTTCAGCTTTAATTATCTTCAGAAGAAGCACATCATCAGGTATCTCAGCTAGGTATCCTGATTCTGTCATGATAGGCAATTTAAGATTGTTTTAACATCAAGCCTCTCGGAGGTTGGTATACCCTGACCAAGGTAGTTTGAATGCCCTAATGTCATTCCTTCTTGGAGAGACGGAGAAGTAATGAGCTGAGTATCCTGAATGGTGTCCCGATCCTTCTGATGGTCTGTCTTGGTAGGCAACTTAGGCCATTTTAGCACCAGGCTTCCTAGCGGAGGGTATACCCCGGCCAAGGCAGTAGGAGCACCTTGAGGCTATTTCCTGGTCTTGAGGATGTGGCGAGCAACTAAGGCCGCGAGTCCGGATCCTTAGTCTGGTGTATTAGATCCTTCTTGGAGGAGGGTATACCTCGACCAAAGCAGCAGGAGACCCATAAGGCTATTTCTTGGTCTTGAGGATGCGGTAGGCAACTAAGGCCATGAGTCTGGGTCCTTAGTCTAATATATCAGAATCTTCTTGGAGGAGGGTATTCCCTGACTAAGGCAGCAAGAGCACCATAAGGCTATTTACTGGTCTTGATGCGAATCAGTATTGGCGAAAATTATCAGTCCCGGTAGACAACTTAGGCCACTTTAGCACAAGGCTTCTCGGAGGAGGGTATACCCTAACCAATGCGGCAAGGAAAATTATGTAGGGGAGCTTGCAGAGTGATCATTGGAGAATCATGTAGGAGAGATAACTGACTTTATTGAATTTTTTCAAATAATACCATGTAAAATCGGGGTGCGTATTCCAGCCGATGTAAATTGAATTTCTAAGGGTAGAATTTCCTAATGTGATTAGCATTCCACGTGTGATCCATCAGGTATCCATCCATGTCCTCCAGCTTGTAGATTCCACGTGATTAGCATTCCACGTGTGATCCATCAGGTATCCATCCATGTCCTCCAGCTTGTGTACTGATCGAGGAGAGCCTTTCTGGGGGGAGGTTTGCTGTTTTTTGGCAAGCTTCGTAGGATTGTACGAATTGTTTTGCATCTTGATGTATAGTCGGCTAGAAGTAGCCCATTCTAAGTATTTGGTAGGCTAGTGTCTCGCCTGCTGCATGATTACCACAGTCCCCTGAATGTACCTCGTTAAGTGCCCAAGTAGCATCATCTGGGTGAAGGCATCTAAGTAGGGGGAGGGATTTCCCTTTGCGGTAAAGGTATCTGTCCACAAGGCAGTACCGGGTAGCGATTCTCTTCAGTTTGCGTGCTTGATCTGGATCTACAGGTAGAGTGTTACTTCGGAGGTAGTCCACTATTGGATCCATCCAACAAGGGAATCGGTTGACTGGTAGGATCTCCACCCCCTAGCTATGCTAGAATAGGGTATCAGTTGCAGAGGTACCTCCTTTGGTAGGGTATGCCCCTCACCTGCCGCAATCTTGGCTAGAACATTTGCCCGGTGATTTTTCTCTCGGGGTATCTGTTCCATCCTTACGCCTTTAAATCTTCATATTACTTCTCGAAATTTAGCAAGATATGCTACCATATTGTCTCCTTTTGCTTGGTACAACCCCAACACCTGGTTGACCACCAATTGGGAGGAATTTGACCCCTAAGGCTTCTTCTACTCCCATTCCCGCTAGTAAGGCTTCATATTCTGCTTCGCTATTAGTAGCCTTGAACTCGAACCTGAAGCAGTGGTTGCATTCGACTCCCTCTAGGTCTATCATAACTATTCCAGCTCCGCATCTTGATTAACTTGATGACCCATCTGTGTATAGAATCTATGTCTTGTTTGTAGGGAAAAATACCAAATAAGTACACGCAGCGGAAGCGATACTAAAAATTAGATTTAGTGACTTTTAAAAAATTTTCCTTTATGAACCTTAAACCCTTTAATTAATTAAACATACATATACAATAACAATAAGTAGAATACCTTTTGTCGCGTGATCCGATTGACTTACGTCGATGGTAATCCGCAAGATCTTCAATCCTAGCACGAACGTGGATCACCTAGGAGCGTGGTCTCCCTTTTCTTTGAATTGCAAACCTGTGAATGGACAAAACAAACTTTTCTTTTCTTTGTTAGTCACAAAAACAATCAAAAGAATGACTAAGATTATTCCGGTTACTTTTGAGTTCTCAATCTAATGATCAAAACTCGCGTGAACCTAGATCGATATCGTATACACAAGCTTATTGATGAATCAGCAAATAGTATACTATCAAAGAATAATCTAACACTCCTTTTTGTTTTAGTAGAATAAAAAGCTTTCTATGAATTGAGAAGAAGAAGAAATTTGTATCATGAACTCATATCATGGCCGAATTCTATACTTGTCAATATATAGGTGGCCTAAGTTTTCTTCTTCTTTTCTTTTATTATTAGGGTTGCCGAAATCCTAACCTAGAAATAACTAGGGTTGCCGAAATCACATGCCCACCATAGGCTTATGTTGCACCCTAATTTCCATCTAGTTTTTAAGACATCAAACCCTAATCCAACTCATAGGTCTTTTATTCTTTTATTTTGACTAAATAAAAAAAGACTTCTTATTTGATTAAATAAATAAAACTAATTATTTATTTCCTTATCAAACAAGTCTTTTAATTTTACTTTTAGGAAATATATTTCTTGATTAGAAAAGATTTGTTTCTTTAATTAAACAATTAATTAATAAATTAATTAATTCTTATTTAATTAAAACAATGAAACAAAATAATATATTAGGTTAAACTAACCCTTGCCGCCCCACTTAGAGTAAATGGGCCAAAATATTATTTTCTTATTTCATTTAATCCATTGGACTTTAAATAAAAAGCCCACATGTGAACCAGACCCATTCTTACTAAAAGAAACAAGCCCACATGTCTTTCAATAATATATTAATATAATTGAGCAGCCCATTACTAAAATAATGTGCAAATTATATTCTTAATATATTAAATGCAATTCTAGATGGACCCTTAAATTGGTCCGGTAGAATATATCAAGTGATCCATGCAAGTCCGTGTGGATTGGGGATCTTGGCGGGCCATCTAAATTTAAGCTTCAATAGACATAACCTAATCACAATCAACAAATGATTCACTTAGGTCCGATCCATTAATTTTAACTCATTCCACTAAAGAGCTAAAACCGAACTCTTAAATAAAGATAGAAAAGGAAGATGCTCCTCATTCATACCCTAGACAATCATATTGGAGATAGTGTATCCTCGTGATTAATATCAGTAATCGCCAAGAGTTCATAGACCGCCTATAACTCTCCAAGTTACCATATTTACTCATATGACCACGTTTTGAACTTGGATATTTTGACTTGTCCAGAAGCCATGTTTTCAATAGACACTATCGAAAACTCAACGTTGAGATTTAATATCCAATTACCTCAAAACATCCATATGATGATATTATACTCTCATTTAATTAAATGGAGCCACGATGTCCATATCTATAAATGAAGTCCTCTATCGATTAACAAATGAATATCACCAAACTATCGAGGATAGACTATGCGATATAATCGTACTCATTGATAACTCAAATGATATCACTTGCAACCATAAGTCCATCATTTATCTCAGGATTAAGATAGACTCTCCGATTGTCCTGATAATGAAAAGACTTTTATCTACTGACGGTTATAGATAAAGTATTTCATTGTGATCTAGTTCAATGCACCCAGTGCTCTAGATCCTTTTGCTCGAAGACACTCCGATGATTTTAGACTTATCATATCTCATTTGATCCCACTCAAATGCTAGTAAAAGAATTCTACAACTTTAACAAGATAAAGGTGTCTAACCTTTAACTTAAGTTGTGAACATTATTCAAGACTAACTAAAGAATTGTGTCTACCATATACACATCTAGATGTACGAACAATTCTTCTTTTCCCATAGTCTTTAGACCTTATGATTATTTACTTTGACAATTATAATATTAAACTATAAATGCTATAGGATTTGTTAAACCAGAAATCACTTTATTATTATGAAAAAGATTGTCAATTACAACATTACACTCTTGCTATTGAGCATAATCCTAACATTGTTATCTTCAGACCAGTTCAGATCGGTCTGATTCGGATTAGGGTCGGGCTTGATAACTAGGTCCGGATTTATGCTGAACTCCACTACAAAGTCGACTAAGGCCTGTGCTTTGATCGTGGACCTTGGCTTGTATTTGATGTCAAATTGGGTGAGCTCTAGGGCCCATAGAACCAGTCTGCCTGACACATCCGGTCTCTGAAGGAATTGTCGTAAGGGCTGATCGGTGACTAACACGATAATGTGTGCCTAAAAATAGGGCTAGAGTTTTCTAGCTACAGTTACTAAGGCATAGGCGAGTTTTTCCAGGAGGGTATAATATTTTTCAGACTTGGTGAAAGCACGGCTCATATAGTACACCGGTCTCTGTATTCCATCATTGCATTCTTTCACTAAGGTCCCACTAGTGGCAGCTTCTGAGACAACTAGGTAAAGTTAGAGCTCTTTTCCCGTGAGGGGCTTGACCAGTAGATGGAGACTAGCCAAGTATTCCTTCAAGGCTTGGAAATCCAACTCGCTTTGTTCATCCCACTTTAGCTTCTTTCCCTGTTTGATAATCTTAAAGAGTGAGGCATTTATCGGTGGAGCGGGATATAAATCGGTTCAATGCTGTTATTCAGCCTGTCAATCCCTGCGCCTGCTTGAGTGTTGTGGGAGACTTAAAAGTCTAGTATGACCTTGATCTTCTCGGGATTAGCCTAAATTCCCCTTTCATGTACCATGAACCCTAGAAACTTTCATGCTGCTACCCCGAAAGCACACTTTGTGGGGTTCAGCCTCATCTGGTTCTTCCTAATTACCTGAAAAGTTTGGCTTAAATCTTCTGGGTGTTACCTAGCCTCCAAATATTTTGTAATCATGTCGTCTATGTATACCTCCATGGATCTTCCTATCTGCTGCTTGAACAATTTATTCACCGTACGCTGGTATGTAGCACCTGCATTTTTAAGTCCGAATGCCATTACCTTATAGCAGTAGAGGCATTGCCTTGTAATGAAGCTGGTCTTGTCTTGATCTGAGGGATGCATCATGATCTGATTGTATCCCGAGAAGGCATCCATGAAGCTTAGAAGCTTGTTTCCCGCGGTAGAGTCGATGAGCTGGTCGATCTTAGGCAGCGGGAAGCTATCTTTGGGGCAAGCCCGATTGAGATCTGTGTAGTCCACACACATACGCCATTTTCCATTAGATTTGGTTACCATGACCACATTGGCGATCCATTCAGGATATCGGGATTCCCTTATGAACCCGGCTTTTAGGTTTATCCACTTCTTCCTGGACTGCGGCGTTCCGTTCGGCGTTGAAGTGTCTTCATTTCTGTTTCACTAGTTTGACGGTTGCGTCTATTGCCAGCCTGTGAGTGGCCAAGCTAAGAGGAATGCTGAGCATTTCCTCATGGGTCTAAGCAAAAATATCGTTGTATTCTCTGAGGAGCTTTATCAGTCTTCCTTGACTTCGGGATCCAACCCCCCTCCGACTTTCACCACCATAGTGAGATCTTTTCCCCGATAGGTATTTCTTCTAATTGATCTGCAGGATGACCACTGATCCAACCCCGCTCTTTATCCTCATGTTCTTTTATGTTTATGTCTGGTACCTCTTCTTCTTCCATGTCATAATGACATTGTTCCGGTGTATCCGAGTTTACTTCACTGGCCACATGTACGAACTGTCTGGCTAGCACGGCGGGATTAGTGGATACCGCATAACAATTGCGCGCTGCCTGTTGATCCCCTCTCACTTCTCCCACTTCTGTTCCCACTGAAAATTTTAGGACGTTGAGATAAACGGATAGTACCCCCCCTAAACCCTTAAAGGAAGAGCCTACCCAGAATGGCATTGTAAGCAGACGGGGTATCCACAACGATGAACTCCGTCATCATGTTCTACCGAAGTGAAGCTTCTCCGACTATCACCGACAGGATTTTTAATCCCATGGGCATTATAGAGTCCCCTGTGAAACCATACAAAAGCGAAGTGCAACTGTTGTAGCAAGAATTCTTCAAGTTAAGTTGCTCATGAGCTTCCTTAAATAGGATGTTGACGCTGCTATCTATATCGATCAAAACACGGTGAACCCAACAGTTAGCTATCTGTACCAAGATTACCATGGGATCGTCATGTGGTTGGACTGTATTGTAGACATCTTCCTCTGCAAAGACAATCTTGGTAGAGCTGGATGGATCACGGGACCCACTGTTGACCTTGAATATCTCATGACTTGCGTTGAGTCTGGGAATTTTTCTTGTGTGGTTCTTCCTAGAATTGTTGGAAGTTCCATCCAAGGTAGGGCCTCCATTAATGGTATGAATCACTTGAATCTGGAGCATTAGATCCTTTTCCCCATCCCTCCTTCTATCTGCCGCCTCCTGTATCCCGCTTTGTATCCGTTTCCCCTCATTAATGCTATCCCGTACCTGTTATAGAAATTCTGTCACCAGGCCTCCCCTTACCAATCTTTCGATCTGATTGCAGAGACTGTAACATTCTCAAGTGTTGTGTCCGACATCCTCGTGGAAATCGCAATACTTGTACTGGTTCCTCCTGTCAGCTGGGACTTTCATGGGACCTGGCTTCCTAAGTAGGCATTTGTCCCAGATGGAAATGTATATGGTTTCCCTTGAATCGTTGAAAGGGGTGTAGTGATTATATACATCTTCTTCCCTTGCCACCCGGGCAACTTCTTTTAGAGGGGCCGCCCTGGGGGGCGATCTCCTAAGAGGGGATATCCTAGTCGGGTACCTTTTCTGGTATGAGGGATTAGGAGGCGGCCTGTAGGTTGACCTATTTAGGGGATGATTTTGTAATCTCTTAACTGTTACAAGCTTTGGAGCCTCATTCTTAGGACGTGAGGCCAACCGGGCTTCATCATGCTCCACCTTGATCCGGAGTTGCTCTTCTATATCCACCTGTTCTAAAGCTTGATTGTAAGCTTCTTGGTAAATTTCTAGTGGATGCTTAGCAAAAGAGTGGAATAATCTGCTCGCCCAGAAGTTTTTTTAGAAATTGGCCAAAGTTTCTTTTTCGTTGAATACTCTCATCTGGATCACTTCCTTACGAAATTTCTCTTATAAGACCTCAATGTTTCACCCCGCTCTTGAATCACATATTGAAGCAAGATAGGGTCCTTGGGACGAGGCTTGATTCCTTGAAACTGTGCACAGAAAGCTGTGGTGAGCTTAGAAAAAGAATCAACACTACCTGATGGCAATTTCCTAAACCACGTTTTGGCACAGTCAGCCAAGGTCGAGGGGAACATCCTACACATGGCTGACCGTGTTGCATTCTGGACTTCCATCTGGTGCCTACTTCTATGGCTTTTTCGAAATCTGGCGCTTCCTTCTGAGTCTGGTTGTGGATCTTTCTTCTTTCCCTTTGGCCCTGCCGGGGGTTAGACCCTCCTCGACGGAATCTCAATCGCGGACTTTACCAGTCGGGGTCTAAGATTAACTTGGCGAACTGGGTTTGGTGGAGATGGTCCTAGTCAATCAAATACTGGTACTCAAATACTTGGGCTGATGTCTCCTGCAATCCGAGCTGCTTCAAAGGGGATTCCTTGAGCTATCATTCTGAGTCGGATGGCTTATACGTAGGTAACAGCCTGTTGCTCTATAATATCCCGATTGATTTCCTACCCAATCGGATCTTGGGGCAAAGGGCATGTGGCTGTGACTGGAGGACGTATTGGTGCCGGATTGTCATTCATGGATCCTCTACCCCGTTTTCGAGCTCTTTCGGTGGAAACGAGTGACAAGGGTCCTGATGGAGCCGGATGGGCCTAAGAAGATCGCAGTCTCATCTTTCTGCTTCGCCGGATAGAGATAAAACAACTTTTCTATAAATGTTGGAAAAATACCTTCCCACAGACGGCGCCAAAAGTGTTAATGGAAAATTATCACTGGGGTAAATCTCCAAATAACAACTTTAAGAACCAAAATCGAGATAGATCTCGGTCGGAGGGGTATCATGTAGTTCGATACCAATAAGATTCATGTCAAACAGAGCTAAAAACTCATAGAAAGAAAGATTAACAAGTACAATTTTATTGATAAAAAACCTGTATACAACTGATGAAATTTTTGGGGTATGATGATCTATGGCGGTATTCAATGTTTTTCGTTAGGTGATGGAGATGGCGTGTTTATGCCTGTCGATAAGTAGAATTGAATGCGAGTGTAGGGTTTGGGGAGCCGAATTTTTTTCTCTTCCATTTTGATAAATGTAGTGTTGTATATATAGGTCTTATTGCTTGCCATGCACTCCTATAATATCGGTCTAGGGTTTTGGCAATCACAGGACTTTTCTTCCTTCTAGGAGACAACCTTGTAGGAGCTTTAATTATACGAATCAAGCGATTCCTTTTTGAGAGGATTCTGATACTAGTGGACTCCTTATTCGAATGGAATTCTTGAGAGGCGGGAAGGGGTCTACCTTTTCATCTAGAGATGAACAACCGCGTTTCATTCCCCTAGCCTTGGAGCTTCAAGACCTGTCTGTCTGAACGTATGGATATATAATTCTGTGAATATTTCTTATGATTATCTGGCGAGAGGATCCCAGGAGGTATTTGGGTTCATCTGGGTTCTCGTATACCCCGCCTTTTGCTAGTTTGATGCTTTCCTAGTTAGGTGCTTGGTCGACGAGGTATCCTGATATTGGTTGTTCTCGCAGCGGGGTTCCCAGTTGGATGTAGAAATGGGATATTTCAGCTGAAGTTGTATTTGGATGTTCGTATGATGCGACAGCGGGGTACCCTGCTGAAGCAGTAGCGGGGTATCCTGTTGATCTAGTAATAGGATACTTGTCTGGTGCAGTAGAGGGGTATCTCATTGAGCTCCGTGATAGGATTCTAGTTGAACTCCGCGTTGGAACATTTTAGGGGTTATCGGGATTGATAGGCTTTGTTGGGGTTACTTTGAGGGAGGAGATAGGTACCCAGATTCGATCCAGTATTCTTCTTTTTAAGAGTACCTAAATGGTATCTCGGCCTATGCTTCTTCCTTGTATCCGGGTGGAAAATTCTTCTTTGGTCATTTGTCAATTTTAGTGGTTAACAGTTTCATTATTATAATTGTCAAAGTAAATAATCATAAGGTCAAAAGACTATGAGATATAAAGAATTGTTCGTACATCTAGATATGTATGAGGTAGACATAAATCTTCTGTTAGTCTTAAATATTGTTCACAACTTAAGATAAAGGTTAGGCACCTTTACCTTGTTAAAGTTGTAGATTCTTTTGCTAGCATTTGAGTGGGATCAAATGAGATATGATGAGTTTAAAATCATCAAAGTGTCTTTGAGTAAAAGAATCTAATGTACTAGGTGCATTGAATAGGATCACAACGAAATACTTTATCTAAAATCATCAGTAGATAAAAGTTTTCATTATGAGGATAATCGGAGAGTCTATATTAATCCTAAGATAAATGATGGACTTATGGTTGCAAGTATTATCATTTGAGCTATCAATGAGTACGATTATATAGAATGGTGTATCCTCGATAGTTTGGTGGTACTCATTTGTTAATTGATAGAGGACTTCATTTATATATATGGACATCGTGGCTCCATTTATTAAAATGAGAGTATAATATTATCATATGGATGTTTTGAGATATTGGATATTAAATCTTAACATTAAGTTTCCGATAGTGACTATTGAAACTTGGTTTCTGGACAAGTCAAAATATTCAAGTTCAAAATGTGGTCATATTTGATGTCCATTTGCCAAATCTCTAGGTCTAGAGATGCTGCAATGGATAAGAGTATCCTAATGGATTTAAGTATGGCCATATGAGAGAATGTTTCCTTGTAATCGATACCTTCCTTTTGTGTGTAACCTTTAGCTATTAATCTAGCTTTGAAGGTTTCCACCTTTCTATCCATTTCTCTTTTCCTCTTGTATACCCATTTGCACCTGATGGGTTTTATCTCTTTAGGCAAGTCTACAAGAGACCAAACTTTGTTATTGAACAAAGATTTAATTTCATATTGTATTTCCTTTTACCAATGGTGACAATCAACATCCTCAATTGCGTCCTTATACATGTAGGGATCATCGTCATCTGAGAGATTCTCCATTGATTCTCCTAGACCGATGTATCTCTCAGGTTGATCATTAATCCTCCCACTACAACAAGGAATGGTAGATTGTTGATCTTGTGATGGTGTGGAACTTTCAATTGGGTTGGGTTGTGAAACCTCTTGTGGTATTGTATCTCCTGACATCTCATTCAGGACAATTCTACTTTTAGGTACGAAGTCATTCATATAGTCTTTTTCCAGAAATTTAACATTTGTCGAAACAAACATTTTAAGATCTGAAGGACTATAGAATAATATCTTTTAGTTTCTTTTGGATACCCCACAAATATACATGTTTCTGAACGGGACTCCATCTTTTCTGTCTTTCCTTTTAACACATGCGCAGGACAACCAAATATCCTTAAGTATTGTAAACTAGGTTTTTGCCCATTCCATAACTCATGCGGTGTTTGAGGAACTGACTTAGATGGTATATCATTTAGAATTTACATTGCATTTTGTAAGGAATATCCTCAAAAAGATTTAAGAAGCGTTGAATAACTCAACATAGACCTAACCATGTCCAAAAGAGTTCTGTTTATTCTGTGTCTAACGAGTGAGAGATATTTCTATGTAGATAGTATAGATCATTCTTCAATGTACCTTTGCAAATAATTTTGTCATTCTTACTAATAATAAAAACTTTATTAAAAGTAATCGAATATCCAAATTTATTTAAACAAGAAACTGAAATTAAATTCCTCTTAAATTGAGGTACATAATAAACGTCTATCAAATCTAAATGCCTACTAGAATCTAGATAAACTCTAATATCTCCCGCAGCACTTGCAGACACCAACGTTCCGTTGCCCAAATGCAAGTTAATTTCATTCTTATTCAACCTTTTCCTTTCTTGGAACCCCTGCAAGGAATAACAAACATGATTAATGGCTCTAGAGTCTATGATCCAAGAATCTGTAGAATCTGTCAGAAAATATGTTTCAAAATAATTAACATTACCTTCTTCCTTCTTATTCTGGGACTCTAGGCAATTTCTTTTCCAATATCCCTTTTCACCACAAAGGAAGCATTTCCTTTTGATCTTGGTTACTTTCTTGGTGTCCTTCTTGGTAGGCCTAAGTTGTTTTTTCTTCTGTTGTTTATTGACCTTCTGATGGGTCTTAACAGTAGCAACTTTACTAACCATATGAATCTCTTGACCTTTGCCTTTCACAAGGATCTTTTCACGCTTTGAACATCTTGTATCAGGTCTTGCAAGGTATATTCCTTTTTGTTCAAGGTGTAGTCCAACTTGAACTAATCAAAGGAATTTGATAGTGAGTTGACAACAATGTCAACTTTTGTCTCACCATCTATCTCAGCAGCATTCAGTTCTGCAATATTGAGATGTGCTATGACTTTCATCATGTGATCTTTCACAGCATGTCCAGGTTTCATTCTAAGATTCATGGAAGCAGTCACTACCTCCCTCTTAGTCGTCCTGGACATCATAACAAACATCTTCTTTAGAGACATCATTATATCAGCAGCAGACCCTATTCCTTCATGCTGCTGTTGCAACACATCGGAGATAGTGCCATAATGTAACATTTTTCCATATCATCTGAGGTCTTCCACTGCTCATACTCATCTCTTTGCATCACAATAGATTCATTATTAGAAATAGATGGTTTAGGAGTAGTCAGAACAAACTTATGTTTTTCAACTTGCAGCAACAACCCGATTTTCCTTTTCCATGTGACGTAATTATCACCAGTTAAAGTGTTATCTTTCGGGATATTCATTAGGGATGGGGTCATGATTTCTAAATAAAACAAAAAATATATATAAGTAAATAATCATGATAAAGCACTTTCGAATATTTATCTTGAATTAAATAAATAACTCGATCGTAAAATTCAACGGTGATCTAACATCCATAAATGTTATGCCTCCTTTGAGAGTTTGCACCATTTACTAGTTGCACTAGGTCCCACCTAATTGTTAACATAACAATCAGCGTTTTCAATTTTAGCCTTACAATTTTATTGACAGGAACTCTTAGGAGGATATCAATAAAATCACATTGAGTGTATTACCAAGATATCGACCCTCAATTTTCTCTCACGAAAATCCCTCATTTAGGAGTAGATCTCGTTTGAGTCAATTGTCTAATCTATCCTTGTAAGGAAGTATCTTGCTAAATTCCAGTCATTGACGTCCCTTGGGGGGATTACCAATAAAACATAAAGCTCAACTAACCTTGGAGGCCAAAGGTATTTCAAGACACCTTCTCCCACTCAATTATTTAAGGCATGCTCGTAGCCGTGAATCCAAGGTCTACCTACTATTACATTGTAGGCCGATGGACAATCGAGTACGAGGAACTTGGTTTGCATGTTCACTCCTTTTGCGTATACCAGTAGAACTATTTCCCTGATTGTGCTCTTTGCTTCTCCACTGAAACCTATCAGCGTGGTTAAACGACGAGTGATCTTAGATTCGTCGATCTACGTTTCTCTTAGAGCACTCAAGAAGAGAATGCTAGTGGAACTACCATTGTCGACCAAACAATGTTTGATTAGACGGTTGGCTATATATAATGAAATGACAAGTGTATCGTGGTGGGGTGAGAATAAATTGGAACTATCAATTGCGTTAAAAGATATTACCATGTCAACCAAAGGGTTATTAATGTGGGAAGGCTTTACATCTACATTTGATACCTGGCGAGTGTGCCTTTTTGCTGTAGAGTGTGATGTGCTACTTACCTCAAATCCAGCCGATATAAAGTTTACAATGCACTTCAAACATGGCGGAATAGGTGGTTAATCCTTTTCTTTACCCTTTAATCGTTCGTCGCGTTGCGCTAGTGTGGCTTGCCCTTTGTCGGTCAAGAACTCTTTGAACCGTCCTTGCTTCAGCAGTTCGGCCGCTTCAAGTTTTAAAACAATGCCTTCTACCGTTCGATGTCCGTGATCTCCATAAAACTGGCACCATTTGTTCGAGTCTGTGATTTAGAGGTAAGGTTATTTTGGTTGGCCACCTCACCGAATTTCCTATACTCCTTAGGACATTCACTGCCTTCGATGGTTCGATGCTCAAGGTGTATTCAGGGATTCACGTCTTTCTATCGATATGTCTGTTGTCGAATCAAGGTGGTTTATCGTAAGATTGTCTCCTTTCGTCCTCCCGGGTCATTGCTATTTTGTCGATCATTCGATCTTCTATCCACTCGTTGGTTGCGCATGTAGTCCTTATGCGGTTGAGTTGTTGGTCGATGGTTCGCCTCATCTTCTTCCCATTTAATCTGGCCTAAGCTTTTGCTAGCACGTTTTGCATCGTGTGACACGGATATTTGGTCAACTCCTTGTGAAGGTCCGAGTCGTGTTGTAGCCCTTCCTGAAAGAAAAATCGTAGTAGCAAGGTTACAGTTAGGGATTGATACCTTTTCTCTGTTGAACCTACCTATATAATCTTGAAGTTGCACTCATCTTCGTTGGGTAACTGTGTAAAGGTTGTCAGACAACTTCTTTAGCTTTTTGCTGCTCGTAAATTGTTGACAAATGTGACTATTAATTGTGCAAACAAACTGATCAACACATTTGGTAAATTCGTATACTATTGGAGCGCTGGTCCGATGAGGCTAGAACCGAACCCTTTGCACATGCATGACTCCCTTTGATCTCTTGGGATTGCGGCTATGAACATACGTTGTTTTTATTGCGCGATATGGTCATCCAGATTCGTTGTTCCATTGTACTGCTTCATATTCAGGAAAACGTCTTTGGCATCTCTATGAGTGCTATTTCATCCACAAATGGAGAGTCTGCAAAGCTGATCACTGCACTTCGTTTGATTGGAGCGGGCACACCTAAGATCCTTTGGATTATCACTTCCATCTCTGCGAACCTACGAACAACTTTAGGGTCAAAGAAGAGTTGGTTTGACTTTACCATTTCAAAGTTTACGGGATTTTGTTGGTTCGAGTCCCTTTACATCGCAAACGAGGTCAACGGATTAGCTGGATTGGCATTCATATCCATTTCCAGTATTGGCATTCATATCCGTTTCCAGTATTGGTTTGTTGAGATTAATGAGTGGTGGATTCAGTTGCAGCCTCATGGTTCGATCTTTCAGCCACCTCACGGCTTGTTTTGGATTGCCATTTGGTTCTCACGATCGGTTATCAATTAGGATTTGTTCTAGCGTTCACTGCACGTTGTTGGACAGTAGATCGAGCTTCTTTTGCAACTTCTGGTTCTTAGCTAGAACCTCCACATTTCTTTTTCGAGGTTCTGCAAGCGGGTTGCGTTTTTTGTCAGCTATGCCACAAGCGTCGTGAATCATGCCTCGAAGTCTCCAGACTCAATTATCGTCTACGGATTTGGTCGCCTTAGAAATATTGCCAGGGCCACACGGTGGGCACCAAACTGTAGTCGATCGGATCTACAATTAATTCTGTTTGTCGGGGTTGGCACTGGCAACCTGTAAAAAACAGTAAATAAACATAGCGATGGCGAACCACAGGAAGGGTGTTCCTTTTGGGGGACTCTCCGACGCTTAAGTCAATACCTTTTTCGATATGTATAAAATAAAGGGTATAGAATAACAAACTGTATTTGTTCGATATAGTCGAATCGTGCAATTGGTCGATCAAGGATTTGTTCGATGTCGATAGTCGAGCAATTTGGTAGCTTGAATGAGTTAGTGAACTTTGTTTGACTAGGATCGATAAAGGGTTGAGGTCGTCTTTGTTTGATGTTGGTGATCTCAAATCGACCAGTGATGGACCAGTAGTTAATGCTAGAGGTGCACCACCGCAATAAATGTTAGAAATGAGTTTAGAAGAGAGATTTTGAGTGCTTTCGCGTAGTAGGAGGAATATCAAGCCCCTCCTCTGAGAAGGGGCATCTTATTTATAGTGAAGATCAAGGGTCCTCAACGTCTTCATCATTCAAGTAAGCTTGGATCAAGGAGATATTATTTGCCAATTTTGATTCGTTTGAACCTGGCAATCAATTCAAGTGCTGGGATATACGAAAATGTCCCATCATGATTGCCTGATTTATGACCGATTTGACCACGTGTTTTGATTTAGTCTGATGGCTTGTGAGCCAATTTTTGGCCCTTTAGGACTATTTCTGGCGGTTCCCACGAAACCTTTTGGTCTTATTTTTTAGTGGGCTTGCTAAATGGGCCAAAGGCCCAATTTTTGACAACTATATCATCTTAGAGCACAATTCGATAAGGATGTTCAAAGCTATTTTGCATTTTTCTTTTCTGTAACGATCGCCATTAGCGTAAGGTGCCTCTACAACAATGGATGATTATTTTGAGCGAAACAGGATAAGGACGATTGCGGGATATGGATTACAAGGTACTGCTTTTAATGAAGTTTATTTTATTATAAAATTCTTTTATTAAAATCATTACTTTATATATATAATTAAATAATAAATTAATAAGGAAATAAGTTTGATGTCACCCTAAATTAATCAAGAAATTAATAAGGAAATAATAATAAGTTTGATGTCACCAATAAACAAGAAATATTGCCCATAAAAAAAAAATACTAAATTAATCAAATCATTACTTTTTATATAAAATTAAATAATCAAAATACATAAAATATTACCCATAAAATTCTTTATGGGTGTTATTTCATAGACAACGGTAGCTTTCTGTTAGATTTTGATAGAATGGCTACTAATGAACAATGTTTTGTCAAAATGATGATTTTGGAACAATTTAAATAGTGAATGACATTTTTGAGACTCCACCTACCAATTAATAGTGTCTAGTGTTATTTTCTCTAATAAAAAATAGATTTGTGCTACTGGCACACCCACACCGCTGAACTATTTATACCCACTTTTTCAATTATTTAGTATTTTTTTTTTCCTTTTATCAAATTACGTAAAAAGATATACAGTTTTTTTTATAAAAAAAAATCCTGTACAAAGTAAAATTAAAAAAACCCCATTTTCCTTATTTTAAAACCCTAATGTCATAGATTATTTCAAATCACTATATGCTTACAATTTTTGTTTATATTTTCTTTCAGATCTCGATTTCATGTTTTCTATGTTTAATATTTATTGATATTATTATTTCATATGTTTGTTTTGTTTTCTTTTTAAATTCCAGATCCATGTTTGCTATTTTATTTTTCTCTGGTTTATTTTTCTTTCAGATCTTCCAGAGATTCTATGATTTGTATCAATTTTTTTTATAGATTTTATTCCGAATCTTTCAAAGTTAGTTTAATATTATTTACAAAAAAAAAAAATAATAATAAATAAAAAAAAACCAAATTTAGTAAGGATGGTTTCGCTATGAAATAAGAAGAAAAAACAAGCCATGTGAATGGATGCGAGAAAACTGTATATAAAGATTAAAGATGAAGTGTATTTTTATTTTTACTTTTTGAAAAAGATATGGGGTGTATTTAGTTTAAAAAATATGTAAAAGGGTAATCCTATAAATAAACAACAAAATTAATAAAACAATTTAAATTAAAATTTTAAAAAGTGGGGTATAAATAGTTCAGTAGTGGAGGTACCAATTAGACCTGTTATCAGTTCGATTTGAACCGACGAACCAAATCGAAACAGAATCGAAAAAATCGAAATCGAAATCGAATAAATTTTTCAGGTTTCGATTTCAAAACCGAACCGAAACCGGTACCAGGGTGGTTCCGGTTTCGGTTCCAATTTTTAAGGTATAGTGCTAATAGAACCACTATAAAAAAATATTATATAAACCGAATGCATTAATTATATTTGTTGAATTTTATAATTTTAAATAGGGATATTATTAATTTAGTTCCTATGTTTTTTTGAAATATCTATTTTTAACTCACTTATTTATTTTTCGCTGGATTGATACCTATGTTTTTAAAAACTCATCAATTTAGTCCATTTGACCAGATTTTTAACGGTCAACGGTCACAGAACAAGCAAAATGATGTCTTTACCCCTGACCATTTATTTTCTTTTTAAAAATAGAATAAATTTTTTTAAAAAAAATAGTTTTTCTTTTGAGAAAAAAAAAAGAACAAAATTTGGTTTTAAATAGAAGAATATTAGTATTTTAATATTTTAATTAAATAATTTTAAAAAAAAACTCAATCCGAATTTTTTTTCTTAAATCAGTAAACAAATGAAAAGTAAACCTTTTATTTTTTTTAAAAAGAAAAAACTGAAAAATTAAAATTAAAATTAAAAAAATTAAAAAAAAAAAAAAAGATGTGAAGATCCAATCTCCAGATTGGATCTCCACCGTCCATCATGATTGATGAATTGTGGAGATCCAATATGGAGATTGGTCTCCACCAACATCTCCAGCCTTTTCTTCAGCTCCTTTTCTTCAATCTCTGTTCTTCCTCTTCAATTTGGTCTATCTTCTTCTTCTTCTTGCCTTTTTCAATTTTTTCCAGAATATCTTCACTTCACAACCTGCAGTTACATTGCAAATTAATCTCACATACACCACAGTATAACGACTCATTTTCACTCAAACACTTAAGCAAAACAAATTTTCTCTCTCGATTCCCCCATTCACATATCTGATTCTTCTCTTTTCTCAAAACCAGATCCAAGTCTTATCTCTCTAACTTCTTACCAAATCGACACCCAAATCAAATCCTCAATTCATCTCTTTCACTTCGATAACCCAAATCAAATCCCTAATTCAACCCCTCCACTTTGATTTTGAAACTATAGCAATTTCGTCTCTACACAACAACCCATTTTCACTCTGTTTCGGTCTCAAAGCCAATTAAAAAAAAAAAAAAAAGCACAGAAAACGCAAGCTCAGTCGAGTGGGGGTGCGCAAGATCTTAACCTACGCACCACTGACAGAGAGACAGAGAGAGAGCCTGAACAAAAACTAGAGATCCAGAGAGAGAAACAGAGCTTCGAAGCTCAAACATGGCAGAGAACCAAACAGCAGAAGACGACGACAACGAGGGATTCAGCGACTTCACCTTCGCAGGACCTGCTGCCGTACCACCTTCGTCGAATCTCAAAATCAACGGTGGCGCCTTGATCTCTCATTCAACAATCTCAAAATCAACGGTGGTGGTAATTATGACGACGACGACGATGACGACGACGACGATGATTGGGGCGATTTCATGACGTCCCCAACAATGTCTCATAACCAGTCAATGAAAGCAAAACCGTTCCAATGATTTTTGCTTGGATTAGTTTTAGGTTTCCAGAGAGCTGAGATATATTTAATTCTTTCTATTTTATAATTTTGTAATTGTTCTTTTATATTAATTTACTTTTTATTTAGATATATATTTCTATTTATTTATGTGTTGACATGTGCCATATTAGTGTTTAAAGACAAAAATACCCCTGGGACAGTTTAATTTGACAAACGGTTAACGCATAGAAGGATGAAATTGAATGGTTGTGGAAAACATAGGGACCAATCTAATGAAAAATAAATAAACGAGTAAAAAATAGATATTTCATAAAAACATAAGGACTAAATCAATAATATCTCTTTTAAATAAAATTTTTTTTAAAAAAATAACATTTTAAATAGAATTATATATCAGAGCACAATACTAGAATGTTGTATTAAATATAGCATTTAACTATTTTTTGTGCTAAATTTAGTATATACATTTGTGATGGTTTTAAAAGTTCTTATTTAATTGAATACCAAACGACATATAACTTTTTGTTAAAAGCTCTATTCTATTTGTAAATCCTCTAATCTAAAATCCATAACGAATATAAGAGTCGGTGTTAAAAGTGGAAAATTTAGAAAAAAAAAAAAAAAACACTTGTATTTTTTGAATTTGTTTTTGTTTTCCATATGAGGTGGGTCTCATTTCATTAAATAAGTGGGTCCCATATCATTTTTTTAACTTTTTTTTTTCTCACTTTTCTTTTTTTTTTCTTCTCTTTTCTTATTTGTTCGGAGTCAGACTCACAATTTCACAAATTCAATTTCTCCTCATTCTTATTCTTCTTCATATTCTTCTTCATCTTCATAGGTCGTTGTCTTCTTGTCTCCTTCTTCATCTTCACAGTTCGTTGTCTTCTCCTCCTTCTCCTCTTCTTTTTCTTCCGCAACTCTTCTTCTTCTCCATGACCTGACTCTAGAGGTGGTGCGTTCCTCCTCCGGCGACACTGATCTGGCCAGATCGGCGTCGCCTAGAGGAGGATCTTTTCCTCCAGTGTTGGAGCTGCCGGCTCCTTCCAATTTTTTTATATATTTTTTTTCTTTTTTCCTTATTAAAGACTTTGGACTCTTGAGCATTATGATGGAGAAACTATTAGTAACTGGTTTGTGGTGGAGATAATCTAGAATATATGCAATATTATTGGTTGTTGATTTGATTGTCAAATATGAGTGTGTGTTTTTTTTCTAGGTATTGTGTTGTGAACATGAGTATTGTTGTACCAATTATTATTTTTTTGAACAATTAAACTTTATTGAGAGAAGGAATCAGATGCAATAAGCCAACAACAAGAAAACAGAGCTCATTGAACAAAGGCAAGCCCAAATTGCCACCAGCAAAGCAAAAAGAAAAGAATTATTGGTATCAATTATTGGTTTCATTATTTTCTGGGTATTGGTTTCAATATTATTGTTGTCTGCTCTACTTTAGATTACTCTTGAGTTGCAATATTGAAATCTTCTCAAGCCTCACTCTCTCATTATTATTCAGATATTGATTCAGTGGCAAATCAAGACTATATATATAATTGCAGTCTCGTTTTGTGATGAATTTGTGGCATTTAATATAAAAATTGAGCATTTGTAGATTAAAAAAAAAGGTGATCGAGAAGTAGAGAATTGTCATATAAATTGATGTTGGGGTTAGACCTGGTAAGGTTCCGGTTCCAACCATGGAACCGGATCGAAATCGGAACCGGAATCGAAATTGGTTTTTTGATTCCGGTTCAAGAACCGTAACCGGAATCGGAATCGGGGGAGGCCAGTTCCGGTTCCGGTTCGAAATTTTTCGGAACCGGGCGGTTCGAACAGGAATGGAACCGACTGTTCCGGTTCGGTTCTAACCGCCCGGTTCCAGTTTTTTTTTTTTTTTTTTTTTAAATTTTTTTTACTTTACAAAATATTACATTTTATTTCTAAAAAAATAAAATATTAGAGTGGACATTGTAAAGTATTGAGCTATGACCCATAACCCTTGTCCAAGCAATTATGTGTTCCATTCCCTTCTCTTCCTTTTTATATAGATTAAACATCTCATTCATTTTTCTATTTTTCCAACATGGGATTTGGGATGAAGGATAAGAACATATTATGCATTTTTAACAAATATTTCAATTTTTTCTTTTTGTGTTAGATTCGAATTATACCACAATATGGAATATTGTAATAGTTCAAAAAAAAAGTTAATGATTCAAATAGGTCTTTAGATTCCAATAGGTTATTAATACATGAAATTAGTTAATGATGTATCAAAAAAAAAAAAAAAAAAAAAACTGTTAATGACTTCTTACTCTTTATCCCACATCCCACATTGGAAAAATAGAAAAATGAATGAGATGTCTAACCTATAAAAAAAAGGAGGAGAAGAGAATTGAAAACATAATTACTTGGACAAGGGTTATGGGCCATGACTCAATACTCTACAATGTTCTTTCTAACATTTTATTTTTTTCATAAATAAAATGTAATATTTTGTAAAAAAAAATTTTTTTTTTAGCCCGGTTCCACCTAAACCGGGAACCAGAACCGTCGGTTCGGAACAGAAATCGAAACCGAACCGGAACCTTGCCACCTCTAGTTGGGGTTTGTTAAACAAAAATTAAATTGCTAAATATTTAATTAAATTGTTCTATAATTTCAGGTTAATGTAAAAATAAAAATTGAAATTGACGTTACAAATTTTGATATTTTTAGGTTAATCTACCGGACATATTTTTCTGTTTTTATTTTCTAAATACAGTATTCAGTATAGGCTACCAGATGGATTTTTGGATTTCAAAATTAAAACCAAAAATACTATTTTTATTTTCGTTTTCATTTTTATTTTCAAAAAACAGCAGACTAAAAAAGGATAGACCCTAACCTATCCACAACTTTCCAAAAAATACAAAAATATCCACCACCGTCCATGTAATGTCAAAAGTACTCATGACGTTCTCCTTCTCTCTCCACAACTTTAGAAAAATTACAAGTGCCCACCACCGATGGTCTGAGTGTCCGACGCTCTCTCAAATAGCTCGATCTCTAGACTCTAGTTAGTTGAAACTTGAAAGATAAAAAAACCTCTCTCGCTTCTGTTTGAACTCCTGCCCAATAAAAACGTGCCACGTATCCACAGAAAGAGTAAATATATTATATATATATATTTTAAAAAGAAAAATCCAAAGTAAGGAAGCACGAAGAAGACGACAGAAGAGTAGAAGAGTGGAAGAGTTGTAGTAGAACCCTAGAAAATCGGGGTTGAAATAATTGATGGCGTCGTCGAAGGTGATGGCGACCACGTCAACGACCAATCCGGATCTGTCATGTCAACCGTCTCCTATATGTTCGACTTTCTCCAGCATCTTCGCCGATCTCCAAAACCAACACGAAGAAGAAAATCCAGGCGATCCATCTTCATCAAACCCGCAGAGCTTGGGCTCCATGAACATGGACGATCTGCTGAAGAACATCTACGCCACACCGCCGCCGGAGCCGGTGTCATACAGCACCAGCGGAGCGTCGATGACACGCGAGGGTTGTAGCAAATCGGTGGATGAGGTGTGGAAGGAGATCGTTGCCGGCGGAGGAGGAGATCAGAGGCGGGTGGGAGGCGCAGTGGAGGAGCAGGAGGAAGAGATGACGCTTGAGGATTTCTTGACCAAGGCTGGTGCAGTGAGAGAGGAAGACGTCAGAAGCTATGAAAATAACAACAATAATATTATTATTAACAATAATAATAACAAAATTAACAATAATAACAATAATAATAGTAAAATTAACAGCAATAATAATAATCAAGTGGTGATGGTGGGCCCTGGAGGGAGAGGGAAGAGGAGGGTGATTGAAGAGCCTCCGTTGGATAAGGCCACACAGCAGAAACAGAGGAGAATGATCAAGAACAGAGAATCTGCCGCTCGCTCTCGTGAACGCAAGCAGGTTTGTTACTTTAATTATGCTGTGATGATGTTAAATTAAATGAATTTGAGCACAATTTAGTTGGGTTTTTCCTCCTTTTTTTTTTTTATACATTTAGAGTTTGAATTTTTGTTGAATGTTCATATGAAGAAATTCAGAACTAAGTTAACCCATTTCCAGGTCATTAAACAGAACTTGGTTACCCCCGAATTTCTCGTTTTCTTTTGGAATTGAATGATTTTTGATGGTTTATGATTTTTTGTATTTAGGCTTATACAGTGGAGCTGGAGTCTCTGGTGACACAACTGGAAGAGGAGAATTCAAGGATGAGGAGGGAAGAGGTACGGTTGTATTATGCTTCAAATGCAGTGTTAATTGCGTATAAAGGTTCTGCATTCATACTTGTTTGGTTGATTTGGGAATTGGGATGTTCAAAGATACAAGTAATTGAAGTTGAATCATCTGGACAGGTGGTTCGATTTAGCTATTTATTTTCGTTTTCAGGAATAATGAAGATAGATTCTTCTTTTTCTTTAGCGTTAGCTGCAATCAACTTAATAACTCTTTGATCACTGTTATCTTAAACCAACATGTTCGTACTAGTACTAATAACATGTACAACTACTGAATTGCAGCCTTGCAGGTCACTTGAATAAGTAAAGGAATAATTTTGAATAATGTCAATGATCATATCAGTTTATAGATATAGATATGAGAGTATAATTTCTATACATGAAATGGATGACTAATCAGAATCTGTCTTTTCTGTCTTCTGTGATTTGTATGACTGTTTTTACAAATCATATGAGCTGACATCAATAATGAGTTAATTCATTCTTTCTTTCGTATTTTTTTTAAATGTCATTATGCATCTGAATTGAATTTCAACCCCTATATCCACAAGGATATAAATTCTCTCTTGACAGTGTGATAATTGTTTCAATTATAATCACCTATTGGATGTGAATGCTTCCATATTGATTACTTGCATTTTCTTTCTTTTATTTTAAATTGCGTAAAATCTTCTTAACGATTGAAGTTCTAATTGCAGGCTGAGCAGAACAAGAAAAGGCTTAAGCAGGTATGTATTACCTAGTTCTATATTTGCATTTTCTTATCACTTATTATAAAATTTGATATATGTATTGGATAAAGATCGAGGAACTTCACATAATGTCATTCTTAAGGCTTATTGTGCTATGGTTGTGAAAGATTATCAAAGGTTCTCACATTCACAGAAGTCTGTAAAGAGAGAGAGAGAGAGAGAGAGAGAGAGAGAGAGAGAGAGAGAGATTCTATGTTTTCCATTGTTAATGTATCTGTCTCTGTCTGCCTTGTTTGTACATAGTAGTATTATTATTTTGCGTTTCTAATCTTTGTGTGTATTTATTTCGGAGTTATTATTTTGAGAGAGAGAGAGAGAGAGAGAGAGAGAGAGAGAGAGAGAGAAACATTCTATGTTTTCCATTGTTAATGTATCTGTCTCTGTCTGCCTTGTTTGTACATAGTAGTATTATTATTTTGCGTTTCTAGTCTGTGTGTATTTATTTCATAGTTATTATTTTGGTCTACCACTTACTAAGGATATCTAGATGTGCCTTACTGATTGGAAATAATTGCCATGCTTTGGATTTGACTTCTTGTCGGTGCATCAAATCTCTTATTTCCTGGTTTGTCTGTATACTTTGCCATGCAGCATCAACTGAACTTTTAAACAATATTTTCTCGTTTAAAACATCAAGGGTTCTTTGTTTTTCCTGATTTCCTCTCCCATTTTATTTTTCTATTTAATTTTTAATTTTTTTTTTATGGATATATTACCTTTCTCTCAAGCCGTTGCCAATGTATCTCTCAGTTTCTTGAGTTGTGAAATATTTCATGACATTAAAGTCTTTCCCTCTTAAAGCCAATTAGTCTTTCCGGTGATGTTTTTGAGGTTTTCTTTAGATGGGCATCTGAAATAAATAATCTGTTTTATTGTTCTTTTGCCATTCCCATAAAACGGAAAAAGAAAGATGTCTTATTGCCACTTAAAAGTGCCTGTATTCTTGCATGAGAAGCACAAAACATTATATTTTGCAGGATTGCCTGTTGCAAACATTAATTGAGGCTTGGCTGATAAAATCAGTACTGGTTAGGATTGATTTGGTTGTATCAGCAAATACTTGGATGATGAAATGTAATTGGTAATGAATCAAATCTAATAGCATAACATTGGTGCCTCATCTCTGACCCAATTCCCTGTTTTGTTCATTTTAATTGTAGCTCATGCAGAATCTCATTCCAATTGTCGAGAAGAGAAAACCGCGTCGAGTTCTTCGAAGGGTGCGCTCGTTGCAATGGTAAATAAGTTTGCATTGTATATGATAAATAAGTGGATAGTGAAATAGACTTTTGAGTTGTGTGGTCTGCTACCGAAGCTACATGAACAAGGCAATTTTATATGGGTAGAACAATAGGGAGACGTCTGGTTTTGAATCTTTTTTTGAGGAGGAAAGTAACATATGGTTTTGAATCTTTTGTTATCCCTTTGATGGCTAACATAGTTTAGGAGGAGTTGGGAGGCATTTGAGACCGAAGACTAGAAATAATTTCATCAAAAATGAAGACTTGATCCAGTGCTTATGAGATCACCGACAAATCTGTACTGGATTTGCTTTTGTGTATTGTAGAAAATGACCAAAAACCAAAATTGAAAACAGAAAAAATAAAAATAAAAAATCTGTTTTAGGTTCCCTTATGCTGTAGGAAGTTGATGTACTTATCTATAATTATATATAGTATAATATTTGTAGATGATTTTAAATGAAAATCCCAGATGAGTTTATGGTGTGATTTCATTTCATGCAATTGGATTAGATAGGATTAAATTAGACTTTATTTTAATTATGTGTTAATAGATAAGGTTTTGTTAATGTTTTTATCAGGACTCAGGTCCCTTTACCCTAGTTGGATGCAAGAATGATATCTAGGACTAGGATAGAAAGTTCAATTTTTTCGATGTGAATTCTAGGAATTGCAGAAATCATCCATTGTGAATCCCAGTTTGATTAAGAAGGAATCATGATATGAAGTGTTAGTCCTAAATGAAACTTTTGTTTTCAAATTGAATTTTTTTGTAGGAGGTTCCTCAATATAACAGGATATGAGAGGCTTATCACCTCAATTAGATTCAACAAGTCGTGGTAATAGAAAAACTATGGTAGGCTCAAGTTGTTGGTTGGTGCATGGAGATGAGAAAGCAATACTTTTGCCATAAATACAAATTCTTTAAAATATCAAAGCCGCGTGTTTTACAAATTCTATATGATTTTTGAGCTTCTTTTAAAACAATAATTATAAAACAACGACAATAGTATTTCCTCCCTAATATAAATTAAAATTGTAAAAACTAGAAGACACAAGTATCTTATCATCTAAGCATATGTTCATTTACTAAAATGTATTTTGTTTTGAAATTTTAAATAAATAAATAAATTGGTGGTCTGGATATTACGGGGATAGAAAGGTAGCAGAAAACCTTTAATGATGAGACTGTCCAATAAGATTGTACCAAATTATAATTTAATAATATATATTTATATTCTCGAGATAAATTGTACACTGGAACAGTCTTACTGTCCCATTGAAGATTTAGATCATAAAACTGAAATGCATAGGCTCAATCCAAAAATAAATAAAAATTGAAATGCATTGAATATGTATATGTACCTAAAATTGAACTTAATAAGAAATTTTGCACCTCCTAACATAGGTGGTTGTGTACTTCCCTTCTACATTAGTGGCTAAAGGTTTGTGTCATACCTAAGGATGGCAAGGGTCGGGTTCGGGTGGGTTTTGCAAAATTCAAACCCACACCCGTTAAAATTTTACTCACCCACACCCACTTGTGAACATAAACGGGTTTGGGTTCAGGATTCACCCAGGTTTTATGTGGGTTAACAGGTTCGCAGGTCACACCCACCAACCCGTAAAATATATTAATTTATAAATATTTAGTATTTAATTATATTTTTTAAAATATACAATATATAACTCTTATTTATTTATAATATATCATGGAGAATTACAGGTTCATCCGCGGGTTCATTTTTCCAACCCACATCCGCACCCAAACCCATTGGGTTTTTATTTATATGGGTTCACGGGTTCACGGGTCATAAATTCACTACCCAAACCCAACCCCACAGTGTCGAGTTTGGGCGAGTGCCCGCGTGTGCATGTCAAATTGTCATCCCTAGTCCTACCATATGTATTTAAAATCATGTGTGAGGAGTTTTCTATCAGTTTATGAGAGTAGATATCCGGACCGCATATATATTGTTTGATCTTGACAGATCCCGATCAATAACAAATCCAGATTTTAACAAGGTGAGGCACTTGAACAAAATAACAATTATATAAAAAATATATATATATATTGAAAATTTAAAATCAATTTTTTATATATAAAAAAGATTGATGATATAATGAATTTTAGATAAAATAAAACAAATAGAATATTTATTTAAGGTGGATAAAATAATCTTACATTCAGAAGAACTAAAACAAGAAACACAATATTAAAATGTAAATAATTACAAGAAAAACAATATAAACAATGAAAAATTATAATATTTATTCTTTAAAAAAAAATTAAAATATAATTTTGTATAGTATTTATAATGAATTCTCTTTAAATGTATACAAAAATAATTAATTAATAAATATCACTAGACATTTTTTGAATTTTTTATTCTTCTAATTATTGATTATAAATAAATTTTAAAAGATAAAATAAAGAAAAATATAAAAGATAAAATAAAATGAATTATAATAATAAACTATTTTAATACATAAATTAAAATTTGAGATTTTTGAGTTTATTGATTGGATGCGTTAGATAAATCAAATTAAAAATATTAGAAATAAGAAAAATTCAAAATAATAATAGAAAATTTACTGCATATTGAATTAAGTAAACCACAAATTAAGGTTAGTTAAGAATTTAACAATAATTGAAGAAATCGGAAAAGAGGGTAAAATGAAAAAGACGTTGAAAAATTTAAATCATTTTGAATGCGGTGAGAATTGAACCTTGACTATATAAGTGAAGTGGAGGTACTCTAGCAACAGTGTAAAGTAATTTTGTGTTATTTGATTTGTTATTTGATATATATATATATATATATATATATATAAACATAAACATAAAATTAAACTTTTTTTTTTGAAAATTTGAGGTGGGCACAGGCCCCACCTGGTCTCAACGTGGGTCCACCCCTGGACTCCCGACATTCCTATTATAATAGTTGTAATATTTCAAAAAAAGAAAAGAAAAGAAATTTTAATGTTAAATATTATAGAACTTTTTTTTTTTTTTTTTAATTACATGTAAGTAAAAACTAAACCCCTCAAAGCCTATTAATCGTTTGTTTTTCACACTTAAAACTTAATGGATGTGAATTGAACTCTTTAAATTGTTTTTTTAATTATTTTTTTAAGTGGTCAAACAACTTTAAAATATTTAAAAAACAACTTAAAATAAAAAATAAGAAATCCTAACCTTTAATTTAATTCCAAATCAATAGATTAAAATTAAAATATTCACTTCAAAGTCTATCTTCCTAAAAAGGATATATTTCCAAATTTATTCTAAATTGATATGGCGTAGAATTCTTTATTTTTACATATTTCTTATTTTAAACATGTTTTAGAAAGAAAGAAAGAAATAAAGAAAAAAATAATAATAACAATAATAAAAACTAATCACTTCTCATAATAAAATTTCATGGGATTGAACAATTGAATTTCTCTAGCTCCTACCAAATCCTGGTAAAAACTATGTTTTTTGTTTATCGAACTATTCATCTAGTGCTCAATAAATTTGTCTACCATATTGAGTAGATTTTGTGGCTTGAAGATGTTATAGAATAATTATATTCAAGAACCTATTTCAAAAAAAGAAAAAAAAAAAAAATCAAGATCTTTATTTTTATTATTTGGCTTCCGGTACATATTGAACTCAAATTTTTTTTTTTTATAAAAATAAATTGAACTTAAACTTTGTTTACAGAACATATAAAATTATATTCTTTGATAAATTTTTTGTTTTGTTAAATTGAATTTTGTTTGCAAAAGAACATATAAAATCTTATAAAGAATGATGCATGATAAATTACTTATTTTAATTAATATAGATATAAATGTAAAATTACTTATTTTTAGACAATTTTTTTCTTTTTTAAAAAAACAAACAAACATGTTGATAGTATATTCAGATGTGAAAAAAAAAAATGTCATTTAGGTTCAGATTTCAGTCCCCATTCAGTCTTAAAAAAAATTCAGGACTATTCAGTCTTCAGAAAAAAAAAAAAACAAACGACCGCATAGTGTATGTATTACTTAGAACAATTAACACAATGTTTAATTATTGATTGATTCTCGATGAAAAATGGACAATCATACTTTTCATGTGTTGAAACATCCGATTCAACTGGGCAACCATACTTTTCGGGTGTTGAAACAACCGACTCAACTTTTCTCTAGCTTCATGAGATAAGATGTCGTGATTATGAGTAATTAACATTAATACGATGTTTTGTTAATATGAGTAATTTTTAATTTAAAAAATGTTTAGATTTCACGTTTTTTTTTCCTCATATATCAATTTTTTTTCAAAGTGTCACTTTTTTTTTCCAAAGTTTCGAAGTTTTTTGAAAAAAAATTTAATAGTTGTAAGAGTATTTTTTTATTTTTTTATTATTGACGGATTATATATATATATATATATAATATGTTTATTAATCGTTAAAACTTCATATATAGTAAAAAAAAAAAATTTCATATAATATGTGGTTATTTTTGTCCATTTTTAATTTACCTTCAAAAAATTATCTATAGATGTCAAGTTGAGGAACTTTAGGCACTTAAGTGATAAAAAATTAAAAATACTCATATTTTGTTTTATATTACTTTTTTTTTAATAAAATTGGACTGATCTAAGAAGAAAAAGCATCACAGACGATCATATGCTGAAAAAACCTTAGACAATATCCATATATATAAAAGATAAAAAAAAAAAAAATAGTAAAAAAAAGCAACAAAGCACAAAAAACCAGAGGGAAAACAACCCCAAACAAAAAGAGGCACGCATGCCACACTATAAAGAAAAAGAAAACATCAAGAAAAACGAAAAGACTCTCTGTTAAGTTTTTGGTTTGTATTGGCATGTATTCCATATCAAAGCGGTGTTTTTCTTGTATTGTTTAGTGGTCTTAGATTTGATGATTCAAAACTTCAAAGAAAGACTTAGCCGCAACATATGCAAGATGAAGTCTTCAAAGAGAAATGTGCTTAGTTGCACAATAAAGGTAATTTAGACATCATTCCTCTTACAAGGCTTAGGCACACACGAACATAACATTCATATGTGTCCTTGCATGATTTTATACCATTGGTATAACACTTTCACACACTTGACAATATATGCTCATGCATTAGATTTAAATTGATAGTCATTGGAAAATGCATATTCTAGAACTTAGTCTAGGAAACGGCATATGTGTGTGATTTGATGTCTATTTGTTTTTGTTTTATTAATTTTGGACTTGAACATGATCTCTTATGATTCCTTATTGAGTCCCGGTGATTTCGGTTACCCATTCATTAGGTTTCGAGTCCAAACAATGTAGCTACGCTACTTTACGTTCTCATTCGTTGAGTTGCCTTCGTCATCGTTTACGAGATAAATTCTCAACATTTTTGTAAAGTTTTGTATTCTTCATTATGTGTATGGGAGTCACGATTCGTAATCCTAAGACGGATTCAAAATCAGAGTTCGGAGGCTTGGATACTGTCGAAGAACGCGAGCGATGCGCGAGAGGAGCAAGAAAGGCCAATGGCCAAGCTTGGTGGCCACGTGTGGCACACGGGATAGACCACCATCTGCCCACGTGAACCACACGAGCTGCTGACATGGCACATGCTGGTTGCCCGGTTCCTTTCTCTCTTTCTTCATTTTCAATTCATCATTTCCCTCCCATTCTATTCAAGAAGAAAAATTAGAATTTCTCATGTGTAGAATTTTCTCTCATTTTCTAAACACCATAACTTTCTCATATGAAGTCGGAATTGAGTGATTCAAGTTGGAGATTGTTCGTATTTGATTCCTCTACCTTTTCCAAGTGGTCATACCCAGAAAACCGTGACAACTCGTGATTCCTAGGTATTGGTCTTATCTTTGATATTTCTTCTTTTATAACCTTCAATTTGCTTGGGGTTTCTTCTTCTATACTTATATATATGTATGATGAATGCTATTGAGAGAGATAGCTTCATAATCAAACCTAATCAAAGGTCTAATTAGAGACATATGTGAACTAGTTTCTTTGATTCTATGATTTTCACATGTTTGAGAGTTGTATTGTGATTAGTTTGATATCTAAGGTTGTTTGAGACTTGATTGAATCATTTTGATGATAAATGACCTTGAATTTTGTTTTGATCCTATGATTAATGTAATCTAGGATTATTGTATGTATGTGTTTTTAGAGAAATATAAGATTTAATTGAGTAATCATTTCATCATTTCTCTAATTTTTTGGCTAGAATATTCATTGACATTATTTTAAGATTCTAGCATTTTAATGTATATGTATGACATCTTGAATATGTGCTTCATGAATATAATCTATTCAAGTGTTGTGTGTTTGAATGAAACTATGAGTTTTTGTGTTAGGTGTTTTCACTTACTCTAGGTTTGATTCATGTTTTTGCATCTAGACTATTAGATTTGTGTTTCACATGTTTAGGTCTATTTGTGCCATGAAATGTATTGATCACATGTTCTATGTTGAATTGCTTGATTGCATCAATTTGCATTCACATGATCACACTAGGAAGTCTTTATGAAAGGCATGAAGTCTTGGTTAGGATGGGACGTATAGATCGCTAAGCAAGAAGTCTTGTTTAGAGTTGGGATGACTCGGATAGGCAAGCAAGAAGTCATGGCTAGGATCGGAAAGGTCCGGATAGCAATGCAAGGGAGGCTCTCTAGAGGCATGAGTGCCTTGGATAGAGAGTTGGCTACATTATTGGTAGGCCTAGGTGTATGGATAGACATAGACTCCAATAGAGCGGGGTACACGGGATGTGTATGCACTCTTGAGGAATATCTAATCTTCCATCGATGTTGGTTTGGTGTATTGTCCAATATATGGTGGCTTCACATCATTGAGGTATTTCATACTTTCCAATAAGGTTGGGTAGACATAGACTCTACATGGGTTGGTGATCTAGGATTGGTCACTTTGTAGAATTTCTAATTTACCATCCAATAAATATAGTATCCAATTGTTGTAATTCAACCCGTGGATGTTTCCTCCTTAGAGGTTTTACCACGTTAAAAAAATCTCATGTGTTAATTCTTCATATCTCTCTTTATTACTTGTATATATATGTTTGCTCTTAATCTTGTAGTACATTCATCACTTGTGAAGTTTTGGAATCAAGATTTGTTAAGTGTGATTTGTAAAGCAATACATATTTGATTATTCTTTATTCTTTTGTATATTGTTACTTTGATGTATAGTTATATTTGTTAAATATTTGTTAACACTTGTAATTCATTAAACAATATCATAATACAAATATTCTTTGTTATTGAGATTTTTGTGTTCTATACCTCATGCAACTCCTTATATATGTAGACATTGCTTAAATGATCACATGATTATATTGTCTATGTATGGATGCTTTGGATTATGTGTTGTATATAAAGCTACCTTGAGGGACAAACAAATGTTTGTTTCAAGGGATTGAAAAAGGCGTAAAAACCTATTTACCCCCTCTCTCTAGGTATGCTTTAAGCGATTTAACTACGTTTGTATTATTTCACTCCTGACCCATGCAGTCATTGCCAACTAAATAAGAACAAAACGGCGGGGTAGAGAACCACCAAGAATCAGCTTGAAGCTCTAAAACATGTTTAGAAAGCGTTTCAAGTTTCAGATGATATGCAAATTCACTACTAACCCCACAAATACTGCAATGAGAAGCCAACTAAAACCCAGACCTGCAAAGGCGATCCTCAGTAGGAAGCATGTTCAACATAAGACATCAAGTTAAAGCTAAGCGAGAGGGGGGGATAAAACGGGACCAAACATCTCTCCACCAAACAACCTGAGGAATATCACGGACAAACTAGGAATAAACATCCTTGCAAGAAACACGACCATCTTGAGAATTAGCCCAGACTAGAGAATCCACAACAGGAGAAATAGCAATCAGATCAATCCGAAAACACAAATCTGAGAAGCGCGCTCGGAAACAATCGTCCATCACCCATCTACCCTCATGCATAAAACCCAAGACCCTCGTTCAGAGCAGATTAGCTAAATACTATGGAATCTCTAAAAGCTCCAAAATGGGAACCCCCAACCAATTATCCCACCAAAATTCCCGTTGAGAGTAGACCTGATAAGGTTTCGATTCTGTTTCGATTTTGGTTCTGAACCGATGATTTCGGTTCCGTGGATTGGTGGAATCGAAATTGGAATCGGTATATATCGGTTCTGGTTTTAGTTCAGGAACCGCCGGTTTCAATTTCAGTTCCAGTGGAATCGATGATTTTGAACCTTTTTTTTTCTAGTCACTTGATCTGATCATCATCACTCAATCACTCATCAGACATCATCTTCTCCACCACCAGATCAGACCATCACTATCGACCAGACCAGACCATCTTCAAGTCTCCAACATCCAATTGAAACCCTAAATTGAAAATCCTCAATTGAAAACCTAAATTAAAAATCCCTAAATGAAAACCTAAATTGAAACTCACGATCCCCAATTGCCCCCAATTCGATCACAAAACCAACATAATCCATCACTTTCCTCAACTTTCTCAGCAGACAAACACCTAAAAAAAATGCATAAAGAATTAGAGGTTGTGAAAAAGAAGAAGAAGAAGAAGAAGAAGAAGATGTCGAAGAGGTTGAAGTGGGCGACCATCCGGCGTCGCGTCGGTTGATCGTCGGCAACGGGATGAAGCGATCGTCGTCGAAGAGGTGTGAAGATGAAGCGATCGTTTGATGACAGTGAAGTTGTGAAGACTGAATGCTGTGATGAGAGAGACAATGAGTTAAGTTTTATAAAAAAAAATTAAAAAAAAAATTACATGGACTGCCGGTTAGAACCGAACCGAACCGGAACCGTCGGTTCCAGTCCCGTTTGAATCGGGTTGTTATGAAAATATTGGAACCAAAACCGGAACCAGCCCCCTCTGATTTCAGTTTTGATTCCTGAATCGGAACTAGAAAAATGGTTTCGGTTCTGGTTTTTCTAGTTTCGGTTTTTGTCTGGTTCTACGGTTCGAACCGGAACCTTACTAGGTCTAGCTAAGAGTTCTCGCCAATCAGCTAAATACCTTCCATAAGAAGGGAACTATAATTTGTCCGAAAAGAAGACCAAATCGAGCAGGTGACATAGCCTCCATAAGGCTTCTGCAAATGCCTAAGATACCTCTCCCGAAGAAATGAGAAAGCAAAACCATCATAAGTTATGAACTTCCAAGTGAATTTCCGCAACATCGAGTCATTCAACAACCTAAGATCTTTCAGACCAATACCACCCTAGGAGTAAGGCCTACAACAATGATCTCAAGTGACCCGAGCCAACTTAGTCTCCTCACAGGAACTAGTCCATAAAATGTTCCTCAACTTGCGGTTAATCAGTGCCGAGTCGGCTCCTATGCCGCTAGCTATGCCCTACTGACAGTAAATAAAAAAACCACTTGTAAATCATGAAAGAGTGCACAAATGAACCAGTGATGACCGACCTGATCAGAGTAGCACGACCGACTAGAAAGAGGGACTTACCTTTCCATTTAGCGAATTTAGACAAGATCTTATCTGTAATAGGTCGTAACACCGCCTTTTGAGGCTTACCTAGAAACAAAGGGACTCCCAAATTAGAAATTAGAAGCTGCTCAATCTGCATACCAACCAAAGACTGCAAACTACCAATCCGAGAAGGGGAGGCAGAAAAACCAAAATAAATCAAAGACTTAGGTGACGTTTGTTTTTTGGTCTGGAAACTTAAAGTTCTAAATTGAGTTTGAAATTTGAATTGTGTCTTAAGTCTGAAGTCTGAGCAATATGTTTGTTTTTTGTTTTCTGATGTCTGAATTAAGTGTTAAGTTGTTTGTTTTTTAAAACAAAAACGTCTGAAAACATGTAATTTGATATTCATACCCTTGCATTGGTATCGATCAATGGTCATAGTATATTTAATAATTAATTAAAGATATTAAAATATAATATTAAAAAGATATTAATATCTCCACCAATCACTCTCTCCCTTATCTTCTTTCTCCTCCACCGATCTCTATCTCCCTAATTATCTTCTTCTCTTTTTCTCTCTCACTCTCAAGTCTCACCAGTAACTGATTCTCTCTCACTCTCTCTCAACGATCACCATCGCCTCTCCCTCACTCTTTTTCATCACCGCCTCTCTCTCGCCCTCCAGTCATGAATCCTGAATAGTAAATTTATGATTTGTGATTCTTTTATCTTTAATTTTATTTGTATTTTTCGTTTTGTTTTTTAGAGATCTATGATTTTGTGGCAATTTTTGTTGAAAGTGCTATGATTTTTGGTTTTAATTTTTTTTTTTTTAAAATTTATGATTTGGGTTTTGTTATTGAAGGGTCTTAGATATCAAATTTTTGCTATTGTGAGTGAGTTTGTCGGATCTAGTTTTGGAAGATGGAGGAAGAGGAACGATTTGGAAAATGATCGGAGACGATACGGTGACGCCGACGTTTGGGCAATATATATAAGTATACATCAGGAAATAAGATATTTAATAGAGGGTAGTTTGGGAAAAAAATGCAAATGAATTGAAGCCTTATAAGACTTCAGATAAAAATTGAAAATTTTAACTTTTTTTCCTCAGACGTTTTTAATGATTTTTTAGACCTTAAATCACTTAAAAAACAAACAATAATGTCTTACTAAGTGACTTTAAGTTTTCAGAGCGAAAAAACAAACAGGCATTTACCCTAGTTAACCAACTAGTCTGAAATATCACCATAATCCCCAAAGCACCCATGATATGCTTCAGATTCTTTTGAGTGCCTCTGCAAAAGATCAGAACATCATCTGTATGGAGCAAATGAGTTGGAGCCAAAAAAACCCCTTGTGGAAGAAATCGGCAGAATCTGAGAAGAACCCACTAATCTCGTCACTAATCCACTAAGGAAGTCCTCTACAATACCAAACAAAAGCGGAGAGAGCGGATTCCCTAACGAACCCCTCTAGAGCAACAGAAACATCCCTCTGGGGCCCCGTTCAATAGAACTGGAAAGCTTAGATGAACAAATAATGTCGTCTTTCCAATCCACAAAAATAGAAGAAAACCCAAAAGCCTGAAGCACTCTGCAAAGGAAAGACCAATCCAATGTGTAAAAAGCCTTACAGATATCAATCTTCATGGCCAAGTTACCCCCATAGCACTTCTTCTGCAACACATTCACACAGTCAGAAGTCAAAGCAATACAATCATCAATATGCCAGTCTCGAATGAATCTGAACTACTGAGGAGAAATAATCCTAGCGGCATTCCAAGCTAAACTATTAGCCAAAATCTTCGAAGAAATTTTGTTTTAAATTACTTAATAAATTTTAAATTGAAAAAAAAAAAGGATTGAAGTTTACCTCTATTGTGGGAGTTCCATGATCTACAATAGTTGAACAATTATTAAGAGTATTTTTATAAATAAAAAAAATTGAAAAATGGAATTTGGACAAAAATACCCCCGAGCCTCTTCTTTTCTTTTCTCTTATGAGTCATTCACTTTTTTTTTTTTTATTCTTTTTTCAAAAACCTCCATTAATGGAGTATCAATGGAGTTGCCACCGCCGATTGGTGAGTTGACCGATAAAACCACAGTGAAAACGTTCATCGAGTGTCAATCATTGTAACTGAAGTGTTCGTTTACATTTTCGAGCTGTGTAAAAAGAGAAACAAATTCAAAGCCAAAGCTAAACCGTCATCAAATCATCATCATTAGATCCATGACGATCCATTGCGAATTTGATAAAACCGATGAGGCCAACGAACTCGGCGTTGTTCGATCTTCCAGATCCAACTATTTCTAGAGTTAACCGGCGTCGTCGTCGACTCATCACTTTCACCATTGATGGAGGTCGAACAGAATAAGTCTCGAAAATTCATGAATTAAGTCTCAAAATGCATTAATAAGTCTCGAAAACTCATGAATAAGTTTCGGGTATTCATAAAATAAATCTCGAAAATGGAGCAAATAAGTCTTCATAAATTAAGTCTCAAATAAGTGTAATAAGTCTCAGGTATTCATAAACTAAGTCTCAAATAAGCGTAACAAATCCCGAGTATTCATAAATAAGTCTCGAAATGGAACAAATAAGTCTCAAAATATCAAAATATCTCAACTTCGGCAATTGTTCATCTTCTCCAATTTGACAAACCCAAACCCAAACCCAAACCCACCAATTCAAGATTCAAACAACATCACTCAGATTCAACAAACCCACAATTTACATCAAAATTGACAACAAAATCACAATAAAAACTCAAAATCAATCAATCAAAACAAAATTAATATTACGAAAATCAACAAAATTTTTTTTGAGTGAGTTCGTCAAATCTTGAACCCAGCCCAGTTTGTTTGTCGAATTGTCAACTAAAATCACAAGTATTCGTTGAATCGTCAACCCAGCCTCGTCAAAGTGTTCGTTCTTTAGACAACGAAACAGGAGAGAGAGAGCAAGAGAGAGCGAGAAAGAGAGAGAGTCTATGAGAATGGGAAAAAGAAAAATAAATGTGTAAGTGTGGCATTTTGGTCTCTTCACCTACTTTGGTACTAATAAAATATGAGTTATTGGAATGTTGTTATTTACACGAATCCATTTTCAAAAAGTGCTATTTGCCATTATTTCCTCATTTTATATTTTGAAATTAACGCTAAAGAAATTTCTCTATATTTATTTTTTCTTGACTAGTACACATGGAAGATAACCTTAGTCAACCATAGTTTCTGTAGATCATTGATCAGAGAACAAAAACTGCAGATCCAAAAAAAAAAAAGATGCAGTTTATGTTCAAACCATGACAGTGGGTGAGGTATTTCTTTCTGCTTTCCTCCAAGTGTTATTTGACAGGCTAGCTTCTCATGAGGTTTTAGAGTTTGCTACTGGTTTGAAAATTGATGCAGAACTGAAGAAGTTGGCATTACTGATGTCCAAAACAAATGTATTACTTAAAGACATAGAGGTAAAGCAAGTGAAGGATATGGCGATCAAATTGTGGATAGATGAGCTACAAGATGTCGTAGATGATGCAGAGGATGCACTCGATGAATTTTCTTCTGAAATCTTGAAATGCAACTTGGAAGCTCATAGGAACAATGTGTTCAGCCCCTTAAATCCTGTTAGAGCTGTTTTCTTCAACATGCAAGTAAAATTTTTTCTTTTTCTGAATATTTGATGAATTGTCTTGATTAACTGTTGGCAATTAAATATAAGTTAATGTTGTTGATTCTCAAATTTTAATAAATAGAGTCAAGTTCCATGGAAAAGAGAATTCTTATATGGGAGGTGGAACTTAATGTTGTGATTTCTGTGTGGGATCTACATAATCTGATTCCAATTGATTTTAGTAAACGTGTTGTAGATGTATTTGGAACTTGGAAAATATTCTGTTAAAACAATATAAATTTGCATAAAATGAGATTTTTATATGATTGACAGGATGGTAAATCTATTCCTGATCCCTTTTGTTTACATTTTGGCCCTGCTATCACAGGTAGATTCCAAGATAAAGGCCATTACAAAAAGGTTGGAAGGTATTGCAAAACAAACGGTGGAACTTGGTTTGAGAGAAGATGTTGGAGAGAAGTCTTTTAGGCTTTGGCAAAGGTTAACAACAACTTCTTTAGTTGATGATTGTATCTATGGCAGGGAAAAAGATGCCAAGAACTTGACTGACTTTTTGCTAAAGGATGCTAGTGAAGGATTGTGTGTGATTCCCTTAGTTGGCCTAGGTGGTATTGGCAAGACAACATTGACTCAAATTGCATATAATGATAACCAAATGGACCAACATTTTGATCTGAAAGCATGGGCGTTTGTTTCGGGTGATTTTGACTTGGTAACAGTAACAAATGCGATTCTAAAGTCTTTGGGTGAATCGTGTGATGCTACAAATTTGGAGCCACTTCAAAGTACTCTGACAAAGAAATTGATGATGAAAAAGGTTTTACTTGTTTTGGATGATTTCTGGAATGACAATTACATGCAACTTCCGTTTAGAGCAAGTGCACATGGAAGTAAAATCATTGTGACAACCCGTAATGAAAATGTTGCTCAAATGGTAGGCACTGGTCGTGTTTTCCATCTCCAGCAACTACTTGAAGACCATTGTTGGTCCTTACTTGCAGAACATGCATTCTCTAGATTCAATTTTGAAGCGTGCCCAAACTTGGAGAGCATAGGCAAAGGAATAGTTAAGAAATGTAAAGGTTTGCCCTTAACCGCAAAGGCACTAGAGGGCTTATTGCGCTCTAAATTAAGAGTTGATGAATGGCAACATATACTACATAGTGAAGTATGGGAATTACCTGTTAAAAAATATGGTATTCTTCCGGGACTAGGTTTGAGTTATTATCATCTCCCTTCTCATTTGAAACCCTGCTTTGCCTATTGTGCAATCTTCCCTAAAGGCTACGAATTCGATGAAGAGCATTTGGTATGTTTATGGATAGCAGAGGGTCTCGTGTCGCAGCCACAAAGATATATGTAGATTGAAGACGTTGGGAGCCAGTATTTTCATGATTTACTTTCAAGGTCACTTTTTCAACGATGTACTGGAAATATTTCTCGATTTATGATGCATGATCTTGTCAATGATTTGGCTAAGTTTGCTGCTGGGGAAAGATGTCTTAGACTGGAGGATATTAATCGAGATAAGAATAGGAAAAAGGCTCGTCATTTTTCATATATCAAACAAAGACGTGATGCTTTTATAAGATTCGAGGACTTCACATCATCACACAAGTGTTTGCAAACTTTCTTACCCTTGGATGGTGGGTATGGAATTTATCGAATAACAAATAAGGCAATGCTTCAGTTATTGAAGTCTTTTAGTTGTCTACATGTGTCGTCACTAAGTCAGTATGATATCACTGAGCTACCAAAACTGATTGGTGAGTTGAAACACCTATGTTATCTCAATCTCTCCAACACTTCAATCAAAGTATTGCCTGAATCAATTTGTACATTTTACAACCTGCAAACATTGAATTTATATGGTTGTCATTATCTTATTCAACTGCCTACAGATATGTGGAAGCTAGTTAACTTGAAAATTTTGGATTTTAGAGAATGTAACTTACAGCAGCTGCCACCACATATAAGTAGACTAAAAAATCTTCGAATGTTGCCTTATTTCCTTGCAAGCGGAGATACTGGGATCTTAGAGTTGAAGGATCTATCTAATCTAAAAGGAGATCTCTATATATTAGGGATGGAACATGTGGCTGATGACAAAAATGCAGTGGAAGCGAGTTTGATGGATAAAAAATATCTTGACAAGTTGGTGCTTGAATGGTGTAGGGGTTCCGATGGTATGCTAGATGATGATGTGCTTGATGCATTGCAACCTCATAGGAATCTTAGAGAGCTTACAATCAAGCACTATAGTGGTATGAAATTTCCAAACTGGATAGCGAATCCATCATTTTCAAATTTAATGATCATCAGTTTTGGCAATTCCAGTTATTGCAAACATTTACCTCCACTCGGCCAACTACCCTCGCTTAAAAATCTCATTGTTGAAGGGATGAATACTGTGTGCAGTGTCGGTCTTGAGTTCTACAGTGGTGGCCACAACTTCTCAGTTAAGCCGTTTCAGTCTTTGAAAATTCTCAAGGTCAAGAATATGCCTCTTTGGGAGGAATGGTTTCTTTCTGGTGTTGCAGAATTTCCTCTTCTCTATGAGCTTTGTATAGAGAACTGTCCAAGACTTGAGAAAATACTCGGATCTCTTGCCTCCTTGAAGACTCTTGAGATACGTAACTGTAAGAAACTGTCTTGCATTCCTTGCCTTCCACATATCCAAAACTTGGTCCTAGAAGAATGTGATCAAGTAATAATGAATAGTGTTACGGACCTTGCGTCACTTGAGAAACTTTGTCTTGATAAAATTCTAAACCTCAAATGTATACCTAGTGAGTTTTTCCATAGCTTCACTGCACTATGTGATTTACAGGTTGCTAACTGTGATGAGCTCATGGTTTTGTCTGACCAGTTTGGATTAGCACACCACACTTGTCTCCGAAGATTGACAATTTCAAAACGCTCTTTCATGTTTTTATGGCCTGAAAAAAAAGAAGCGCTGCCACACCTACTTGAATGTTTGGAAATAAGTTACTATTATAACCTGATCCAGATTCCACCTGGAATATTAAGCCTCAAATCTTTCAAGATATTAAATATCAATAACTGTCCGAAGCTCAGTTCCCTTCCAGAGATGAATTCCCCTTCCAATCTTAGACATCTTGAGATCAAAGAATGTCAGGCATTACCGTTCTTACCTGATGGCTTAATACGCAATGAAAACCTGTCTCTTGAATTCTTGGTGATTGACGGTTGCTCATCTCTCAAATCCTTTCCAGATGGTGATCTACCTGTAACTCTTCATCATCTACAGATATCAAACTGTCCACAGTTGAATGTCCTACCTACCTCTAACTCTCCAGCATCCAACTCCAACTCCTCTTCAAGTCTTAAAGTGCTAGAGGTTTGTGATTGTATAATGCTTAGCTCTTTACCTGATCACCTATATAACTTTATCCATCTAGATAAATTGTTGATAAGCAATTGTTTGAGACTTGTATCCTTTCCTGACAGGGGTTTCCCGCCCAACCTGATGTCCCTTTCGATATCTGATTGTCATAATCTCAAAGAGCTGCCCGATCGACTGTACAACATCACATCGCTTCAAGAGTTGACTATTCATAATTGTAATAGTCTTAAGTCAAATCCAAAAAGGGGTCTGCCCACCAATCTGAGATTATTGAATGTCATTGGATGCAATTTACTTGAACCCCCTTCCAGGTGGGATCTGTACAAACTGAGTTCACTTGGAGATTATTTGATCACTAATGATTGTCACAGATTAAGCTCTTGTCGTTCACACATATAGGCTGCTTAATATCCATCCTAGAAACTCAGAACTAGTAGAGATATATTGGTTGAGAATAAATTTGTATTTATCAGTGTCGGCCGACGAGGCCGATTAATCGAAGTAATACAGTTAGGTGGTGGGTTGATGTGGCGAAAAGGCTGAAGTCGGTTGCATTCCAAGCTCTTCGACTAATCGGACTAGTCGACGACTAATCGGCAAGTCGGCTGCGCGGCGGTCAACGGCTTTGACGCCGCCCAGCCTATTTAAAAAAAAAAACGACTTTGCTTTCTCTTTTCATCGATCATCAGTTGTTCCCTTCAATCTTCATCGGCTCATCTTTGACCAAACAAATCGCAAACCTAAACCATCATTGACCAAAGAAGCTTCCTACCGCCTGCCACCATTCCGTTGCCTGGATCACCGCCATCACCAGTTCACAGGTCCGTTCTCATCTCTTTTATTTTACTCTCTTATACAAATCCTCTATTTTTGGTTGTTGTTGGGTGTTTTGTGCTGGAGCTTTGATGGGTTTGGTTGTTCGGTTGTTCCTTGTGGTTTGTATTGTGGATTCAAAATTAGAAATTTGGATCTTGAAGCTTTAATTGGTTTGAATTACAGTAATTAGAAAATTTCTCATCTTTTTGATTGTTCGGTTGTTTACTTGTTCCATTCTATAGTATTAGCTGGATTTTCAATTTTGTGTGCTAGCTAGATTTTGTGTGTTAGCTGGATTTTGCGTTTGATGTTATCTGGGTTTTTGGCAACTTGATTGAGTTGCTTGTATGAGGGTTGGAAGAAAATGGAGGTGTGCTAAAAGCCTAGAAGTGGCTACTGCTTTTACTGGTTTCTGGGTTCAATAAACATTAAGTTTAGCTTTCTCTGGTTTGCTTTCTCCGGTATTGAAAACCAGGTGATCCTTACTATTGAAGACTTCGTAGTTTTTGAAGCTAACCATTGGAGTTAGAATTATAGATTTAGAAGAAACCTTAAGGAAAGGGAGACTACTGGATGTCCTGATCTTTGGTGGATTTTGGATGGTGTTTCCCTTGAGAAAATGAGAGGGATAGAAGAGTGGATCTGTAACTAATCTGAATTATTTTTAGTTAGATTTTTCCAGACCCCAATTGATGATCTCTCCTTCTAATTCAGCCAACTTTATTTGGAAAGCTTAAGCCCTCATTAAGTTATAATTATATTGGCTATATCTTTAGAGTTTAAACCAGTTCATTTGTTCTTTATACATCAAAATTGGGCAGCTATAGTGAAGTGAAGGAGAGGGTCAGCTTTCTTCAGTTTTGTTTAGTTTTGTGGTTTCTTTGTACATTAAGGGGTGTAGTTGTATCTATTCTAATTTTTGTTTGGAAACCATTTTTTGAAGGTTCTTTGGATGAGCACTGTGGCTGCCTCTTTTTATAGATATGTTGCTTACAGTTTTTTGTAGATTGCATCTTCTCTTTGCATTCCTTTTCTCATTAAAATGTTTTAGTTTTCTAATAAGAAAAGGCGGTTGGGATATATATATTCTTGTACATCCATTTACAATACTATAGTTCCTTTTCAAGTGCTCTCTCTATTTACAACCATTTTGAAGTTTACTTGTTGATACAAATCAAAGGACCAAAGACTTCAAAGTTATGGTATTGAACACACCATACATGCACCCCCAAAGCATTTAAATACATACACCATATGTGTGTTGCACCTGTTGTGTGCTGCTGCTACAGCTATCTTTTTTGCTCTTTTTTGCTCTGTTTTACTGCTGTGTTGCGCTTGTTGTGTGCTGCTACTGCAACTCATTTTTTTTGCTCTGTTTTGCTGGCGTGTTACGGCTATTGTGTGCTGCTGCTGTTGCTCTCTCTTTTGCTCTTTTTTGCTCTGTTTTCCTGGTGTGTTGCACCTGTTGTAGTGTTTTGCTCTCTTTTTTGCTCTATTTTCTGGTTCTATTGTGTGCTATTGCTGCTGGTTCTGTTGTCTTTTAAAAGTTCTAATTTATGTATGTTATGATTTGGATTGATTTATAATTGGATTTTGATTCACCAAGTATAGCATGAAAGAATTTTTTTTGGATTTATCATTTGATAATTGAGATTTGTTTGTAATTATGTTTTCCGATTAATCGCCAATTAAATGCCCTAGGCGCTAAGCGTTAGATCTCCGCTTGACTAGTGCCTAGCGCTTACTACAACACTAGTATTCATGGATCATAAATGTTATATGTTCTTTTCAAAGAATTCTGAGAACACAACTGGCAGTTAATGCATGTTACTTTCCTTTCAAAATTGAACAGTAAAATGCAGAGGATGGAACTAAGAAATATAATAAGTATAGAAGCACTATTAATAAAGCTTGAAATAAAAGAAACAAAAGCACTTCATCTCCAAACTATACATCTATAAAGCATATGGTAATTGTACTTAACGAGTAACATACTCGATTTATACGAGTTTATCTCTGCTTTGGTATCGTCAAGTAAATAAACTATTTGCTGCAGTAGACACGTCCCCTTCGCTCGGCTTACGAAAGATAAGATTAATTTTTTCATTTCTCCCCTTACAGTTTTGTAAAGAAAGCTCATTATTCTCTCCGATCCGAATGCCCACCAATAAAGGTGTAACTCTTAAGATTCTTGAGTTTATGGATCCCCTGGTGAGACAGGTGAACAAGGTTTTCACAATCAATGATGCATAGTTAAACCAAATTAGGGGGCAGGCCTCCCTCAGGAAAGGACATGATGGAATGGCAATCACTAATATTTAAAAACTGAAGTGAATTGACTTTGTGTAATTGATTGGGAAGGAACTTGAGGCTTTCACATTCATAAATAAGAAGTGCTATTAAGGAGTTATTGGGCAATCCTCCCTCTGGAAACGATACCAGGCTTGAGCAATTGCTAACTAACATTAGCTTAAGATGGTCGAGATTGTGCAAGTCCTCATGCAAGTCCTCAAGCTCCGGACAATCACAAATCACTAAGTGTCTAATCTGTAGAGTGCTTGTTGACTTCATATTCACTAAGTTTGAATCAATGACTTGACCAAAACCAACAGAATCACAATTTTTGATGTCAAGCGACTTCAAATTCATACAATTTACCATCTTCAGGTGTCTAAGTGTGGTGGGTAGCTTGTCTATTGGCAATGAGAGGAGAGTAGAACAACCATCTATTTCCAAGGATTTTGAGAGACGAGCCTTTTTGATCCGTCAATACAGTAAGTAAATGTTCTGGATTAACACAATTAGTGATCTTCAATTCCTTAAGAGTGAGAGGAAAATAACCTCCAAGTGTGGGAGAGTGAAACAAACAAGAATCAAACTCCAAGTATTCAAGAGAATCGTGTACCATCGGGTCAAGCGGGATCTGCTGATCTTCACATTTACTGATCTTCAATGGTTTACCGTAGTTTTACTGTCCAAGAGTTTCCATGGTTGCAGTAATTATACGATGAAAAAGATAATAAGAATGTGTGTGCATGGTAATTTGAATGAGATGACAGCAGCTGTTCATTGATAAGGTATAACAGGTACCTGCAAATTAAGAGAACCCATAGTATATGATCTGCACAAATATAAGAAGATTTTGAGATCAAAGTCCTCGACTTAGAGGGACATAATGAAGCTCACCATTATGCATCTCCATTTTGAGTTGGGCCATTTATTGGGATCCAAGTCAGACATTCCAATTACTACACCATTACACCTGCAAGATCATAAATGATATCAGGTTTTTGACGGGTAAAATTATGACTTCAGTCATTGTACACAATCGAATTTACAAGACCTTTGCAAAGAATCATCAAATTTGTATTGCATTTGGAAATTGCCTCCAATATGCCATGTTGTTGTGATGCTTTTCATGCGCTTTTCATATGGTATCAGAAAATCTGCAAAACTGACCCTGCATTTCAACTTAAAAAATTATTTTCTGATTGAGAACTTGATATGGCGATACCTTGGACTATAAAAAAGATGAAACATGCTCTCGTTGAGTATTGCATCAGCCACTGGGGAAAGGAAATCGGAAGATCAATAGTGTTTTGCAATAATGGACTCAGGAACACCAATTTCACAGCGACCAGCTCTTCTTAATACCAACCTCAGCTCCCTATCTTCACCTCTGCAAGAACCATTTCCAGAAGATTGAGAACCTCAATCATTAAATAAACTGCATATGTTCAGACAATAGAAGGAGCCAAAATATCCACACTTTTATTGCATATCATGCTAACATTTTCGAGGAGGGGGGTTGGGGTGCGAGCAGCAGCAAATAAATTTGGTCCATTCAACAGAATGTTACGATGGTTTCGGGAAACATGAAGGTTTTCTAATAACATCATGATACTTTTTCTGGATATTTAATGATCTCATTCTCTTGTATTGATTTTGATCTTGTTCAACTAATTAGTAAACTCAAAGTAAAAGAAATATGAAGTAACTACTCCATGGTTTGCAATTCAAGTGCGGAATTGTGATTTAAGCAAGCATACCTCAGAAATACCAATGTATCCCCTGGAAAAAGATGCTTGTCCCTCAAAAATTCATTCCATCCCCTAGTAACAGAATACTTCATTTGCTCATCTGGAAAATAATAAATGCTAAATTACCCATTTATTTTTTTTTATGAAAGCACAATTTGGTATTCTATCAAAATTCAAAAGTACCTTCTACATTAAGTTTAAATATCCACTCTGTTCCATGAAAGTCATGTGCAACAACCTTATCCTACAATAGGAAACTCAAACAAGAATCAATAAACTAATCTATCAAAATAAAAGCAACGCAAACAATATAAAAAGCGTAAAATCACACCCGAACAAAAAAGATTTCTTCATCTTCCGTAGGTACTAATAAGGTTTTGGTATCAGAAACTTCAAGTGTTTAGAGAATAAATGATATGCTGGTTTTGAAAGCGATCCTCCATCTTTTGTCTCATCGATGACTGACTCTTCAAGCACAAAAAGAGGATAACAATTAATATCATCATCACCATCAAGATACTAAAATTGATCTATAGAGACTAAGAACCTAAGAAGTAACATATGGTACACCCCCACCTCCACCCCCACCCCCAACAAGCAGACATAAAAATTGCAGCTTTAATTTTCAACATTTGGTGCAAGTATTATTTGCTAAAAAAAACCCAATAAAAAAAACCCAAGCATCCATGGTATAGAAATTAGAAAACCATACCTCTGGTTCAGGAAGCAAAGTAACATTCATCATTCTTCTTATTAGCCTGTTTAAAATTAATCATATCACAATCAACAGATTGGGGAATTTGAAATGTAAACAAAGGACTGGTACTTACAATTAGTTGGACATGTACAACCCTACAGATGATTTGTGGTTGGAGATCAGATGTTAGAGCTTCTATGGAAGAAAAGGGCCTCAATGAAGGGAACCAAGCAGCGTATTCCAAATGACCTTGTGGGAAGTAGACAACCACGTCGCCTTTCTTGGGCAGTGAGGCCTGAGGGCCGACGAGAGCTGGCCAGAGCTCCAGATTACATTCTAAGAAGATACAGGAGATGGACAAGTACATAAAATTACAATAACAGGAACAAATTAAACAAAATTGGATACTATACCACTGTCCCTGTCGAAGACTGCAGTGAAATCTTCTCCAACTGACTCGGCTGTCACAGGTTCCTTAACGATCTCCATGATCAAAACCACTAAGGAATATATGACATGAATGAATAGATGAGAAACAGAGATGCTCCACCTGGTGTCAACTTTTATGTAATGAATAGATAATTATAATTATAGTTGACCATTAGTATTTAAAAAAAAAACGAAAGATTGTCTGATACTTTGATTTAATTATAAGAGAGGAACTTGGGTGCATCTCAGCATCGGGTGGGAGATGCATTTATCAGGAAATGCAAAATAGTCCAAAATATATAATTTTGTTCTTAATTTGATTTTTATTTGCCTATTAAAAAATTAATTTTTATTTAATATTAAAATACAAAAAGTATTTGAAAGAAAATTTAGAAAATAAAAATGTAATAATATAAAACGTTTAGGGGCAAAATTGACCTTTTCTAGTTTGTATTATACACTAACAAAGTAACAAGAGTAAAATCATACTTACTTTACTATATATAATTATAATTATAGGTTTTTTTTTTTTTTTTAAAGGATAATTATAATTATAGTTGACCGTTAGTATTTAAATAAAAACCGAAAGATTGTCGGATACTCTGATTTAAGTATAAGAGAGGAACTTGGGTGCATCTCAGCATCAGGTGGGAGATGCATTTAGCGGGAAATGCAAAATAGTCCAAAATATATATAGAGTAAGCCAAATCCACAAAATATCAAAATCCCTAAAAGCGGGAAATGCAAAATAGTCTAAAATAAAAAAGAAACCACAATCGCTGCAGCGCTCACTTGACACTCTATACTCTATAGTCGAAAATGAGAGGCGCAAACCGACGTCGTCCGACGGAATCATTCAATCCGCCGCCTCCACAACCCACGCCGGACCTCTACGGCGGCCGTTTCGGCGGTTCACGCGACTCCGATGCCAGCTTCGCCAGCAGCCGACCTTCCTCCGTCGGCATGAGCCGATCCTCTATCACCGCCGACCTCTACTCTGAGAGGTCATACCAGATCTCCGCAATTCGCGCTATCAACAGCTACTTGTCGTCCCACTCGTTCCAGATCTCTCTCCCTCCTAAACAAGTCCCCTCCGTCAAAGACATCACAGAAATTATCAAATTCCTGATGTCGCAGCTGGATTACCCATCCTCCACAAAATTCGAAGACGATCTCTTCATTATTCTAAAATCCCTTAACTGCCCCTACAAAATCAACAAATCCACACTTCGGTCCCCCAATTCCCCACATAACTGGCCTTCTTATCTGGCTTTGATCCACTGGATGGTCCAAATTGCTTCGTATACCAATCATCTGTTAAGCAACTCGAGGGCTTTCTTGGAGAATAACAGTATGTATACGTATGCCCGCGATAGTTACTTGAATTATATAGGCGGTGATGACGATGCTGTAGAGGATTTGGATAGAGAGGTTATTGGGAAATTGAAGAAAGAGAGAGACAGTGTGAGTGAAAATGTTAAAGAATTGGCTCACAAGGTTACTGAACTGGAGGGTCTTCAAACGGGTCCCACTGAAATAGAGAAATTGGAGAAAGAAAAGAGTATGTTGGAGGAGGATGTCAACAAGTTCAATGCAATGATTGCTGGGTTCGATGAAAGGATTCGCAAAATGGAGGAGCTCGTGGAGGAGAAAGAAAAGGAAATGAAGGAGAAACTGGAAGAGCATAAGAGGATTTGTCAGGAAAATGACGAGTTGAAGAAGAAAGTGGAATTACAGACTTTTAATGCACGCGATGTCGAGAGGATGAAGAAAGAGTTGCAAGCGGTGGAGAGGGATATTGAAGATGCGGAGACTGCTAGGAGTGCTTGGGAGGACAAATGTTGGGATCTTGATGCTACACTAACTCATAAATTTAAGGAGCTCGAGGCACTTTCCATCGAATGCAATCAAGCCATTAGGAGGTTCCATATTTTCTATCTATATATGCAATATCAATATATTATTACTTAGTGTACTTAGGTAGATTGACCAATGTCTCTGCACATAACTATTTAGCTTAGTTTAGTGTTTTTGTGTTAAACTAGGCGGACTAGAGATTGACATCAAAATCTCTTTTCCTCATTTAGTGGCAACTGAATGCATATTAGAGTGTGATGAATGAGTGATCTATTCTATTAAGTCCATTTCAATTGCATCTCCATTTAATCAACCCTGAAAAAGTATTCATTACGTTATCGTGATATGAATGATTAACATTTCAACATGTTATCTAACTTTTATCGTCACATGTATTGCCTAATTTGTCTAGGAAGCATATCAACCGTAGTTGTAATCTTTGATGGTAAATTTACTATATATTTTTTATAAGAATCCTGAATGCTAAATTTCACTTTATAGTGTTTGTTTGAATTTAGTAAAATGTGCAAATTGTCTTTTATAACATGTTAACTAGTTTCATTTTTTGATCCATTTCAAATTCTGCTTGTCTGGTTACCATATATAAAGTTAATATGATATTTATGATGCATGTAAACCCTAAGAACCAGCTCTAGTTTGCTATCATAACAATTGTTCTATTATATTTCATGAGCGTGTGCATGTATCAATTTGTTTCCTAAAATTATTAGCTCTGATGCAATTGCTTTTATTGCTTGGAACTAGGTTAAAACTCAGTAATGATATCCGGTATGTATTAAATGCCAAAGGGTCTACACCTGCTGAGGTAATGGGTATTGACTACAAATCAACACTTAAGCCTAAACTTGAATCCCTTGCTGATGAGATCAACAAAAGCTCTATGGAAAAATTGGAAGAGTTGATTCCCCTTCAGCAACAGTCATCTGAAATGGCTGCCAAGATTGAGGGTAAAAGAAATCGTATTGCTGCACTTCAGTCCTATATTGATGAAGTAAGTTCAATAATACAAGCTTTTCATACAATGATACTAAAACTTAAATATCATGCTTTTCTGCATTTCATCTTCCATTGTTGCATATTTATACACTGCTTATGGGGTCTTTAAGCTGGGAACCTTCTTTTCATTCCTTTTCCCATATAGGCATCAATAACAATGTTGTAGAAATCCCAAATGGGATAATGACAGATACATTGGATTGTAGTTTTAATGGGATTCTGTTTTAAGACAAATCATGTTGTGAAAGATAAAATGTACATCCCAATTCTGGAGCAATAAGTCTATAACAGTGTGCAAACTAGATTGATTGTTGCCATTAAATCGTTGTAAACATTATCTCAGCACTTGTATGGTAGCTTTTTTCTTTTAGTAAAAATTGTTCTTTTAATGATTTGGGTGAGGTGGCTTTTTTTTTTTTTTTTTTGTAAAAATACAATAGTTAAGGCATCTAGGCAGTGCTATGGTTGGGACAAACCTGCATTATTTTTTAACTTGTCTTCTGATACTTTTAAGTAAAGCTGGGATTATGCTTAAACCTCAAAAACATATTAAGGAATAAGGACATATATGAGATATTTGGCCTCGAGTCTTTATTTCAGAGAAATCTTTCCTGATCTCTCTGGCTTGCTGATTATCAATTCTTTGGGTCAGACCCATGATTGTTTTGTTCCTTGGCATTAATATTTGATCTCTATTGAAGGTGATTGGCTGATATCATTGTCCTTTTACATATATCAGTTGTGATCTACCTATGTATCTCCACCCCATATATATACAATATAAGGTCCCACTCATCTTCTTTCTAGGTGTTGGTTTCCAGAAAGGACACATTTTATGCAACCATGCTATCTGTGGTTTAGGACTGTTGTGTGAGTTTAATCTAATCACGCATCAATGTTTTTTAAATAGGTGGAAGCTCAATTGAACTTGTTAAGGAAGGAGATGCAAGAACAAACTAATAGATATGCAGCAGAAGTAAAAAAGATGATGGAGGATGTTCAAATAGAAGCTCATGACTTGGATATCATGGAAAGTGAAGCAGCAGAGGTTCTAAAGGTATTGCTTTTTCCAGTTAACTATTATATTTTGATCTTGTTTTATGAGAGGGATTTTAAAGTATGATGCAAAGTCAATTGTTGATGTAAATTCCGTGAAGTTTGAAAGTACAAATATTCGTTAATGCAAAACCAATTTCAACAATTCTTTAAATTTAGTGCTTGTATGCTTCTAATCACCTTGTATGTTTCTATGAAGGTTGCCGAAGTGAAGTTGCAGGAAACAGTCAGACAAATTGAAGAAGAAACTCAGATCCGTGCTTCTGAACTGTTGGCAATTGTCGATTCAGTCTCTAAACACAAAGAATACATGGAGTCAAAAATTTCTGAGATGAAGAGCAGTCTCTCAGAAACTGCTTTAAGTGTCTCTGAAGCTTACAAGAATTCCTTGCCAGCACAATTTGACTAAGTAGATTAGTTTGGCTGCCCTTTTGCTTGTTCTCAAACTGCTATTTTGGTGCTCATTTACTATTGATAAAAATAGTATCTCTGTAGTTTCAATGCTTATCTAAGCATAGCTTGTGACTTGCAAGGAATTGGTCTCGAAATTGTTGATGTTTATCGTCGTAATGTATTCCTATTGTAGTAATGCAAAACCTATTTGGTTGAGCTAATTTTAAGTAACTTCTAACAAACACATATGAAATAATCACCAAACTATAATTAAAATTTGTTGCAAAGGAATTTCTCTCTTTTTTTTTTTTTTTTCGTTTTGAATTACGTAAAATACAGAATATATACATTTGATTGATAATATATATATACATATATATATATATATATATATATTTTCCATAAAGTTATTTACAAGCTGCACCCACTTGATATTTACAATTTTCAGTTGTACAAAAATGATCACCTAAGCTCCTCTGCCCAAAATGAGAAAGGAGGAAAAAGAAATCACAACCAAAAACACCCTAAGCAATTTACATGCCAATCTTTTTGTGGAAAATCAGCGATATTGTGTGCACCATCTCAATTTGCATAGTATCGCCAATACGTAGATAGAACAATTTATGTTGTCCAGCTCTTGCACAATCGGAAGCTTTGGCTAGTGAAACTCTCCTAGAGTCCTAGTGTGCACCATTTCACTATTGAAATACTAAGAATTGCCCAACAAGGAAAACATGCGTGGCTTTTGACAATCAGCATCTGTTCTCATAAACACTCTTGAAGCTCTTCAAGTAATAGGGCACTAAGGATATAATGCAAAAAAAAAAAAAAAAAAAAAAAAACAGAAACATAAGCTCAAAAAGAATTATTCCCTTCCAAGGCTATTAAGCCAACTGATGGAACCACCATATGAATAATAAATTGTCTTCAAAAGCAAAAATATCAAAACAGAGAGCAGCTGGATCTGCTTCAAATGTGAATCTGTAAAGTTTGTTATATTATCAATTGTAAAGGATCACATTACAGCTTAAGAAGTACTTCTATCATTTTCATATACTACCAGTCACTATCCTGGATGTCATTGCAAAAAGAGATAGAGAGTGAAATGCTAAGCTCAGATGGACAATCTTTAAAACGTTAATCAAAATATTCTTGTTAATGATCTATTAAATCCTAACTAGACCCTCCAACTATAAATTGCAGTTAACTGTATAATTTAGTGGTGCTAGATTACCTCGATATGAAAACTAAAGGTTTATCAGAAGCTTTCAAGGCAGTTTGATGTTATAACGAGGGAAAGCAGGGCTCCAGGAAGTTTGCAATGGCCTCTTTATAAATGGATGGTTCAACAGTCGAGCTGCAGTAGGCCGATCATTTGGATTAACTTGTATGCATTTAAGGATAAAATCCCGTGCATCTCTTGACAACACATTAGGAACTGGAGGAGGCTCACCCTTGCCAATCCTGAATAATGCTTGCATCTGTCAACCCACATCAATATATAATGTCACCAAAATATGATTTCCAATTTCCCAAAAAATGTCAAATTTATGTACCATTCAATGGTGCTAGGAAAAAGGGAGTATAGTTGGTCAGCAAAACACTAGATGAAATGAGTAAAGAAAAGAAAAAGGGAAACAGAGAGTCTACTTCATTTCTTCTGGCAAGTGACTAAATCATTTATATATTTCAAGATTATGTACCAAAATTTTGTTACAAATTTAATCATAATAAAATTTATCCTTTGTAGAGAGTGAATTTTTGCAAATGAGAAACCTGGAAAGGCAGATAAGTAACAGGATTCTTCTGTAATGATTACTTAATAAAAGAAAAAATTGAATTTCAAAGGAATAAATAAGCAACAAAAGTAAGAATATATGACAAAATACATATACAGGCAACCATATTTTACCTGGACACAATTCTGAAACAGAGAAAGGGAAATCAATATTTCCTTGTTTTTTGGTCGCTGAAATCAATTTCGGTTCCTAGTATGTATTCATTCTGGGATATCATGAATGAGATGCTCAATTTAATAATACTGTGTTACAGATTTTAGTATATTAGGTGATTTGTTTGGATATAGCAGAAGGTAGTTCTGCTTTAAGACAAATGACCAATCCCACGAGAGAACAAAATAAGACCCCTGAAATTAATTTTGATTCCTAGTATGTATTCATTCTGGGATTTCATGCATGAGATGCTCATGTTAGTATATAAGGTGATTTTGTTTGGATATAGTGGAAGGTAGTTTTGCTTAAAGAAAAATGGCCAATCACACAAGAGAACAAAATAAAACCGACAAACTGTTACGACAACCCATGCCCATGAAATTCAAAACTTGGATGCAAAATAAAACCTGTGTGCAATTAGCAAAACCCCTGCCTTCCAAAATCAAAGAAAATCAACAAAATTGACAGTGTCCCAATGGAAGGAAAAAAAAAAAAAAACTAAGGGAAGGACTAAAGGACTAAGTGAGGTTCGTAAGAGGCGCAACATCAACCAAAGCAGAATACTATGTTTTTATTTAAGATTACTTTCTCTTGAGTTACTTCTTTCAGTATAAAAGTGGTTCAACCATATAAGGTTGAAACAGCCTAGATAAAAGAAACACTAAGACTGTCTAAGAGAAGCAAAGAACCTCTAAAGTCAAAACTGCTAGGAATTTGTCAAAATATAATGGTTCATAAAGAGTGTTTCTGCAAAGAAGTTTTCTTTAGATAATTTAAACCCAAGCAAATAAGCCAGTGTCATTGAACATGTGTTATTTTGTATCTGCAATAGTGTTAGACCTGTCATATATAACCTCAGGTCCTCAGCCTTTAACAGAGCATTAATCTAAAGGTTGAAGTTGTGTCAAAAGACTTTAACCCAATTATCAAGTTCTTAAAAAATTAAAATATGTTTAATATTGCACAAAGCCACAAACTAAAATCACGTAAAATAGGGAGAGAAAAAAAAAAAGATAAATTAAAATTTGAAAAAACTGAATTGAATACATACGCCTTCCAAGTGAGAGTAAGGAGGTTTTCGAGTTAACATCTCCAAGACAGTGCACCCAAGGCTCCATATGTCTGCTGCCAATCCATAGCCACGGTTCTTTAGATTCACAACCTAAAATTGCAAAACTACTTTTGTTAACCTGAAATATTTTTGCCAGGCAAGCATGCTTATGGTTTGTTCATAATATGAACAAGCAGTCTACCAGGATTACAAATATGATTCAATACAAAAGCAAGCTACAATCCCTAACAGACAACAGACTTCCTATCTAACCAAATAAAAAACTTAGCAACTGCAGTATCCTTGTCATTTAGATACATAAATGAGGGGAATTGACCCTTTTATTATCAAAGACAGGTTTTAGCACTTTGGTGCTAACATACGGTCATAATTTTAATAATTATGTACCAATACTAACCACTGCAAAGGCTTTATCTATATCTATACCAAAGAAGGGTTTTTTCTTTCCAATCTCAAATCAATGGAAGTCATTGATATTTCGAAATTGAAAAGGAAAACTAGGGAGAAAATACTGTTTCCTGTCCAATACTATATGAACAATACATTAAAGGGGGCAAAAAGATGAAAAATATTCTACTCTAAACCAAACATGACAATTAACAAAATGAACTTATGTATGTGGAAAAAAGAAATCAAAATCAATATAACTTTTCAAACTGCCAACAATAAGTGAAATAGATCAATGCTTGGACAAGTAAATCAGTTACCCAACAGATCACGTTAATTTGGCTATGCTAAGGTGACTATGAGATAGATCACATTTTCTTGATACAGAATAAGTTACAAGAGAGCATAAAAAAAATAAATAATAATAATAATAAGTTACAAGAGAAGAGGCAAACCTCAGGGGCCATCCAGAATGCAGTCCCTTTGGATGATTTGACATCATCATTCGTTTTAGTTGCCTGATAAGATGAAAACCAGTACATTTAAATTAAGAACTGTATGATTAACGAGTTTTATATATAAGGAGCAGAGAGAGAGTAAACATTTTGCAAAAAGAAAATTACCTTTGCCAACCCAAAATCTGCAAGCTTTACAGACCCACTTGCATCCACCAATATATTGGCACACTTGATATCCCTTAAAAGGGAAGAGACAAGTTTTAGAAGCTATAGTTCAGAAATAAAAGTACAATTTAAAGTATAACTCCAAGTTACACCTACAATAATAATGTAAAGCAACATGGTTCAAAATGATTCATGCATCTGATGCAATGCGGTTGGAACTAAGGTTTATGTTCATAGTTACTTGGTGGTTCAAAGTAATCTTTTATTTTGTTTATCTAGTGCTGCGCACAAGTTGGGCCTCTCTATTCATATTTAAGTAGGAGCTTTTGTTTTTGTTTTTCCCTTTTTTCTTACTTTGTATATTCTTCTTTTTCAACAAGTTTATTGTTTTTTTTTTTTTTTTTAATAGAACATCTGAACAAGTCATGATACAAAAAAGTGCAAAAAATTTAGTTTAAGATAACTTTTTTACCTGTGAACCACATTTTGGTCATGAAGATACTTTAAGCCATTCAGGATCTGTCTTGTATATGCAGACACTTGAGAATCCCTTAGGTGATACTTTTGATAGAGACTTAAAAGTGAACCTTTTGTTACAAGCTCAAGGAAGATATAAAGCTTTTTTTCGTCCTGAAATGATTCCATGAATTATTAAGAGAGCCATAAAAAAAATGAAGACTCAAACAATCAGCATTAAGGGAAAAAAAAATAGTAGTTTTTTGTTCATGTCTTTGTACACTTTTCCAAAGCAATATAGTTTTTTTTCTGTTTCTGATTGTAGAAAAAAAGAAGAAGGAAGCAACTAATACTAGAAGAACCAAAGAAATTACTAGTTTTCCAAAAGAACTACAAAAAAAATCCGTTGATCAATTGGGGGGTGTCAAAAATGATAGAAAGCTACTTGCATGTTGCATGATGCTTGACAAAAAGATGCTTGCTTTACTAAAAAATCAGAAAGTAGAGATGAAAGACAGCTTGAAGCACAATGAAGCCAAAATACCAGTCACAGAGAAATGAGATCCAAAAGGTTATTAAAACAAAAATTTAGAAGGAAAATATTACAATAGAAGTATAGAACCCGCTTCAAAATAAATCTAGAATTCATTTAGCAAGAAGAAAAAACAGAACATGATATTTTGATCATCCAGTCAGGGTAATAATCCCAAAAGAATCCAATATAAAATTATGTCATCAATCTCTAATAATTTAGTAGAATTTTTGTAACTTTGGTTTGTTCTAAAAAAGAGAATGCTTAGAATTTATAAAATTCCTCAGAGGAATTTATCAAAATTTCCAAATGCAAAATTAAATTTTATACCACACAAAATGCAACAAGGCTATAACGGTTGCTTCAACTTAGGTATCAATTGAAGTTCCATATTTTTTTTTTTGTTTTTCTTCAATTGAAGTTCCGTATCTTTTTGCATTTCTCCAAAATGAGATAGCTTCTCTTATACTAGGATGCCAGAGTAGAATGCATTGCACAGCTTATTGTAACTGCGTCAAAGTAATACTGGCATTACTAGAGTATCCATAAATATAAAGATAGATTGGTAAAACCATATAGTATAGCAACATAATTATAGTTCTAATGTTCACTTCAAACTACATCTTGTTGAGTGCCTCTTAAATTCATTTGGCAGTGTCAATGATAAGAAAACACATGTTCCAAATAAAGAAAATGCCATTAACTTAGCCAATTAAAATTGGGCCATCACTGTGCAGCACACGTGGTTGGAATTCAAGGAGATAAGTGGCTTTGTATTGAATTCATGGAAGGCCAATTTTAGCTGACATGAGACACCAATTACTTTTTAGCTCTACATGTATCAAAAAGTTTGAAATGCAGGTATTACGGGAAACCTTGTAAGTAAGAAGCGTACCTTGTCTGTACCATGATATTGAACTATATTTTCATGTTCAAACCGACTCAAAAGAGAAATCTCCTGACACAATAAACAGACAATCAGAAAAACCATCTCATCAAGCAGCTGCAATCAAGTATGCAATAGCTTTTAGAAGCAGAATCAAATTATACAACTACATTCATTCAAAAGAAAAAAAGTGTACAACTACATGAGCTCAACAATTTGATGTGAAGAAAAAGATTAACAGGACTATATTTAATGAGTTTCCATCAGGAAAAGAATAATCTTTCCACCTGCTCAAGTTGAAGAATGCTCTGCTTTCCCTGAGTTCCTTGATCGAGCAAAGAAACCTCCTTAACAGCAAAAAAGAATCCATCACTGCAGAAAAACAGAAAGAGTGAAAGAGGGCCAGGGAAAAGGTATGTTTGTATATATGGTTTGATGTATGTTTTAAGGGCACAGAGACAAACACACTTACACACATGCAGACATATCAATGATAATGAACTAGATTCATTCCAGTTAAATATGTTACAGTCATCTCATTCCCCCCTTGATTTTCATGGCCTAAGAGGGTGGTATAAGTTCTCTTCACTTTTTATTTTATATATGTATATATATAGAGCTTCTCACCTACAAAGCCCTTAGTAGACAACAAAATAAACTACCATGTGATTGATCAACATCTCTCCATGGTATGATATTGAACACTTCTTAACTGCCCACCTTGACGCCATTCTTCACTTCTCACATTCAACCTTGCAATTTGCATGTTCATCTTTCATTAATTGAACTGTGATTTTAGTTTTCAAGTTGAAGGAAAAATTTTGTAAATCAAGTTCAGCATTGTTGAAAAGCTACGCAATGTTATTAGATATCTCAATGCTACAAGCGATATCTGAACCCTGAACTCCACCGCACTCCTAAATAGACACCTTAGTCCTGAATCCTGAACAGTTATAAATCTGAAGTCTGAACTTCAACACAAACTTGCAGAATATGAAAATGATGAGCCTTCCTTTTTTTTTTAATGAATTTTATACAGATTTCAACCATATTTCTAGAATTGACTACCAATAATTAAAATTACCTTATTAACTTATTATGATAAATTTGAAACTATCCTAGATTAATCACAATCAGTTTTATCATAATCTGGCTCCTCCACTAGCAAATGCCCTGGTTCTGCCTCTGGATACCTATAGGGTAAATATAGGTATTCAAGTCTCTAATCTTCCGGGTACACGAAACTAGAAACCAAAAATACAAAGGCCAATTCTCTTCTAAAGTAACTCTGAACATATGCAATAATCAAAAGCACCTTAAAAAAAATACAGAGTCAGTAAGGAAAGAATTACATAGCAATTAAACACGCTTCAAAATCTTAAAATCTAAAGACATAGAATAATAATTGCTTAAAAGTAAACATATTTAGTTTGGCTCATCGTCATCTTTCTCTGTTTCAACCTTTTCTCTTTGCAAGTATCTTTATAAAACAATTGATTTGTCTTGAGAATAGATTTCATTACATTACATGAAATTATGCCTTCAAATCACCATGGAATTCTCTCAGCATGGTCAAAAACAATTTGCTAGAATTTTCTTTCCAGCCCATCATCATCATTCGTGTTAAGTTGTTAAATTAACTTTCAGCAATGAACCGATGTTTCAACAAGGTAATATAATTAAAAAGGAATTAATATATAAGACAACTGAAATACTGACTTCAATCCATCAAGTATAATCAACGGCTAAGGGTACGAAAGAGCTACTTACTCAGTGTAGCCTTCATAAACAGTCCCAAACGACCCACTTCCCAAAAGCTCACCCTTTTGCCATGACGTGATTTTTCTTCTAAATTTCCCATTCGGAGAAACATTATACTCTGATTCCATATTCAAACCGAGAGCACGATTGCCATCATATTCATCATCATCCTCATCATTTGATATAGATGAATCAGACTCTGATTTTTCTCGAACAGTCGAATTCGAAAAATCTTCATCAGCCTCAGGAGCAAAAGACTTCAATATATCCCAAGTCGAGCTAAAATTATCAACAACAGGCCGTAACATCATCGGAGGCGGCGACAGAGCCGGCGGTCTGTCACCGTTGATTCCGGCACTGGGCCCCACAGCAATCAAATTAGAACGTTTATTCAGCTCAAGCTTACCAATATCGCCTTCAATTGGGCCTAAATCGAAACCTATATTCGAAACCGAAACAGAAGGCTCAGTTTCGATCTTACCAAGCCTAATCTTCGCTTCAAAATCAGGAGAAACTCTGTTCAACCCGGTCCGAGTCGGCTCAAAAGCGTAGGGCAAAGTGGTGGTGGTAACATCGAAAGAGGAGCGTCTTTTTTGGGCCTCCCAAGCAGCGGCGGGAATGGCGAAATCTTCGGGGGAAAGGCCCAAGGTGCGACAGATTAGGTCAAAGTCGCCGTCGATTCCTTTAACACGGAAGCTGGTCAAAGGAGAGAGATCGAGAGAGCGAGTGCGGAGGTTGGAGGAGGAGTTGTCGTCGTCCAAGGAGGAGGAGGCGGAAGAAGACGAGGCGTGGTAGTCAATGTTCTTGATGGCGTTTCGTCGGTCAAGCTTGGCCCTAGGTCGATGTAGCTTAGGCTTCGCGTCCATATCCACAATCATGTGAAATGTTTTGAAGAAGAAGAAGAGAAGTGAGAGAGCCGCCAATTGAGATTTGAGAGTCAAGACAGATGGATAGATATTTAGTTAATGAGTCCTTTTACAGTACCGTCGTTTTTATTTTGCCGTGTCCCAAGACGGCTGTTCTCGCAATAATTATTGTGCTCTTTTCATTTTTCTGCCACGTGGTTCACTCTTAATGTTCCTACACTACATGGCCACGGCTACATCTATTCGTGATATTGTCAAAAAAAAAAAATAATAATAAAAAAAAATACTGGTTATTAAATTTTAATCCAACTGTCTATATTGTTAAAACAAATGGTGGGTATGATACCACCATATAATAACTAACATAGGGATTAGAATTCAAAATGTCAATTATCAATCCACAAATAAACCGGAGAGGAGCGGTCATGGAGTACTTTTTTGCTCGGCTCCCTTTAAGGTGGAGTATTAAGGGACGGAGCTAGGATTACGTTCTTGGGGGAGCATCATAAAATAATGGGTTATATCAATATGTATTTTGGAAGTTGTGTTAAACAAAATATTAAATAAAAAATAATGTTGTTTAAAAAAAATTATTAATTATTTAAAATGAATAATCATTTTATTATGATGAAAACATAATAAAAATAAGAAAAATGATAGATATTTCAACTCATATCTCATCTTGTAATTTAGACAATTTAATTCATATAAATATGATGAGTGAAATAAATCATAATTAATATGTACATATCCATTTGTCAATCGACACACAACTAATTGAAGATATCTAGCATTACTCTAAAAGTAATATAGACTAAATTTTTTAGCTATTAATTCAAGATTCAATAATATTGTTTAAGAGTTAGAAAAAAAATTGGAATCTAAAATGTACTTCAAATATTTTTCTAATATCCAAAAACTATTCTAATAGTATATTTAGGATTAAATATATTCTCTATATGATTAAGAGAAAATTATTAACATTATAATTTATTAAAGGGTTAGAAAATTTAAATAAGAAATAAGAGTAAAGCTATAAAAATTCTTAAACTTGGGGGAATATTTTATAAAATTGAAAAACTTCAGGAGGGGCCACAGCCCCCCTCGTCATAATATGGCTCTGTCCTTGGGAGTATTACCCATCTTTTAAATAGATAATATCTTTTCATGAAGAGGATAAATTTTCTGAAATACTGTTATCTCTTAGGACAAATATACCCCTTCCTAAACACGTGTCATCCATTTAGGAGTGAGTAATACTCACCCCCTTCAAGGGGGTGAGCAAAAGTAAACTAGTGATTATGTTTTTTTTTTTTTTTGGGCTAACACAAATCTATTACTCAAATCAACAATTGCTAATCAAGTACACAAGTAGAGTGTACAGGATCAAAATCTTTTGGATTTACTCTCAAATTGATTCGTTTAGTCACACTTTTATTGGATTATTCTATCTATTTGGAAACTTTTTACTAGCAATATTCGACTTCAACAAATAATCAAGTCTTGAAACTAAATACGAATGAATCATTCCATGTGCTGAATAAATTCATGAACAAATCAAGTAGACTAGATGAAAGAAACCGCTAGTCAAGAAAAATCCCCAATAACAAACTAAAAAGAGTTTAGATACTAAACATCAATAAGAGCATCTCCAATGTTCCACACTAAACTCTATTTCAATTTAAAGTTAAAAGATAATTTTTTAGGAATATGTTGACACCAATTTTTTTTCCAATCCAATGTTCCACACCAAAAAGGCATCTTCCTAAATCCCAATAAATATCCTAATAAATAAAAGAATATAAAAGTTTAACATTATTTTAATATATAATTAATAAATAAATTAAATATGTTTATCAATATAAATGTCATTTTAAAGATCTCAACAAGAACTTTCCAATAGTATATTTTTTAGGAATACATATCATTTAATTAAGTATAAAAATGATTAATTAGAAAAGAAATATATATATATATATATAAAAAGGAATGATATAAGTGATGTGACGTTTTTTTTTAAAAAAAAGAGAGGTTAGTGCTGAGGAACCGTGCGCTTTAAACCCGGTGGTGCACTGTTCCTCAACACAACTTTTTTGCCTTGGAAAATGGGAAATGAAGTAACGTTGGAGACTGATTTTAAGAAGAGTGTGCTCTATGTTGAAGTTGGTGGGATGGATAGAGTGATGTTGGAGATGCTCTAAAAAAATGAATGTATCTAAACTCTTACCTTGAGACTCGAATTTAATCCGAGGCCTTTCCTAAGTTTCAAAGAGCAAAAATGTCCACTTTTTTTAAAAAATTGCATTTGTGTCTTTTTTTGAGTTGCTTTTACCAAATTACCCTCAATTTGATTCATATCAAAATGACCTAGTTACCTTTCTTTATTCCCCCAACTCTATGACATTACCAAACTGCCCTTAGTAAGAAGAAGCTTCATTAACTCTTATTCACGATTTTCCCTCTAACATATTAACGCAACAGTCGGGATTGAAATTCCAAGCCCCGAACATCGCCCAAATATCCATTAGAATGAGAGCCGAGAAGAAGAAGAAGAAGAAGAAGTAGCCTAGAAGAAGAAGCCTAGAAGAAGAAGAGAAATGACTCGGTGACGCTACTCGACATCAAAACCCGAGCCAACATCGCCCAAACATCTATCAGAACAAGAGCCTAGAAGAAGAAGAAGAAGAAGAAGAAGCCCAGAAGAAGAAGAGAAGTGACTTGGCGACACTACTCGACATCAGAACCCGGGCTTGAACAACGAGGAACATAGGTATTGTTTTTATTATTATCTTGTGGAATTGTTTCTGGGTTTGTTTGTTTTTAGGGGCCTTGTATGTTTTATGATATTAATTTGAATTTGGTCTTTACGGGGACTTTGATAGTTGTGGTTTAGGGCTCATGTTTCTCCTTTTCTTTCTTTGTGTTTGTTGTAGTAGTTATGGTGCCCATGTTCTGTTATGTTGCTAGTTGCTATGATATGGTGGCCCCAGTCTTTCTTGGGGCCCTTCTCCTGGTTTCATTTCTCTTTTTCTTTTTCTTGACGTTTGTTGTTATAATGCCCGAGAATTATATGCCAGGGAATCTGGTGAATGTTAATACGAAGCTTCACGTCTCAATTTCACACTTCAATTTTATGGGCTTCATACAAGATTAATATGCCTTACATGAATTTCCATGGCTTCAGTTTACACTTGAGATTCTCGTTCCTTACATGCATTTCCCTGTTTTTTTTTTTCCTTTTTACAATGCATTTGGTTCTATTTTGCTATGTTTAATCTCTATTTAACTTTGTTTATTTTTCCCGCTTTCCAATGCCTGACCCTAAACACGGGTTATTTTTGTTTGGTGCTTAAGCAGATGCCTACAAATCCAAACAATAATCTATAGCTTTTCCCAGACCACATGGAGTGGGTGGTTGATGTGAGAGTAAACTCTCAGAGCAATAAATATCTAAGGAGGTCCTAAGGAGTTATGGCATGGTGGAAAGATTTAAGTAATGCCCGTTTGGAAAATACTTGGATTTGCCACAATCGTTGAAGATTCATAGATTACTTATTCATAACCTTTTAAAAAGGAAGGTTATTATTCTAGAACAAAGAGAGGATGAAATGTGGTTAGGTAGTAGGAGGTCGCAGGTTCGTTTTGGGAAATAAGAATTTTGTGTCTGTAGTAATCTGAGAATGGGTCCACTGTCTCAAGCTTTCAATAAAAAAAAAATGCTAAAGAAGGTTCGTTGTTAAAGAGATATTTCAAAGAGAAAAGGCTGATTGTTGATCTGTTGTATGCCACTATGAAAAGGCTCACAAGCGAGGAGGGTGAAGACGTATTAAAGATGACATCCATCTTTATGGTTAGCCAATTTTTTGGCACAGATGATGGGCAGAAAGCCATTCCTGGATGAATGTTTGCATTCGTTGAGGACGAAGAAGCTTTCAAAAAGTTTTCGGGGGGTCTTACATATACAATATTACACTGTTTTGGCTGAAGAGATTTACACAGCAACACCTTCACACACTGAGAGGTACAACTAAGGAGGAAGAGAGGAAGAAAGAGGCAGAAGGAAGGGGGGAAAATAAAATAAAATAAAATGAAAAGATGAGGAAGAGGAAGATGAAGATGAGAACAAAGAAACGGAAAGGCAAGAAGAAGTGGATGAGAACAAAGGAATATAAGTGCAACAAGGGGGCATGGATGAAAACAAATGAGGGCAACTCCTGGAAATTCAGGTGCCTGTAGAGAAGAAGAAGAAGAAATACCATACCCAAAATATATTCGGGTTTACTGTACCATTTCAGGTATGACTTATATATTCTGGTCCTTTGTACATTACACACAATATTCATGTTTATAATAATATAATAACATTGGATGATATTTAATTAAATAGGTATGGGCCGTGGAGAGAATTACTCGATTATCGGATGTTGTCGGTACACAGTTTGGTACCGGGTTTCCACGTTTTACTAGATGGAATTTCAATAAAAGGGTTACCGATATCGAATCCAGATTCATATCAATGGTGTGTATGCCACTAATTTTCCTTTTTTTAGTTTTATAATAATACCGAATTGTTACAATGCAAGTCCATGACATTGATTTTCGTTACACATGTAGATGTCATTTTTTTCCTTGGGAGGTTACGGCATATGAGAAGGGGATGGATTACTATAAGTCCTTGAAGTCGGACTATGTGTGCGGTCCACTGATATATAAGGGGAAGGGTTTGTTAAAGGCAGCTCAAACTGTATTTGAAAAAGAAAAGAAGGTTGGTTCTGATGAGGACTATGATGAGAATTTTAAATTGGATTGGGGGGGGGGGGGGGGATGAATCTATGTACAATCGTACAACAACATCGGTTGTGAGACCACCAGATGATCCCCCATCTATGAAGAAGTTGTTTGATGATACTGATTTCCAAACTCACAAAATACGATTTTATTTTACGAGAATATTAAGTGTAGTTTAGTATAGTTGTTTAGTGTCTCTTATTAGGGGCACTTGTAAGCTTTATATATTGTGAATGGTTGATATTGTGGTGGACAATACAAATCTTGAATAGATATTTCCAATAGCATTTCAAGATTCTTTCCGCCTCTCAAAATTAAAACATATATATAAATAGACTTTGGAAAAATTATTTAGGATAATAATTAGTATTGCTTCGATGTGCATACTCACATAGGAAAATTGAATGTACTATGGCCACAACTGAGTTTGAGCTCATCCCTAAGTTAGAATTCTTTTCCATTTGATTTAGCATTATCTAAATGATGGGTGAGTAGAAAAAGGTAGACATATGTATGGATTAGCAGAATATATTTGTAAAAAGAGAGGGAATATTATCTAGGACAGTTTCATTCTCCCACTAATTATTTTAGTTATGTTGTAAATGTTGACACTCGTATTTTGGTCATTGCAGTCTACATTTCAGACTTCTATTTAGCCGTCTACCATCACCGACCTCTATTCAGCTATTGCTTCACTAATTAAGGAAAGCGATTCAAATACTGCGAAATCGATTAAGGAAAACGAGGAACGACAACTATATTCTTTTAGAGCAGAACTTACAGTACAACTTACTAAGATAAGAGAAGAAATCAAGGTAGGAGAGATAAGAGAAGAAATCAAGGTAGGAGAGGTAAGAAAAGAAATGAAGGTAGGGGATACATCGACCAAGAAATCAAAAAAGGAAAATTTGGGAACATGCCCGGTGAAAAAGAATGATAAGGTTTCTGAAGAGATAATATATTGCCATCCCCTAAACTTGGTGCTAATCTAATCTAATTGATTAAGGAAAACGAGGAACGACAACTATATTCTTTTAGAGCAGAACTTACAGTACAACTTACTAAGATAAGAGAAGAAATCAAGGTAGGAGAGATAAGAGAAGAAATCAAGGTAGGAGAGATAAGAGAAGAAATCAAGGTAGAGGATACACCGACCAAGAAAGCAAAAAAGGAAAATTCGGAAACAAGCCCGATGAAAAAGAATGACAAGGTTTCTGAAGAGATAATATATTGCCATCCCCTAAACTTGGTGCTAATCTAATCTAATCTAATCATTCTTTTTCTGTTTATGATACTCTAGTTGTTAATGGAATATTTATACTTGTCAATGTAGGATCTCGATGGTGAGAATTTGTGCAAACCAGTGGAAAAAAGTGATGTTCATAGTGATGCTGCAAGCAATTGGAAAATGGAAGATGTTGATAAACATTCGAGTGATCCTCGGGCTGATGCTCCATCCGATTCAAAAATGGTTGAGGTACATATGGTCATCAAGTTTTTGTATGTATATCAATTGCATTCGAGTGACTTAATATCTTTGTACATTTAGGATGTGGACAACCGAACTATCCTTGATGAAAATGAGTTGAAGGAGATCAATGAATGTGTTAAGCTTTGCATTGAAGATATGGTTTAGAAGACAAAACCGTTGACAAAGAAATCTGTCCAACAGTCCATAGATTTGGATGATGTCGCTTCCCCGAGTGTTGTAGCTTATGATGTGGCAGACCTAAGTGTAACATACAAGGATCAGGACAAGGCTAGGGCCAGAAAGCGAATGAGGTATCTTAACAACCATTGGATTAATCCCTTTGCGAGGAAAGGATTGAAATCAAGTGCTTCGAACAAGCCTTCCACCCAAAGCAAAATAACTGATGTTGAGTTCATGGCCTTTTTAAAGACCAAACAACCCATATGGTAAGGGTACATTCATATTCTCTAATATATTCCTAGTATAATGTATTAATGTGTGAATTTGTTTTCACGATATAAATTAAGTAATGTTGACAATTAACAGCCTACATACCAGGCAATTGCAATTGATTGAGCATCATGAGTTCAAAGAGCTGGTGGACCCAAGAAAGTTGGTATCGGATATGGTAAATTGTTTTCAAATATCCCTCTTGTTGATCATTTGCAAATCAACTATTGTTGGGCTTTTTTCTGAGTGGATTTGTTTGAATGCTATATATGACAAAATATAATACTACTATCAGGTCAGTTATTCCATGCATCATATCAAAACTCAAAAACCAGTTTTATCAATTCATTTTGCTAACCAAAACAGTCATTCATTTAGATTTCAAATACACAGGGCTTTCCATGAATTCACTCCGTAGCAGCCAACTAACTCCTCACACATCTTTCTTATTTCTTTGTCACTCTTCAAATGGTTAATGTGTATCGTTTCGTTTTTTATCCATAGCACGTACACATCTACTTTGACGTTTTGTGGAGGAGGCGTCCAACTCTAGATGTCAACTACTTACAGAATATCGCATTGGTCAACATCACATTTTTCGTAAATAACATCCATATATTTAGAATGGCAGATAACTTAACATCAAATTAATTTACATATTCCATAGAAGCTTTAGACTTTAAAGGTGAACCTGTAATTATTTGCTTGTATTTCTAACTTTGTAATTCAAATCATTACACATGTGAACCTAAAAAGGAGGTGGGATATTCTAATGGAAGAAATGGATGCTGTAAGGGCGATACAAGAAGTTAAGATGTATGAACAGGGAAAAGCTAAATGAGGGAAAAGTTAAAGAAATGCAGAAAAAAGACAACAAAACAACAATGGGCAACAAGAAGAAGGATCCACCACCTCTAGTAGTCGAGGTTTGGGAAGAGTATCCGAAATTCAATCCGTTAGAATTCGAGCCAGACATGGATTGATTACAATATGTTATAGGTCACGAGCTTCTTTACACTGAGCCCTGGTGGAAATTTGATTAAGTATGGTTTCATGTTAAACTTTCATTCATAATGTAGTAAAAAATTATTATATACGTGGGCATAACATTTGTATTGTATAAACAGGTGTTGATACCATGCAACACTGGAAATCGCTGGATCCTTTGTCACATATTTCTAAAGAAAGAAGAAGTAAATCTTTATGATTCATTATGGCCCCGCAATGGTAATAGTGGTCGGTTAAAAGACATCAGATGCCTACTTTACTTATTGTCGTCCACATTGAAGCACTCGGGTTACTACGCAGAAACAAAATCCGATCCTCACACTAGTGCATTCACTGCTACAAATATCAGTAACACATTGATTCCCTAACAAATGATAGGTATTGTTCTTTCCTTCATTTTCACTTGCACAATTTCTTCATTTTCCTTTAGAATCTTATGTTTGTCTAATCTTAACATGTTGCAGTTCTAGTTGTGGTGTCTTCATGTTGAAGTATGATGAATTAATACTCTCCGGAGTTAGATTACCGTGGACGGATGAATTTTCCCAAAAAGATGTACCTGCAATTCGTAAGGCAATGGCAATTGATATTTTCACAAATGGGCAAATTATAAATTCCCCTAAATTTGTGCAGGTAAAGACTGATTGCGTATGTCATAAATAGTGGGCAAAATAGTTCATTGTATATACTTGTATATATATGTTAATGTTTTGAGCTTGAGGCTTAGGTGGGCATTTTTGTTTTGGAGGGAAGATGAGAATATCGGGGCTTAGAAGAAGCAGGGAATATCTGAAGCACATGAATGAAATGAAGAATGAAGTTATTATTTTGTTTTGATATTGTGTCCTTAAGATTAATGTTGCATGTTTAAGCCTGATAATTAATATTTTGTTCCTCATAATTATTTGCAATATTTTGTTTTCTTATGCTTTTTCATTTCCTGAGCATAGAAAGGTAGTATCAGCTTTTGCTATGAAACAACTTTCACACAACAGAAACACAAAGTGTAATTCCTGGGCATTACGATGTAATTGCTTAAGCTTTACATATGTATTCTCAGGCTTTACGACAAATTTCTAGGGCTCTACATATGTATTCCCGGGCTTATCATTGAAACATCTCACACAAGACTAACACAAATGGTAAAGGGTAAATCCCACCCGATCCATATGCGACTTCAGATGTGACTTCGTTAAAGTCGCTTGTTTCTCGGTTTGTGTGGTTTAAACTTTTTAATCTCACGAGCTACAGATTTTTTATTTCCTAGGCGTTAAGATAATATTCCAAGGCTCTTCATATAAATTCCTAGGCTTATTATATGAAACAATTTTCACACAATAGAAACACAAAGTGTAATTCCCGGGTATTCCGATATAATTGCTTAAGCTTTACATATGTATTCTTGGGCTTTACGACAAATTTCTAGGGCTCTACATATGTATTCATGGGCTTATCATTGAAACATCTCACACAAGACTAACGCAAATGGTAAAGGGTAATTCCCACCCGATCCATATGCGGCTTCAGATATGTCTTCGTTAAAGTCATTAATAAAGTAGCTTGCTTCTCGGTTTGTGTGGTTTCCACTTTTTAATTTCACGGGCTGCAGATTTTAATTTTTCCAGGCGTTACGATAATATTCCAAAGCTCTTCATATAAATTCCCAAGCTTATTATATGAAACAACTATCACACTAGACTAACACATAGGCACCCGATCCATATACGACTACATATGTGACTTTGGTAAAGTCGCTTCAAAAGACACTTTCCTCTCGGTTAGTGTGTTTTCCACTTTTTAATCTCACGGGCTTCATATATTAATTTCCTAAGCGCAATAAACGTATTCTCAAGCTTTAATATAATAATCCCAAGCTGTACATATGTATTCCAATCTCACGGGCTTCATATATTACTTTTCCAGGTGTAACTAAAGGTTTTGTAGGTTTTACGATAATAATCCCTGGCTCTACATATGATTCATATGTGACTACAGATGTGACTATGGTGAAGTTGCTTCTAAAGTCCTTTTCTTGTCGGTTTGTCTAGTCTCAACCTTTTAAAATTTTTGCCACGTGTTGTTACATGATAGGTTTTTTGTGATTGCAGCCGGTTCCCACAAAATCCTACGTGTGGCCACATATATGTATTCTTGCCATGTGTTGTTACATGATAGGTGTTAGTGGATTACAACCCGATCCCACAAAATTCGGGGTTCTTCATCTTCTTTTAAGGCTGGATCCCACAACCACAAAATCTTCTTCTTCTTCTTGTTCACGTGTTCTCAAACCGAAAACCTAATATTGTCAAACTTCTTCCTCTTGTTCACGTGTTCTGAAAGCAAAACTTCACCAACATACTCATCCTCACGTCCGCATCTGCAGGTAAAAAATCTTCAATGTTAGTTATTTTTTTGTCTGGTAATCTAAAAACAAAAAATTCATTGTTGATTATTTTTTTTGTTTAAATGACTGTCAAAATTTGTGTGTTGTTTGCAATATAAGGTTGGTATACTAAAACATTCATTGTTAAATTTTAATTTTTTCAATTTACCGAGGTAATGTGTGAATTTTGAAATGGGGAAGAATCATGTTTATGTTGTTGTTTTAGTTGTGGTGCTGTTTAATAATTATTTTTCCAAAAAATATTAAACGAAGATTGCATAATGACACAATGTTTTGACAGATTCGAAATCCGTTCGTTTGTTTTTAGAAGAAATATAAATTTTCTGCTCGGTTTAATAACATGTGGGAACATGATCTGTTCTTGTCGTGTTTTAGGGGACTTGTTGTCTAACCAGCAGTTTAACTCCATTTTGAATTGTATAAGCTAACGTTTGTGGTTGAGTGATGATGTCATTGGGCTCCAGTGTGAAAATTTTGTCATATCAGATATAACATGTTCAAAATTTAACCGATTCAGGAGAAAATGGCAACCCTATAGTGTTCTTAGACCTCAACATCGGCGGCGAACCAGTGGGTAGACTTGTGATCGAGCTGTTTTCCGACAATACCCCTAAAACAGCAGAGAACTTTCGGGCTCTCTACACCGGGGAGAAGGAAATCGGTAAGAACTGGAAGTCACTCCACTACAAGGGAACAACCTTCCACCGCATGATACCCAGGAGCATGTTCATTGGAGGAGATCGCACCAAAGGTAATGGACTTGGAGGCGAGTCCATCTATGGCAATAGTTTCACCGACGAAAACTTCGTAAACAAGCACATCAGTCCTAGGATCCTCTCCATGGCTAATAATGGCCCAAGAACCAACAACTCCTAGTTTCTCATCTTAACTGCGAAGACTGAGTGGCTCTATGGCACTAACATCATATTCGGCATTATCGTTGAGGGATTTGACGTCATGAAGGCCGTCTAGAAAGTTGGTTCCATTGCCGGCTTGTAGTCCAAGTCTGTAATGGTCGCCGATTGCGGTCAATTGTCATGAATTATTGTAACTTTTAAAATTCTACTCTTTTGATAGATTCTGTATGTGTTGAATGTTTTTTTTTTTTTAAGTTGTTTTTATAATACTATTATTAATATGCCAAGCCTAGGAATTGTACTTTAAGGTAGTAAAAAATTTATCTCCTAAGCCCAAGAATATGTATTTTGCGCCTAGGAATATCTCTTCTAGGTAGGGAAACTTAGTCTCTTTAGAAAAGCGATGCATTTGTGTCATGATCACACTTTATATCACATAAGACGAACCCGATGATTGTCCACCGCTCGTGGAAAACAACCTTTTTTGTCAGAAAAATTATTAAAAATTTCTAAAAATTAAAATTTAATAAAAAACACAGCGACGTGCCACGTGTGCCATGTGTCGACACATGAGAGGGGTGTATTGGTTGGAAGGTGGCAAAAAATTGAAAAGTTTTGGTCTTGGTAATATCTCTTGGAGCGTGGGAAACTGAGCCTGGAAAAACTTGACAATTGTTCCACTTCCTAAGCCAAGGAATGCTTTTTTTTTTAGCTTGAGAATTATTTCGTTATGCCTGAGAATTACACTTTATGTATGTCTATGTGATAGTTTTTTAATAAAGTAAGCCTGTGAATACATATGTTTAGCCCGGGAATACATATGTTTGGCCCAGGAAATATATCCAAGTCATTTAAGCAAGTTGCTTTCACCCTATGGTTACTGAATGAAACAGCGCCGTTTTGAATGTGATAAGTGACTTTCAAAGCAATTTCAAAAAGAGAAGAAAATTCAAAGTCAAACAACAGTTTTTGTCTCAACCAATAAAATCTCGACACTTGTCTAGAAAGCCATAATTACCATTTGGCTAATGTTTCGGGCTTAAAAAAGGGATATCCCGGGCTTTATGGCTGTATCCCGGGCCTAACAGTGGACCAACCGTGCATCCAATCGTGTGGGTCCCAACCATTTTCACCGATCGGGTACGGTGAATAGGGATAGGGCTTCGACGGCCAACTTCACGTTGTTTTTCAAGAGCATCGAACGGTCGGATACATCTCCCCCTACCAACTCCACTACAATTGGTTTGTGGACACTGTCTTTATATTGGTAAAGTGCTTAGGGGTTCTTGGACTTAGTCTTAGGTAACGATGCACTTTTCGCACAAACACATTTTATACCATGTAACATGAACCCGATGATTGACCACCGTTCGTGGAAAACAACATTTTATAATGGAAAAATAATAAAAAATGTCATAAAAATATAAATTAATAAAAAACATAGACATTGTGACCCGGGATGTCAAGCCCAGGCTTTCAAATATATTCCGGGTCTCATAACTTTATCCTTGGCATTTCAACCTTTTTGCCACTTGTTGTCATCTGATAGGGTTGTAGTGGATTACAGCCCTATCCCACTAAATCGTCTTATTCTTATTTATTCTTCATTAATTGATGGATCCTAAATGTTCTGCTTCTTCCTGAGTCAAACCAACATTGAAAACTAAAAACTTACTCTTTTTCACGTGTTCTGAAACCGAAATCATAAACCTCAAAAACTTCTTCTTCTTCTTTCTTTTCTTTGTATACCAGTTCAAAGCAAACTTATTTGCTTCTCATATTTTGTTTCTCTCATAATCTCTTCCTCACGTCCACATCTGCAGGTAAACAATCTTCATCATTTATACATATCCTTGCCACACCTCTTGTTCTTCAATCTCCGATCTGAAACACTGTTTTGCTTTGTATAAAAGTTCTCAAATCTAAAATATTCAACCTATATTAAAAATTTTGTTTACATATTCTGTTAATTTTTTTTTAATAACTTTGAAGGTTTTGTGGTGTTGTTTGCGAATTATATCTTTGGTATACTACAAATTCATTGTTAATTTTTTTTTTTTTTGGGTTTAAATGACTGATTTTTGAAACCAAATTCATTGGTTTGCGAAATATGTCCCTAGTATACTACATAGGTTGTTTTTTTTTTTTGGTTAAAACATACAAGTTTTTCGTTGTTGGCAATATAAGCCTTGTATACTCAAAGATTCATTGTTATATTAAAATTTTATTTCAATGTACAGATATGAAGTGTGTTGTTTGCAATGGGGAAGAATTCTGTCTATGTTGTTTTCAAAGGAAGGAAAACCGGTATGTTTAATTCTTATCCTGAATGTCATGAACAAGTGGATGGTTTTCCAGGGGCTTCTTACCAGAAGTTTAAGTCAACTGATGAAGCATATAAAGTAATAAGTAGTCGTTCTGTGTATTCAAGCCAGTATTGATCTGAATGTTCTCTGCATGTTGAAGAGAATGTATCTAGGAAGAGTCAAAGCACTGGAGTCATGTTGTTTTTATTTGTTTTTATTTTTAGAGTGATAGTAGGCAAAAAATTTTGAAAGATGTTTTGTTTATGTGAATAGGGATGGTGTTGTTTAATATGAAATTAAACCTGTTATTATGTTCTGTTGTTTAACATGTGTATGCCCCCTTGTTCTGTTCTGATCGTATGTATAAAATGATGAAATATAATGATAGAAACAAGCAAAGAAAACATAACTTTTTTTTTTTGATTTTTTTTTGTCATGATGGGGCATCGTGTGATTAAAAGACATTAAACAGGACCATGGTGTGTTTTTCTTCAAGTTGATGGTGGAATATTGAAGTCCATCAACTGTTTCTGTATTTTTTCAACAAGTTGGTACAGTGCATTGAACTCATTGTCAATTGCTTTGATCTGAACATTTAAATTGATAATCTCTGCTTCCAGATTCTAAAAGTTCCCCATCAAAACACTATAATCAACACTTAGCCGTTTTGCATTTCCACGCTCCTTGATGACAGTGGCCACAGCAATTGCAATATGTTCTTGCTATGGTCATCACTACTTTTACCTTTTCCTTCCATTTCCACTTGTAAAACTGAAAAAAAAAAAAAATAAGATTGATAATTTAAGTGAGGATAATATGTAACATAGATGAAATATTTATAGTTGAGCAAGATTACCGGCAAGCCCGGGAATGAAAAGTCACATTTTCCTTTAAAAAGAAGTTTTTCATTGATAATTGCATTCATTGTAACTTAAAATGAACATTAATTTTCATTGAAAACTAAAAAGTCACAAATGAACTAGTGTTCATTAACTAAATGAAATGAAATGAACATTCATTTTCATTGAAAACTGAAAAGTCACAAATGAACTAGTGTAAATTAACAAAATGAAATGAAATAAAAATTTATTTTCATTGAAAATTGAAAAGTCACAAATGATAGTTGTTCTATTTATTAAGCCTGGGAATTCTTTTTATAAGCCTCGGAATTATTCGGTAATGCCTGAGAATTACTATTTATCTTTGTCTTGTTTGATAGTTGTTCTTATAACTTTTAGCCCGGGAATACATAAGTTAGACCCAGGAATTATGTTGTAACGCTTGGGAATTACCAAAATCCTTTTTGTTCGTATTGTCAATCGTATACAGTTGTTGCAATTTATTAAGCCCGGGAATTATTTTACTAAGCCTGAGAATTATTCAGTAATGTCCGGGAATTACTCTTTATGTTTGTCTTGTTTGATAGTTGTTCTCATAACTTTTAGCCCGGGAATACATAAGTTAGGCCCAGAAATTATGTCGTAACGCCTAGGAATTACCAAATTCCTTTTTGTTCGTATTGTCAATCGTATACAGTTGTTCCAATTTATTAAGCCTGGGAATTATTTTACTCAGCTTGGGAATTATTCATTAATGCCCGGGAATTAGTCTTTATGTTAGGCCCGTGAATTATATCGTAAGCTCGAGGGGAAAGCGACTTTAAAAGTTACATTATCCAAGTAACTTATGCAAGTTTTTTTTTTGCTCTATGGTCACTAAATGCAACGGCACATGCCCCTACTTTGGGGTCAAAGGCATTTCGTGAAAATCCCTTTTTGAAGTCCAACTTCCCTATATCAGTGGTGGGGGAATTTCCACTTGACGAGAGCAGTTTTGTTCACTATCTTCACCAACATTTCACATCAAATCACTCCCAAGAACAAAGACAACAGTGGGTCTTCAACATAAGGTATTTTAAAGGCCTATTCCTCTTTACAAGTGATACATTGAAGCATATAGATTCTTATTTTCTCCACATTGTAGTTATCCTTATTATATCCGAGTAGATTTCTTGAGGGGTCGTTTTAATTGTTTGGGGTGTGAATTTTTGAAGATTTGTAGTTGTTGTCCCGGTGTTGGCCAAGATTGTTGTGGGTTTTGTTGTGTATGGTTGTATTTTTTTGTGTTCAATTGGAGATGGGAAATAGTAGAAGATCATGAGACAACCTCTCCACACTCAGATCCATATATTTTGGCCACATAGGGTTGTTCTTTTTCAATTTAGGCTTTAATTGGTTTAAAACGAAATGTTTTATTAGTTTCATGATTAAAAAACATGTATTTTGTTTACCTGTATATATTTCGGGTCTCGACCTTGGATTTTTTGGTCTTTTGGAACAGTTGAATTACCCTTTGTGTTAGTCTTGTGTAATGGATTGATAGTTGTTTTAAAGAAGAAATGAGCTCGGGAATACATTTATCGAGCCTAAGAAAACCATCATTGGGCCTGGGAAATGTAATACCTAAAGCCCGTGATATTAAAAAGAGGAAACAGTAAAAACCGAGAAGTATGCGACTTCAGCAGTCACTTTACGGAAGTCACATTAGAAGCCGCTTATGAAAAGGGTGGGAATCTCCATTTGTGTTAATCTTATGTGATAGTTGTTTCAAATAATAAGCCCAGGAAAATATATATATAGAGAGCCTAAGAAAACCATAATTGAGCCTGGGAAATTTAATACCTGAAACCCGTGATATAAAAAAGAGGAAACAATAAAAACCGAAAAGTATGGGACTTTAGAAGCGACTTTACGGAAGTCACATTAGAAGTCGTATATGGCTTGAGAATCACTATTTGTGTTAGTTTTATGTGATAGTTGTTTGAAATAATAAGCCCGGAATATATATATAGAGAGAGAGAGCCTGGGAAAAACATTATTGAGCTTAGGAAATGTAATACCTGAAACCCGTGATATTATAAAGAGGAAACAATAAAAACCGAGAAGTATGATACACACTTCACCCATCACCACAGCAATAATTCAACATTATATTTATTCATATTTTTAACCTTCCAAGATAAGTTCACAATTAAAAGTTACGTACATCAAACGAATTACAAATTTCTTTTTTTTCCAGTTCGACCTAAAAAAAAGATACATATTCTAACCTTCCAAAATTGGTTCCTCAAAAGCATGAAAGATTGCTTCTTCGTCTGTGTCATTCAAAATGGGCTCTGATGGCTTATCTGGGCACTTCAGTCTATTATATCCCTCTTTCTTGCAAATGCTATAAGTACATATTTTTTTTGCTGGTTTGCTTGTGCTGGGTATACTTGAGGGGTTCAGGCATCTTTTTTTTATTGTGTCCATTTTCCCCATAATTCGAACATGTTTGTTTCTTTCGTTTCTCCCCAACAGAAGATGTTCTTGACTTCTTTAGTCTTCCTAGCTGCTTCCTTTTCAACCATAGCAATACAATGCGATCACGAACTGCAACAGGAATGTCCCATGTTTCAGGATTTGGAACATGGTTCACAGCCATGGCATAAGCATGTTTTAGCCATCCCGTTGTGAAAAAATCAGAACATAATGCGTTGATAGGTGTACCTTTAATCCTGGTACAAAAGACAAGAAGAATTTTTTTATTATTATAATTAAATAGTAACAGGTCTATAGCATTAAATGTAGTAGAAATTGAAGGAAATAGCCCTTCCTAAGTTTCAAATAGATAACTTAAATATTGTAAGCATATCTAGCAACCACCATGACATGAATACAAGGTAACTCATCTAGATCCCATTCACAGCATGAGCATGAATGTTTTTCCAAGTCGACATTCGCTCCTTTCCATTTGTCGTCTACCTTGAATCTATGGAAGTCAATAGGGTAAACCACACATCGTTGTGATGGTATTATCCTCTGTTTGATGTGTTCATTTGCATCATCAGTCAAGAATGTAGGCATTTCACGTGTATTGCTCTGACGATCGTAGAACCACCTTTGTAACAAATCTCTGATAAATTCTGCAATTGATGTGATAGGCAACTTCCGAAGTGCAAGTAGACAAGAATTAATTGACTCGAAAATGTTGGTGGTCATCATATGGTACCTCTTTCTGGGACTATGTACACATGAAAACTTCTTTACCCCAACCTCTAGAAGCTCATCATAAACCTTACGGTGGGTGGCTTTCAACTCTACCATTTCACGTTTGAATTCCTTAACACGGTACATATACGTTGCAAGTAAAAATTTTTAAGATTTTGTGACAAGTGGTATGCACATACCCCATGTGCTGCATCGAGGAAAATTGCTTCCATGCCTGCAAAAATACTCGCGTGTCGGTCCAAAACTAACATCACATGTTCAGGATACTGGATCACATTCCGAAGTTGTTTCATGAACCATGTCCATGACTATGTGCATTCATAATGGGCAAACCCAAATGCCAAAAGGTATATCATATCGTTACCGTCCTTGTACACCGCAACTAATAAGACACCCCTGGTCTTGGCCTTCAAGTGTGTAGCATTGATGACAATAACTTGCCTAATAACTTAATTGAATCCCTCTATACAAGCCCCAAGTGCCATGAATCCATAGGCGAACCGGTTTTCTGAGTCGGTTTCAATCTTAGTTACAGTCTCAAGGTTGGATTGTTCCAACATGTAAAAGAATACTGGTAACATCTAAAATAACTCCCACAAATCGTCGAATGCCTTATGCAAAGTGCATGTTTTAGATCTATAGGCTTTATTGTACGAGAGTTTATGTCATGTTCATCTCTAAAATCAGAAATTATACCTTCAGGATGGATTGTGCGTCCAGGATCAGCATATTTTCTAGTATACAGTTCACCAATTACATAGGCACTTACTCGAGTAAAATCAATGTTGTAGTTACCTGAATAACCACATGTGTGCTTCTTAACAAAGGACTTAACATGCCAATAGGTCCCATTTTTCAACTTCGCTACTCTAATAACCCATTCACAGCCTCCTTTTGTACATGTTGCGGCGAATCGTGTATGGTTTGATCGTCTAATCTTAAACCCAAACCTCTCTTTAAATGCATACATCCCTATAGTCCCTTTCAAGGTTTCTTTATCCTTGAAGATATGTCTTTTGTATATTGGACCTTGGTCATCTTGGTCTTTAAACAAGTCCTTCGACTGAATGGGTTGAATTGAGTACAGTTCTGACCCCGGTATGGTCCATCGTGATGTCATAGAAGGTGTAGAATTGTTGGGTGCTCCACTACCCCCTCATTGTTCTTCTTCACCATATATTGAGGTTTCTCTAGCACTAGTTACCGTTTGCCTACCAGACTGGGGAACTTCTAAAACATCATTTGGGTCATTATTAGTATCATCATCAGTACGACTCTTATCATCCGTATCAGATGTTTCAGAACCATCTGTGTCATCCACCTCTGCCTGCATGTTTGTTGATGCTGGAGTCCCCTAATTAACCCATGGTAATGTACTGTTAGGTGAAGGAATAGACACATGCGGATGGTTACTACCACTCACTGATTTGTATTATGGAGTGCCAACTAGGGAGTTTAGATTAGTGGTGGGTGTAAAAGGTGACGCTGTACATTCTAAGTTTATTGTTGTATTTCTTGCCTTTCTCGAAGTTTCATATATGCCCCCAGATTTGTCGACCACTTCAACATCAATTTCGGGCCAATCGGATTTGCTGTGCATAAGGATAAAATTTACCTCGTTGTCAACTTTAATAAATAAGGAAATTCCTATAAGCTGTGACGAAATCTTCAGCTCAAATCTGTCCCTACATACCCCAATCCGACAATACAACTTTTTCACCATTTCACTGTATATTCCATTTACACTCTTGGAAACACAACATGTAAAAGTCGTCGGACCAACAAACTCGTAACCCTTCAAATAACTACCACAACAAACTAAGAATGCAATCATTGAATCTGTAGGACCTGACCACAATATTATAGTCATTCAGATAATGAAACAATACATCTCTATTACCATTCACATTTGTTGAAAGAGATGGCATCAGAGTTAATGCGTGTGTGTTTGTTTTGTGGTGTACTACTACTACTCTCCCTCCCTCACTCACTCAATCTCTCTCTCTCTCTCTCTCTCTCTCTATATACATATATATAACACCTTTAGTCTTGTGTTATGTGTGTCTTTTAACCATCCAATTTTAAAGACAATTTTACAAAAGTTGAAATTCAAATCTCATCATCGAATAGACAGGTAAATTACAATCGAGAATATACACGCATACAAAAACCTAGATGCATGGAGAACAAAAGAGAAAGAAAGACATAACAAAAATCATCATTTCAAAAACATTTTCTCATTGAATTTTCTATAGCTTTTTGTAGACAAGAATACAAAAACATTTTGTGTATAGAAACTAGAATGGAAGAGATACAATCGCAACCATCAAATACATTCAGAATCAAAAGTATGTACGTTTTTTTCATTTCTAGAATTATAAAGATCCATCTAGCAAGCCATTTCCAAATACCATTGTCAAAATTACTACAAGAAATATAAATGGTGAAAAATATAATTTCATGTCTCTTCATGACTAGGCAGCTAGTTTATGTTAGGATTATGCTCAATAGCAAGAGTGTAATGTTGTAATTGACAATCTTTTTCATATTAATAAAGTGATTTCTGGTTTAACAAATTGTATAGCATTTATAGTTTAATATTATAATTGTCAAAGTAAATAATCATAAGGTCTAAAGACTATGGGAAAAGAAGAATTGTCCGTACATCTGGATATGTATGTGGTAGACAAAATTCTTTAGTTATTCTTGAATAATGTTCACAACTTAAGTTAAAGGTTGGGCACCTTTATCTTGTTAAAGTTGTAGAATTCTTTTGCTAGCATTTGAGTGGGATCAAATGAGATATGATGAGTCTAAAATCATCGGAGTGTCTTCGAGCAAAAGGATCTAGTGCACTGGGTGCATTGAACTGGATCACAATGAAAAGCTTTATCTAGAACCGTCAATAGATAATAGTCTTTTCATTATCAGGACAATCGGAGAGTCTATCTTAATCCTGAGATAAATGATGGACTTATGGTTGCAAGTGATATCATTTGAGTTATCAATGAGTACGATTATATCGCATAGTCTATCCTCGATAGTTTGGTGATATTCATTTGTTAATCGATAGAGGACTTCATTTATAGATATGGACATCGTGGCTCCATTTAATTAAATGAGAGTATAATATCATCATATGGATGTTTTGAGGTAATTGGATATTAAATCTCAACGTTGAGTTTTCGATAGTGTCTATTGAAAACATGGCTTCTGGACAAGTCAAAATATCCAAGTTCAAAACGTGGTCATATGAGTAAATATGGTAACTTAGAGAGTTATAGGCGGTCTATGAACTCTTGGCGATTACTGATATTAATCACGAGGATACACTATCTCCAATATGATTGTCTAGGGTATGAATGAGGAGCATCTTCCTTTTCTATCTTTATTTAAGAGTTCAGTTTTAGCTCTTTAGTGGAATGAGTTAAAATTAATGGATCGGACCTAAGTGAATCATTTGTTGATTGTGATTAGGTTATGTCTATTGAAGCTTAAATTTAGATGGCCCGCCAAGATCCCCAATCCACACGGACTTGCATGGATCACTTGATATATTCTACCGGACCAATTTAAGGGTCCATCTAGAATTGCATTTAATATATTAAGAATATAATTTGCACATTATTTAAGTAATGGGCTGCTCAATTATATTAATATATTAATGAAAGACATGTGGGCTTGTTTCTTTTAGTAAGAATGGGTCTGGTTCACATGTGGGCTTTTTATTTAAAGTCCAATGGATTAAATGAAATAAGAAAATAATATTTTGGCCCATTTACTCTAAGTGGGGCGGCAAGGGTTAGTTTAACCTAATATATTATTTTGTTTCATTGTTTTAATTAAATAAGAATTAATTAATTTATTAATTAATTGTTTAATTAAAGAAACAAATCTTTTCTAATCAGAAAATATATTTCCTAGAAGTAAAATTAAAAGACTTGTTTGATAAGGAAATAAATAATTAGTTTTATTTATTTAATCAAATAAGAAGTCTTTTTTTATTTAGTCAAAATAAAAGAATAAAAGATCTATGAGTTGGATTAGGGTTTGATGTCTTAAAAACTAGATGGAAATTAGGGTGCAACATAAGCCTATGGTGGGCATGTGATTTCGGCAACCCTAGTTATTTCTAGGTTAGGATTTCGGCAACCCTAATAATAAAAGAAAAGAAGAAGCAAACTTAGGCCACCTATATATTGACAAGTATAGAATTCGGCCACAAGAATATGGGTTCATGATACAAATTTCTTCTTCTTCTCAATTCATAGAAAGCTTTTTATTCTACTAAAACAAAAAGGAGTGTTAGATTATTCTTTGATAGTATACTATTTGCTTATTCATCAATAAGCTTGTGTATACGATATCGATCTAGGTTCACGCGAGTTTCGATCATTAGATTGAGAACTCAAAAGTGACCGGAATAATCTTAGTCATTCTTTTGATTGTTTTTGTGACTAACAAAGAAAAGAAAAGTTTGTTTTGTCCATTCACAGGTTTGCAATTCAAAGAAAAGGGAGACCACGCTCCTAGGTGATCCACGTTCGTGCTAGGATTGAAGATCTTGCGGATTACCATCGACGTAAGTCAATCGGATCACGCGACAAAAGGTATTCTACTTTTTGTTATTGTATATGTATGTTTAATTAATTAAAGGGTTTAAGGTTCATAAAGGAAATTTTTTTAAAAGTCACTAAATCTAATTTTTAGTATCGCTTCTGCTGCGTGTACTTCTTTGGTATTTTTCCCTACAGTTTACAAACGATCTTTTTGAACTGGTAATAGAGCATAAGAGAAGAAAAAACTTCACAAAATTTCACAACAACTCTGGTTTCAATTAAATTTCTAATGTGGCTAACCCAAACTTGCACATTGAACGTGTCAAACATTGACTGAAGAATAGTGTATGTGGTTGTGTAAATTCACCACACCAAAATTCAACATTTGCCCCATGACTCTCACATTTTAAGACTTTCTAACACTGAAATTCTTCAAACATAAATTACATGCCAAAAACGTTTCAAACAATGGTATAAGCACATTGAATTCAATATATATTATTACAAGTTAGAAAAAAAATAACAAAAGGTCCTCTTAAAGGATTCAGTGGACATCAATGGGCACAAGTTAGGATCAAAATATTTAGTAAAAAAATAAAAATGAATAATCAATTATTGAGATTGCCATAATTGATAGTTGACTGAGTAATCACCTTTGCCTCCCATTTCTCGCTGGAAATCTCAATGTCAAAGAGAGGAGTCGAACACTCATAGGACGACGAAACTCAGTGTTCGAATAGAGGAGTTGAAGACCCACAAGACGACGACGCTTAATAAGTACAATGTCGAATTCCCAAGCTTCAAAGAGGAATCGAGATTGGGTGATCAATTTCCCAAGCTTCAAAGAGGAATCAGGATGGGTTGGGTGTGTGATTTCTCGCTGGAAATCCCAAGTAGAAGAGAGGAGTCGAACACCCACAGGACAACGAAGCTCAGTGTTCGGGATGGGCAGGTAATGAAGATGAAGGGGGCAGGGAAGAAAAAGAAGGGCGATGAAGGGAAATGACGTGAGTAATAATGAATTACGTTTCAAATAAGAAGAAAGAAATGGACAGATTAAGAGATTGGCGCCTAAAATTAAGAGAGGGTAGTTTGGTCAAATATCATATGTAAGGGGTTGTTGAGTCATTTTGCTTCATTTAAGTGAAAAAGGTATTTTGGTCCTCAAGTGGACATTTTAGAAAAATAAAACATTGATAATGGACACTGTTGTAAGTTTTTAAAAAAAGTGGACATGTTTGCTCTTTGAAAGTTAGGAAGGGCTATTTCCTTCAATTTCCACATTTAATCCTAGACTACATGAATAATGGCACTCTAGCTCAAATGGCTCACGGGAATTCTTAGTATAAAATTATGGAGCGTTAGGGTTTTAAGATTTCGAAACCCCTTTAAATAGGGCATGAAAGTGTTACCAAAGATAAGTTAAGAATGCTAGCAAATAAGTACTTTAATAAATAAAAAATGGATGTGCGCATTCATTTTCAGACCCTTTAAGCTAAGGGTTCATGTGTTTCGATTGAACAAAATTTGATTCGACCCCACCTCAACGGTTATGCCACGATGTCCTTAAAACCTATTTGTGATGTATAGACTCCTGCAGGCCGCAACCATGACATATTTGCTTAAGCCATTACCTAGAAAAGCAGTATCTCCAACTCTGTGAAAACTAAATAATAAAACTCAAGCCCATCCTAACACTATGGCCTGCATGATTGTTCCAAGCCCATAAAATGGTCTTACAACACGGCCTACCTCAATATCATTCCTTACTCGGTTCGGCTCGAAAATTTTCTACTAATTTCTAAAAAGTATTTAAGCATAAATAATATTTTTATTGATAATTGATAAAAATAAATATAATAGAGATTAAATGTTAATCATTTATCAACGATAATAATAAATTATTTTCAAGTCTTTCAATTGTTAGATAAGGTTATATTTGTGAAGGATGTAGATTTTGTGATACAAATTGTTGGGTATAATTTATCGTTTGACCGGTTTATAAGGAAAGTCCGATCCAAGTTCTTCCGTTCACAACAATCCCACTGATAATATTATAATTGCCTATGTTTTATACCCCTATTCTTTAGTTTATTGCTTTGTTTTCAGTTAAACTCTTGTATTTTAAATTTCTTTTCTTAATTCTCAGCTATTCAAGTCTTAGGAGATAATTGGAAGCAATTTGGAAGATTTTCGATCAAGCTCGAGAAAACAACATCTGCTGATGGGTCAACTTCAAGAATTAAACTGTATCATCTCAGAAGGAACTGGGTTTTGGAGCCTTATATGGTTGGAAAGGTACGGAAGTTAGCTTTCCGTAGAATTTTACGGTTTGCAATTTTGATTTTTCTAGAAGGAATTATGACCATTTTACTACCCAAAGGTCAGCCCAGAATATCTTCGCGGAATTTTGGAAATAAAGCATTGCAGGCTGCCTATTCGGGAATGAAGGTCTTAGACAAATTTGTTATGTTTTTGGAAGATTAATGAAGGCCTAAAAGTCACTTTGATTCAGTTTTAGTTGATCCTAAACTTCCCATATTAGGATTAGTTGAGATTGGATTAAGATTCCTAAAGTTAGAAGGATTGTATTTCCTATTTTGAGTCACATTGTATTAGCCTTATTGGAGGATGATTAGGGAACTATAAGGATACCTAATTCATGCCTATTTAAGAGGAATTATAGCAGAAAGATCAAATATATAGCAGCAGAGGCAAGTTGAAGAGTTCCAAGACGACATTCCATCAATTTTCCGGGTTCTATCATTATTTTCTTCTATGTTTTCTCTTAGGCTTGTACTCATGACTATGAGGAACTAATTCTTTTTGCTAGGGCTACGATGTAGCATAGCCATGACTATTTGATTTATTTGGTTAATGTTAATTTTGAATTTTCTTCCTTATTGAGTATCTTTTGCTGTGCTTTAATTATGTGTGCTTGAATTTGGATGTTTGATCACCATCTATTCTTAAGTAACTTGATGCAAGTAAGGGTAGATGCCATACTTTACTTGAGTTTTGCTTCTTGCAATTGATACCATGAATGTTTAATTGTAGATGCCATGCAATTAGGATTCATGTGATGTTCTTAACAATTTCCATGGAACTTAATGGGTTTTTATGAATTCAATTCATCTAGATGCCATAGAGGATTAATTTGTAGGAATACTTTTAGTGAAACCAGATGCCATGGCCATTAAATATATTTGGGAAAATTGATCATCAATAAGGGGAATTAATTAGAATTAATATGCCAAAGGAATTAAGTATGATTGGTTACGGTGAAATCGAATGCCCTAGTGTTTTGCCTATTTGATTTTCGATTTTGCTTTGCTGTGAACTTTTATTATTTTTCTTTAATTTTATGTTCTTAGTCAATAATTCACAAACCAATTCTCATTCATTAAAGTTTTCAATTTAAGACTTTGTTTTAGTTAAATTGGTAAGAAGTGTAGGATTAATTCAGTCTCTGTGGGAACGATATATGTGCTTCGCTAGCTATACTATCTTTTGATTTGTACACTTGCGAGCAATTAGAATTTGGAGATAAATTGTTAATCATATTTTTCGCAACAAGTTTTTGGCGTCGCTGTCGGGGACTGAAATTTGATTCTTATTCTTGCATAATTAAATTGTTACTCGTCTTAATTTTGCTAACTTTAATTTTAATTTTTATATTTTCTTTTTTTTTTTTTTATTTCTTCTTTTCTTTTTCTTTTAGGAATATATGCACGGCCGTCGTTCAAGAAGTCTCGAGCACATACTGTACAATCATGAGATCGAGAGGACAATCCGACAACTAAGAAGGATACACCTCGCACCCGAGAAGCAAATGGGTGATATGGCACTCCAGGAACCAAATCTGAACCGGACTTTGATGGATTATTCAGCTCCCTTTGTCATCACTTCACCATCATGCATTGTTCGACCTCCCATCACAGCCAATCATTTTGAGTTGAAGCCGTCTTTTATCCAGATGTTGCCATCTTTTTATGGCAATTCAACTGAAGATCCTATTTTGCATATCAAATAGTTTCTTGAGATAAGTGAAACTGTGAAGATAAATGGAGTAACAGAGGAAGCCATTAAATTGAGATTGTTTCCATTCTCACTGAAGGATAAAGCGAAATCGTGGCTTCATACACTTCCACCGAATTCCATCACCACTTGGACTGATATGGCAAATAAATTCCTGTAAAAATATTTTCCTCCTTCGAAAATGGTTCAACTAAGGAATGACATCATGATTTTTACCCAAAATGAAACTGAGATCTTTTATGAAAGTTGGGAGCGATTCAAGGAGATGTTATTGAAATGCCCACATCATGGTCTACTGGAATGGCTGCAACTACAATCATTCTACAAAGGTTTGAATGATGATACCAAAAGAATGATAGATTCAGCTAGTGGAGGAGCCTTCATGCAAAAAACAGTTGATGAGGCATCTCAACTCATCAACACATTAGCCACTAACACTCAGTAATGAGGCGTAGCAAGAGTGATGCCAAAAAGAGCTGGAGTACATGAGATTAATGCATTTACCTCTTTGGCAGCACAAATGGAAAATTTGAATAAAAAAAGTGGATGCTCTAATGTCTGCAAAATCTGTGAACTTATTTAATGAATCTGATGCTACTTGTGCAGGTGTTTCAGAGACCATGCAAGAACAAGCAAATCAATTGAATGATTTGAACCGTCAACGGAACAACCCGTACTCAAACACATATAATCTAGGGTGGCGCCAACATCCAAATTTTCAATAGAGCAATACTCAAAATGTCTTGAATCCCTCAATCCAACCCCTGAGAAAAAACATCCGTGGAGGATTTAATTGCTCAACTTGGCCAAAATACTAACAATTTTGTGCATGCCACCCAAACAACTTTGCAAAACCATAAAGCTTCTATTCGAAACTTGGAGGTACAAGTGGGTTAAAAAGCTAGTGTTCTGACTGAAAGAGAGAAGGGTGTTTTGCCGAGCCAAACTGAGGTGAATCCCAAGAATCAAGAGCAAGTTAAAGCAATCAAACTAAGGAGTGGAAAGGAAGTGGAAACCAGACCTGAATCAAGAGCTCCAAAAGATGTTGAGACCACCAAAGTCATACCTACTCAAGAGAGGCCTGAGCCAGTGAAAGCTTATGTGCCACCAATCCTATTCCCGCAACGTCTCAAAAAGGATAACAAGGATAAGCAATTTTCTAAAATTCTTGAAATATTTAAGAAAGTTCATATTAATATTCTATTTCTTGATGCAGTGAAACAACTTCCAAGTTATGCTAAATTTCTCAAGCAAATCTGCACCAACAAGAGACGATTCGTTGAGCATGAACGAGTGATGTTATTGAAGAATGTAGTGCGATTCTCCAAAATAAGTTACCACCTAAATTGAAAGATCCAGGGAGTTTTACTATCCCTTGCACTATGGAAAACTTTCCTTTGATAAAGCTTTATGTGATTTGGGTGCAAGTATTAATCTAATGCCTTTTTCTGTGTTTAAACAACTAGGTTTGGGGGAGAAGAAGCCAAAATCCGTTTCGTTACAGCTAGCGGATCGATCAATCACGTAACCACAAGGAATTATCGAGAATGTATTGGTACAAGTAGACAAGTTCATACTTCTAGCAGATTTTCTGGTGTTGGATATGGAAGAAGATCATGAAATCCCCATTATATTGGGCCAACCATTCCTAGCTACCGGAGGGACATTAATTGATGTTCAAAAAGGCTTATTAACTCTAAGAGTGCAAGATGAACAAGCAGTGTTCAAGGTCTTTGAAGCTACTCAGTACTCAAATGATAAAGAAGAGTGTTTCTGAGCTGATATCGTGGAAGATGTGGTTTCCGAAAAAAATTTAAGAGCCTTACAAAAATCACTGGGATGTAGGAATAATTCTGAAGCATTCCAGCCAGCCATAACCATGGTTTTTCCATCCATTGAAGCTGCTTCGAAAATCAAACTGAAGGCAATACCACAACATTTGAATGATGCATATAAGGATGTGAAGATCTACCATGACAAGGCTAATCAAAGGCAAGATTTCAAACCAGGAATTAACGTTCTTCTTGATAACTCACATTTGCATCTCTTTCTAGGAAAAAGAAAGTCGAGATAGATTGTCCCATTCCGAGTGCTTAAATTCCTCCCTCATGGAATGATGGAGATTAAGAACATAAAAGATGGCTCGATATTCAAGGTAAAAGTTCAACGGTTGAAACAATGTTTGGATGAACCACAAGGGGAAGAAGTTGGAGTCCTGGAAGTTGCTGCACCTTAGTCATGATCCGTGCATGCCGTCTTGCCTAGATATAAAATAAAGCGCTTATTGGGAGGCAACCCAACTCGGTACTTTCGTTCCTTTATTTTTCTTTGTTTTTGTGTTTGTGTGTTTATTGCATGTCTTCCATGCTTATTCTACTCATTGCATGCATTCTATTTGCTTGTAAACATTAAGGACAATTTTTAGATTAAGTTTAGGGGTGTGGGTTTTTTTTCGTTTTATTTTTTTGTGTCTTTGTGTCATTGTGTTTTGGTGTTTTGCTGGAGAAATTTTTGTGCAACTGTTTTCCTTAAAATTGTACCTTTTGGTAAGGAAATAAATTTTTCTGTCCACGTTGGGTTTTTCGATTTTTCGATACGAATCCAACGGTTTAAAAATCATAAAATTCTGGGTGGTATTTTTGATGTTATGATCAATTCTTCAACCAAAGGTCAAAAGAGATGCTCTGTTTCTCAAATCCGCGAGTGAGCTATTTTCATCGCTCGTTTTCACACTTTTCAAAACCGAAATTTGAAAGACTTTCTGAATAAAAAGTGTGTGTTTTCATGTCTATTTTCTTGTGTCAAAATGTGAGCAAATTATTTTGAGTATTTTAAGAGAAACGAACTAGAATGTGGGCATTGGTCGGATTTGAATTTCAGCAGAATTGTGTTTTGTAAATTGAGTCAACTTTTGTTATTCTTATTTTTGTTTTTGTTTTCTATTGATTTGAGTCTAATTGCGTGCTATGCATATGAATTCTTGACTTTAGGATTGCATTGATAGTTAGTGTATCTTGTTTTGAGTTGAAGCCTAAATCTTAATGATTAGTGAGTGGATGACATGCTTGTTTGCCTATGGAAGAAATGTGGAGACTACCCTAGTGAGGTTCACAGCCTTAAATTGCGTAAACTAAGAGGGTTTTTATTTGTTTCTACTCCTATACACTCTTCATGTCCTTCATTATTTAGATTGATCTCATTAGGTTTTTGCATTGGATACTAATGAACTATTCTCTCTTAAAGGTATCACATATTTTTCTTTTGTTCTTATATTGGATGAACCTTAAGAAGTAATGTTAGGCGATGTGTACTAACCTACATAAAGGCCTTAAATTTCCCTACCCATGTGTGTACTCCATTAGCCCTTTTGAAGCCCGGATTTAATGAAAAGAATAAAGAAAGAATGATGAAAAAAAGAAGAGGAATTCAAGTTGAATATTTAGTTGAAAAAAAAAAAGTTGACGTAATCGATAAAGAAGCCCGGATGCAATTGCAAAGAAAAATCAAAGGAGAGATGTCCACACATTGACATACCACAATACATCTCTTGGCATGATCTTAGGTTCTTTGATTTTCCTTTTTCCGTTATTTCTATTAACCCTTCACCCAATGACCCCAATACAACCAAAAAGAAAGACCTAACTGATCTTTTAGGGATTCTAGCTTGAGAGCGAAGGTAAGTATGTGCTCTATCTTGTTCTTAGTATTTAATTCCATTCATGAGATCTTTTGCATAAATCTTAGCGTTTTTTTTCTACTATATACTCATATGCGATATATAAATTGAAATTTCTTGTGCAAAATTCTTTCGCATATGCTTGTTGAGAGTGTTGTCTAGGTTCCGAGTGAAAATTGAGTGATATCTTATGAGGACTTAGAGTTGAAATGAATTCCCTCCATGGCATTTGAGTATGTTGTTTGCAAGCTAAGAATTTTGATGAATGGCTGAGACATGAGATATGATGCATGTACTTGATCGCATGATTTTAGTTTTGAATAAGTGTGTTGTGTGTGCGATGATTTTTATTAGTATGTGAATTTGTCTTGTTATTTTTATTATTTTATTTTATTTTAATTTTTTTTCAAGTGTTTGTGGGTGTCACGGCTGGTAAACCCTTAGGAGACAAAACTGCTACTCTAGGGACACCTAAAGGGTTATAGCATTGAGTGTATCGATGATTTTTATTAGTATGTGAATTTGTCTTGTCATTTTTATTATATTTTATTATATTTTATTTTTTTTTCAAGTGTTTGTGGGTGTCACAGCTGGTAAACCCTCAGGAGACAAAACTCCTCCTCTACGGACACCTAGAGGGTTATAGCATTGAATGCTCAATGCTCTAACCCTCTAGGTGTCCCTAGAGGAGGAGTTTTGTCTCCTATACACTCAATGCTATAACCCTCTAGGTGTCCCTACCAGCTGTGACACCCACATACACTTGACTCAAGACTCAAAATAAAAATTAAAAAATTAAAAAATTAAAAAATAAATAAAAATGACAAGACAAATTCACATACTAATAAAAATCATCGCACACACAACACACTTATTCAAAACTAAAATCATGCGATCAAGTTCATGCTCAATTTTGTGTTTTCTGTTGTATCAAATGGTACAATTGTACAAACCACATGATAGAATTCATTCTTAAAAGAGGTTAGATATATATAACTAATCCAATTGTTATTGGGTTTTCTCTCGTATCGGTTAAAGTCAAAACTAGTTTATATTATATATAAATGATAGCTTTTAGCCTTTAATCTAGAGAGTTATTTTAAAAACTAAAACGGATAATACATCATGGATGATAGTTTTGTGTATACACAATGCAAATTTTTGATGTCAACAAATCTCATCGATGATTAAAGAGTGGATATAATTAAGCTAACATTATGATACAACTAAATGCATGTTAGGCTGTTACCAAAGGTAAAAGCATCCTCATTTATTTATTTTTTGTTAAAAATAAAAAATTAAAAATTTAATTAGTCCACGAACATGATCTAAACCACCAGGAGTAAGCAACCCTTGAAAAGGGCACCGTACAAATATCTCAAAATTTTCATTTTAGATGTCCACATGGAGGATTAGGCTCTTTAGTCTTTTAACACTTCTCCATGTGCACCCAAATGTTTTTATTATTTATAGAGGTGGTCAACTTTGTGGAAATTAAAGAAACTAATGTTGGGTCAACTCTTTTGATTTATTTGTCTTGTTTTTTATTTAATTTTTTTGTCACAATCTCCTAGAATTGATTGGTTTTCGATCGCCTCGAATTGTTTGAAAATCAATAAAAATAAAATTTTGCATTTGTCCACTTGCCAATGTAGTGTAGCTCTATATGGAGACCTCTCCACCAAGGTTCAAGTGGTCATACATGTATAGATATATGCCAATTTTTCCACCATGAGTGTATGTGTTGTCATCACCTGTATGTAGGTGGCCTCTCCCCGTTTATAGGAGCTGCTCATCCGGGCTGCGCTCGTAGAGTCTCATCTCGTCAGTCCCAATAATTGTTGTACTAAAAAAAAAAAAAAAACTTGAAAGGATTTGAAATTCAATAATTAAAAAACTAAACTAGTGTATTAATATTTAATATATTAGATAGTGAAAGAAAAAAATAACAAAACAGGAAAAAAAATTGAGAAAAAAATTTGTTTGATTGAATATAGAAACCCTTTTTTATAATTTAAAATTTTAGCACAAAAATTTAAGATTTGAGAAAAGTGTTTGTTTTTTTTAATATATACCACTTGCATCGGTAATTACTGGAACCCGAAATATTGTCCAAATTGTGTTCCATTCATATATATCATTTATCAACACAATTTATAACTTGACAAGATGAGGTTGACCCAGTAGTTTGCCCCTTACACCTACACCATGAGATTATGAGTTCGATTCTACCCCTTTCTCTCTACCCCCAAATCCAGAAGTATTTTCATATTATAAATAAAAAAAAAATAAAAAAAATAAAAAAAATAAAAAAAAAAAATTTATAACTTACAAAATTAAATCAAGAATCACAACTCATTTAATAGTCAAATATAATTGTTTTGTTATATACATGATTCGAAAATTTAATAACACTCTTAAAGAATGGCTTTTAAGACAATCATCAACTCAATAACAACTAAAATGTGAAATTTGACAAAAATATCCTTAAAACTTGAGATGACTATAGTTTGGTTTCGGTTCCAGTTCGGTTTTTCGGTTCCAGTTCCTTTTTTTTTTTTTTTTTTTTTAATATTATATACTCACTAAAAATAAAAATTAGACGTGTAATGATGTTAAATTGTAAATGAAGTTGATTGGGTAAGCCGAAATTAAATTAAAATAAAATAAATATATTGGGCAAAAAAATTTTGAAACTTTTTTTTTATAAAAAAAATAAATAAAAATAAAAGTGGGTGGAACCGACGGTTCCAGAACTGGAACCGAACTGCCGGTTTGAAACCGCTGGTTCCAGTCCGATTTTTTAGTTTAAGGAACTAAAACTAGAACCTTAAGCCTTAAGGTTACGATTTTTGGCCTTAAGGTTACAGATCGGTTCCACGGTTGGAACCAAACCACGATCATTTCTACTTAAAACACAATCAAAAAAAAAAAAAAAGTCTCACGCTTTTTGTCTGTTTTTTTTTTTTATCGATAATAAGCTCTATAGAGCATTTTTTTATATTAATAATAATAATAAAAAAAATAAATAAATAAATAAATAAATAAAAGAAAAATGAAAGCAAAGGGGGCACGTAGGCCTCAAAATACATTAATCTAAAAAGGCACGCAGGCCTTAATAGAATACAAATATATATATGTAATTAGACCAGCGGAGTCATTCCTTTCCGTCTCAACATGTGCGGCCCAATTAGCGATAAGGCTTAATTTTGCTTGGGTTGCTGAAGCCACATAATCAGTACGAATCTTAGTCTTAGCTATAGAGAGACACTTTGAACACCCCTTATTCATTTGAGACTTGGAACTAGATAAAATCTTAAAAGTTTGCTTCATTGTTCTTTTTGATTTGGTCACCATGGAAATCCAATTATTGTCAAACATAGAATCTTCTAGAACATGATTAGAATTTGAAGCATAAATATCTTGGTATTCTGATATATTCTCCAAATTAATCTTTCCTCTTTTATCTCTTGAATTCTCATCCAAAATTTGCTAATCACTTCTAATCCTTGGATTGTCAAAAATCACTCAGTTATTAATGCAAATATTCTATAGAGAATATTAAGGATTTTCTCATTATTATCTTTCAAATTTAAATATTTTGCATTCAAATCATTTCGAGTTATTAACATAATTCTTGGATCTTAATTATGAGATTGTTCAGCTGTTTAACTCTCAATTAGATCATGATCTTTTGCAAGTGTATTAAATGTGTTAGTCGTCATCGGAAACCGCCCTTCACGGATTGGGTCAACTTCTTGAAACCCAAATTTATCAACTTCAAAATTGGTTGTTGTTTCCCTGATTCACTTCATGAGTATCAATCACATTTAATTTAAATAAATGTGGAGATAATTGGATGCTGCCATTTTTGCCTTCCACATTAATTACGAGATATTCAAATTTTTGAATTTGCATAATTTCTACTTTCTCTATCGTTTCCTAATTTTGTGGGATTGTTTTGAAAGATTGTTCATCCACAGCAACCTGCCCATTATGGTGGCCTGAAAAATCATTGTTTTTGACATCACATCTTTGATCTTGAACTTCATATTCTATACCACTAGCCATACCAGTGGTGTTGGTTTTTGTGATAGGCCGATAGGTTTGCTTTGGATTTCTTGATCGCAATCAACCTCTGGCAGAATTCATCTCCTTGTTCTTTTGGTAGCATCTAGTAGAGTCATGACCAAAAGCTTTACACTTTGTACATCCCTCTGGAAGATTTTCATATATAACATCCACAGAGAAACATCTATGGTCATCTCTCTTTACATTCAAAAATGATGGTTGATTTGAAGTTAAATCAATGTCCACAAAAACTCGGGCATAAAACCCATATGCTTTCAAGATTTATTTTTGTGTTTTTAAGACTTATTTTTTATTTTCGAGACCTATTTTCTAATTTTTGAGATTTATTAGGTAATTTTCGAGACTTAGGTATATTTGTAATTTTCGATACTTATTGGGCAAAAATAAAATTTTCTAAATTTTTTTTTTGTCATCTTCTTCATCGCGATCTTCATTGGAGGTCGAACAGAGTTCGACAACTGCTGTTCAACCTCCAATTGGAGGCTGATTACGACCTCCATTTCAGCCTCCACTAGAGGTCGAACTGACCTTCAATGGAGGTCTTTCATCTCCATTAGTCCTCTATCAATATAGGTTTTTGAAAAAAAAAAAAAAAAAAAAACCTTAAAATGACACAAACATAATAAAAGAAGTAGATAAAGGTATTTTAGTCCATTAGTGTTATTTAAACTTAACTTGTTAAACAAGTGATACTCTCAAAATTTAACATAAAAAGAGTGTTATTTCCCAGCATTTCTAATATATATATATATATATATAATAGATTTTTTTCGATACGAACTTTTTACAATTCACATTTAAGCCACTTTTGAGGAAATTTACCAAATTTTGATATAAGTTTTTGTATAAATGATAAATAAAAAAATGAAATACACTCGAACAAAAATAGTTTTTTATGTGACTCAATTGATTAGATGCCAGTTTTTGTTCTTTATGTGACTCAGTTGATTAGATGCCAAACTTGTAAATTACAAGTAATCTCCCAACTTAGGGAAGGAACAAAACTATATATCAAGTTTCATCGGTTGTTTTGCATATGAACTTAAATTTCATTCACTTTTATATACCGAGTTTTTAGATGTTTTAAATTTTTAATATATGTTGAGGAAGTAATAACAAGAAGTTATTATCAACAAAAAAAAAAAAATTTGAAATTATCTACTTCAATCTTATAGATGGTTATGAATGGTTAAGTTGCGAAATTTATTAACCAGTTTTATGTTTCTTTGATACTTTTTGGGTGTTTAGTTCAACCTTCTCTTGTATTTTTATTCCTGGTAAAAAATATATTTTATACTAGTTTTATAAATAAGATTTTCCAAAAAATAAAATTATCAAGTTAACAAAAAATAGATATTAAATATTCAAATATAATTTTCATTAAAAAACCAAATGTAATATATAAATGTAATGGTTAAAAAAAATAAATTGAAATTAACAATAAAAAAAAAAACAAATATGATTTAATAAAAATATTCAAAATGACAATATACCATTGATATTGTCAAATAATAATTTATTTTTTGAAGTATTACAAGAATTATTCAATAGGATTAACGGGTGTAGGACTTTCCAAGATTAAACAACAAATATGCGGTTCAGATATCTACTCCTATAAACTGAAAAGAAAACTTTCTACACATGTTTGTAAAATGCGTATAGTGGGATTTGAACCACTTACCACTAATGTGGAAGGTACACTGCCATCTATGTTAACAGGCGATGTGTGTCAAATAGCAAAAAAATAAAATTAACTAAAAACCTATTTTTAAGGAATATATAAACTAATTGTATCTATATTTTATATAATAAAATAATGGGAGGGATCAAGGGGTTATAATTGTATGCATTGTACATACCATTATATTATATACACAAGTGTTGAAAAAAGAAGTTAAAATAATTTCATTGGTTGGGGGGGCCATGGCCTCTATAGACTAATGGTGGCAAGGTTCCGGTTCGGTTCCGGTTTCGGTTCCAGAGGAACCGGCGGTTTTGAACCGGAATTTTTTTTTTTTTTACAAAAAAATAACTTTTAATTTATAATTAAAAAAAATTATATTAAAAAGGACATTGTGAAATATTGGGCCGTGACCCATAACACGTGTCCAAGTATCTAAGTAAGTATATTTTCCTTTGCATTCTTCTCCTTTTTATATAAGTTAGGCATCTTTACACATTTCTTATTTATCCAATGTGGGATGTGGGATTTTCTTATTTTCCTTTCTATTTTAGATTTCTACTTGTGATTTTCTTCTCTTATTATATAATTGTGACAAGCTATGAATTGAAAGTGAGTTTTTGGATTAAAAAACATGCTTTTGTTCTTGTACATAGATGGTTTTTCATTCAAGCACTTTCAATTGATAACTGACGATGTCCAACTAACAAATCTATGTCCAAACAGAAATTGATCGATGTCCAACTAACAAATCTATAATTGACGAAGCATGCAAAAATTTCAAAGCTAATGGGCATGAAAAACAATTGATAGGAGTTCCAAACAGAAATCAAAGTGCAATCCGAATATAATATTATAATTAAAAGAAACAAATTGCCGAAGTCAATTAATTCTCTTTGGCTGATCATACTACAAAGAAAGAAATTGAATGTAAAAAAGATAAATAAATGTAACAATGGAAGTTATATATATATATATATAAAAATATGAATTCACAAATTAACATAAGCTATATATGTCTAACCTCTCGTTGTCATTTCCAGCATCACGAGCTGCTGAAACTAAACTCTTTGTATATCTTATCTCTTTGCGGGAAAGTGGCTGAGCGTATTGGATTTTCAACTCTCTGAAAGTTTTCTGCTTTTGATTTTAAACAAATTATTTATTTTCCGGCAAAGGATAGTTTTCTATATCATATATTAGATATTGTATGTAATATGAGAAGAAAATCCTAACTAGAATAGAAAGTATAAGAAAATCATAACTAAAATAGAAAGGATAAGAAAATCTCACATCTCACATTGGATAAAGAAGAAAAGTGGTGAGATGTCTAACCTATATAAAAATGAGGAGAATGTAAAATAAAATATATATAAATGTACAAGAGTTATGGACCATGGTTCAATACTCTTCAATGTTATTTCTCTTTTAAACATTTTATTTTTATAAATAAAGTGTTATTTTTTAATTTTAAAAAATATAAAATAAAATATAAAAAAAAACTTGGAACCGCCGGTTCAAACCGGAACTAGAACCACCGGTTCCAATCCGGTTAGAACCGGCCGGTTCCGAAAAAAAGGGAACCGGAACCGGTTTTTCGGTTCCGGTTTCAGTTCGGGTTTCGATTTCGGTTTCGGTTTTTTCGGTTCCGGTTCAACCCCGGTTCCACGGTTCGAACCGGAACCTTGCCAGGTCTACTATAGACCCCCATTACATTCGCCTTTGTCTCCAACCCTGTTGTATCATGGCACAAAAAGCCATTTTGTAACAAATCCAAGCTCCAACTTAGTGGCATATATGGCGCAATTTTTGCTTCAATGAACAGTTTCACGCAATACCTGGCGTAACACTGATCACCTGGTGCAAAATTGCACTATCTCATATATATATTTTTTTCATCCCTTAACTTTCACTTAATCACAAATTCACAATTTGACCATATTTTTTAAAATCTATTATGAGTATATCCTTTATTGAAAGGTTTTGTTTAATCACAGTTTTACCCTTAATCAATTAAATTTATTTCAAATTTGTCTATTTTATTATTTAATGATTTTTTTATTTAATTATTATTTATATTAACATTTATAATAAACTAAAATTAAGTGTATAATTCAAATTTTTTAATGCAATTTTTTTTAAATAAATCACTTAATTCAAAACAGCGGAAATTAAAGCAAAATATATTAATTAATAAAAATTAAAAATGAAATACAAACTTTATAGTGATAAAATAAATTACCACTAATTGAGAGACACTAAAATTAACGAAAAATACAACATAAATTACTAGATGAAAATACGTGATTTCAAAAATTCCTAGCTTGACATAGAAAAATCAAGGATAAAGAGGCTCACATTGCACGCCGCAATGCATTAATAGATTATTTGTGGAGCAAATATACTAATTCAGATAATTAAATGATGATCAATATGTACTTTTATTGTAATTCTTTTTCTTTTTTATTTTATGAAATGTAATGTTTAAGTTATTTAAAAAAAATGCAATATTTTACCTAATTTAATTTAATTTCTTTTAATGTATTAATTTCATAATTTCTTATTGTATTACAATATTATGTTAATTATGAGGTAAAAAGTTAATTGTGGAGAAATATTTTTTTTAAAAAAAAAGGGGGAAAGAAAGGGAATATTCATAGGAATATTGTTTTTAGTATAAAATTTAGTGCAATAGGTTGGAGATGAAATAGTTAAATAGTGTGAAAGTTATACTATTTTAATGCAGGAGTTGCACCTAAATTACTGTTTGGGTTGGAGATGGTCTTAGAATACTAAAACAATAAAATGAGGTTAAAAATTAATAATGCCCTGCTTTTTCAAGCATGGATTGTTTCTTAAGATTCTCACAAAATAGATATAATATATATATATATATATATATTTTTTATTTTTTTTTTGAAGGGGGAATAGATATAATATTTATTACATAAAAAAAAAAAATTAAACAAAACCTCCTAAAATTAATGTGAATGAGATTTTAATTTATTTAAGATTTTTCACAACAACAAAATATCTTACCATTTAAACTTTCCAGTAACCATGGACAAAATAAATATAATAATAACAAATCCCAATTGAAAAACATGATGGCCTTAAATTTGGTGTTGATAAGCATCGATCCCAAAGTCTGGACAGTGCCATAAGTTGCCGGTTGGCCCGGTTCTTTATGAATCGGTAACAAAATTAATATTTTATATATAAATGATATGATGTTATATATAAAAATATGATCATATGACTGATGAGAAATTGTGGCAATTGATGAATTAGTAGATCAATCAAAAGTTATAAATGAAAAAAGATCATGGGTAAAATCTTCTCATTTTGAGAGTTGGCAATGGTCTCATGTTTCATGAGAAAGCTAGTTACATACTTACATCACTTACATGATTAATTACTATTTGATCTTAATTTAAGGATCCATAAAAATTAATAGTTCGAAAAAAAATAGTCTATGTCCATAAATTATACAAAATAATTATAATTATGATAATAATAGATTTTTTTATCATTATTATCTCATTAATCGAGTCGCGGGTATCTAACATATTCATATATAAGGATTTTCCACAAAGTTGTTTCGAAAGGTTTAAATTGTATAAATGTTTTCATTTTATAATTTTATCTTATTGATTAGTTCACATAGCTATTAACAACTATTTTTGGAAAACCTCCAACTTAATTAGGGGTAGATAGTCAATTTTAAAAGAACTTATTGTTATCTTCTTTCGAATATGAATCAATCCAATTTAGAAAAGAAGAGCTTGCATCGGTTTCTCAATTTCAATTCAAACACAAGTTTGATTCACACTTCATGTTTTCAAAAATATCAGAGTTTTGTATAAATAAATATGTTCTAAAAAGTTGGTTTAAGTTGTGGAAGAAAGGCACATGACCTCTTAATAGAGATGATATCGCACCTCCTTTTCACGGTGGTGGTGAGGGGTTTAAGTCTTAAAATGCGTATTTTATAAGCACGTGTTGAGAGTAGTCTCATAATTTATAAAAGTAGTTATCCATACCGCACATGTATTGTCTAATCTTGACAGGTCCTAGTAATCCGATTGTAATAGTTGTAATTCATAAATAAAAATAAAGTTGTGGAAGAAAGACATGTATATGTGATATTAAATATTGCTTGTTATTTATTGACTAAAGATATATCTAGTAAGTAATAATTAATAAACCCTATTATTGAGAACTTAATCAGAGATTCCAATATATAAATTCTTCGGTTTCGTTGTTGACCGTAAATTGAATATGAATGGATAAAGTAATGACATAGAAACTAATGAACGAAGGAGAGGTACTTTTGATTTTACTTCACCTATCATAGTTTGATTTCAGCGTGACAAACACTTTCACATCGACGTGTTATTTGGGAAATGTAACATGGAAACACCGTCCAATATGCACCGCAATATAAATTATGTCTAATAAGATAAATATGAGGTGTAGAAAATCTAATTACATCCCACAAGTCTTCTTATGTGAAAAATTAACATAGAAAATCATGGTTATTACTTATTAGGATGATAAGAAAAAAATATTACTACATTATAATAGTACTTGCAGATGAATATGGTAGCCTTTGCATATTAAGTTCTGGTTATATTTAATGGTCTTATTCTTGGCAAGCATATGAGATCACAGATATGCCTCCTACCTATCTTTCATACTTTTTAATTGAATGCTTCATATGTTTTTATTTATTATATATATATATATTCTTTTTGCTTTTATTCAACAATTTGATGTTTCTCATGATTTCTTTATTTTGTTTTTCCGATCATATTTCATTTTAACATCATTTCTATCGGCATGAGATCGATTCATTGTCACTTCCCAGATCTACGATTTCTTTGTTTAAAAAAAAAAGAAAATCTATTATTATTATTATTTTTTTTTTTTTTTACAGTAAAGTTATGCAGTTTCTACTTCTCTCTCAAAGTACTCATTTTTTTTTTCAATTTTTTTATCATGTTTGTTTTACAATTTCATATTTAGACATAGGTATCTTCTTCTATTGTTTATACATATTAATTTTTGAGTTCTTGATTTTATTATATTTGAAGTGAGTTTATTTATTTTTTATTTGACAGCAATTTTTTTTTTTTTTTTTTATAGAGTAAATGAGATCCTTTTAGTGGAAAGACGTTAATTATTGGTATTTTTTTATATTATTTTTTTACTATTTTTTACTATTAAAGGTATGAGTTCTCACTCATTTAATCATCGTTTTTTTTCTTTTGATTTAAATTTAATCATTGAGTTGAATTTATTATTGATTGTGATAAATTTCAATTTATAATATGTTCGATTGCTATTTTCTTTTCAAAATTTGCTTATCCCGTTTACTAACTATAACTTTCATATTTTTCTTCTACAAAAGTATACAGATGTTAAACGTTGGCAGATATTGAAATTGCAACTACACGTGGATTCAACTTATCAAAATTTCATTGGGTCTTCTTCTCAACCTTGTTCTTCCTTCAATCTTGATGATATTTGTATATTTAAATTATATTTTATTTAGGAGAGTTACACCTTGATGTAATTGAATATTTGGAATGTTTATTGCAAGTAAAATTTTTTTTTTTTTTTTTTTTTTGTGGATATCTGATTTCCTTTTGGATTGATATTTTGTACTAAACTCAACCTTTTTGCACTAAATAAAAAATAAAAATGAAAAAAGAAAATTAATAAATTAATTATCAAGCAAAATATATTTGTAGTAATGTGGAGCAGAATGTGAATTATGTATTATTAAAATATAAATTTAAACAGTAGGTATATATAATCTTTTAAAAATATTAATAATATTACCTTTAGTTACTCTTTTACCGTGTGGCTAAATGTATAATAAATGCATCATAAAAGATTAATTTAAATATATATTTTAAAATTTGATAAAAATAAAAATAAAAATATTTATAAAATAATTATATTTTCCGTGACATATATTGAGCATCTTTAAAAGTGTTGTTATTGGTAACAAATGAAGCTCTTTTGATATTTATGGTGACACTATACTTGTGTAACAAAAAAGTAGTTTTTGGAGATAAAGATCTCAATGTGTCGTCTATTCTATTCTGCGACAGGGCTAGGGTGACGAGATGGAGACACTTACTTTGATCTCGCTATAATCATTTGACGACGCAGAGTTGAGAATTTGTGACATCTAGATGGTGTTGCTGAAGAGCATTTTTCTTGTAGTATCTATTTATATTTTAGTTTTTTTAATGAATTTATATTTTAGTTAATACTTAATATATATATATATATTATATTAATAAAACAATATATAAATATATATAATTACTTAAAATAAACCTTATATTTATTTATATTTAGTTTTATAATATATATATATTTATATATAATATTTACTCGGTTTAGTCGGATCAGTTCAGTTTTTGGCAAAGCAAAACCATCAATGACTCACTTAAACTCGGTTGTCATTTTTTTTTTAAATTGGATTGATTCGTCTCAATAGGATGATTCGACTCGAACACGTAGTTTTGGTTTGGTCTGTTAACCACGGATTGCAAAACCATACCCACCCTAATTTTCATCCTATAATTGATGTAAATAGAATTAGCATTGTTACATCTAATTTGACAGTGCCAAGACATATATATATATATATATATATATATCAGTTAGATTTAAAATGTTAACATATTATTGTCAAAACATAAAATAAAATAAAAATGTCAAGATATTAATTAGTTTGGAGAGTGTTGTATATATTGTTCGAAAATAATAGCAAAGAACAATGTGAGAAATGGGAAAAAAGAGAGTGATAAGTCGATGCTTTTGACTAAGTAGTGGGCAGATTTTTCTACAGTTTTTAATGGCTAGATGCATATACATGCATGCATGGAAAGATACTAAATATACTTTATCATCAAAGACCACAGCAGCAAGAACGGCCTAATTAATAAATAATTCTTAGAAAAAGCTATATTTCTGTTACAATCACACAGTTGGAAGTTGGAAAGCTGAATATAAAACTAGAATCCCTAATCTGAAACTTAGGGCTTCCCTCTACTTTCCTAATTCCCTTTTGTTTTAATTAATCTGATATTGAACGGTTAGGGGTCTGCCAAGACTTAATTGGCAAGATGATGCATTATATGCATAGTTCGAAAATCTATTCCCATAATCAGTAGACATCAACTCCTACAATATCAGGGAGAAAATTACTAACATGTATACTGATAAAATACGTATGGTTAGACTCAAACTCATAACTACTAATGTGCTTGTATAGGAATAAAATAGTCTTTTTAACCGAATAGTTTGCAAGGAAAAGCAATCTTTTATAAAATTAAAATAATGGTATTTGATTCTTGTTGGTGTTTTAAAATAAATAAAATGAAAGGCCGGATTAATTAAGGATGTAAATAAAGTCAAAGCTTAGATGCGTCCTAGTGTGTCCAATTATTCTAATATATGCTAATACGTTTTGGAGATGAGGGAATTGACTTTGGTGCCTCAAAAGCAGTACCACTGTTACAATTTACAAGCACAGAGAGAGAGAGAGAGAATCTGCATCTTGTTTTTCTCAATGGTGGGGAGAGATCAAGAAGAAGCTGGATTTATAATGGACATTGATCTGTCACTCAAAATAGATGCTGATCATCATCATCATCAACATCAAGAAGATGATGATCAAATGGTGGAAAAGGATCATCATCATCAAGAAGAGAGAGTTGAAAAACAAGTTCTATCAGAAGATAAAGAAGCAACTGGAATACCATCATCAACACAAACAGAAGATGATCATTTATCTGCAAATTTTTCCTTGCTAGATCATAACACCAACACACAGGAGGTACCTCTTCCTCTCTCTCTCTCTCTCTCTCTCTCTCTATATATATATATATATAGCTGTGATTGGAAGTGTTTCTGTACATAGTTATTTTGATGATCAATCAGAGTTCTTTACTATATCCAAATTCCAAACACTTGACATCAATTTTTTACAAGTACATCCGAGTTTTTTTTTTTTTTTTTTTCCTGATTCAAAAAAGACACCATTTAGAGTAGTAATAATTATGCAACCTTGCTTTTGATTAAAAAAATATATATATACTTATTTTGCACCAAAATGACAAAATAATAATAGAGCTAAAATTGATTTTTGTATTATCAAAAACACTTATTTCCAAGCTTAGCTACTGTATACGCATGTTGCATGGGCTTGCATATTAATCTTGAATCTTGCACCAATTCTCCAATTTAGTTTGGTTCTTATATATAATTGAGTGTAATTACTGTATGATGTATTTGACTAACAAAAGGTACATGTCATACATGTGGTATATGACATGTGGTATATGTACTAGTTATCTGTATTGCAGAAGGAAATGAATCGCATGAAAGAAGAAAACGAAGTGTTGAGAAAAGTAGTAGAACAAACCATGAAGGATTACTATAATCTTCAAATGAAATTTGCAGTCATCCAGCAAAATACCCACAACAAGGTTTCATTTAATTTTCTCATCATTAATTAATTTGTTTCCTAATTCTTCCTTGTATGTTTTTTGAATTGGATTCGTTAATCATATAATTATTTAATATATTTCTTCTTTTAGGATCCTGGTCAGATGTTTCTCTCACTTCTGGATAACGAAAAAGCTGCTGTTCAACAAGAACCAAAGTGGGCTGCTCCAAAGATTTTCGATGTGAATATTAATAAGCAATTAAGTCTCCCATCATCAGCATCACAAGATTTTTTTAAAGGGAGTGAATTAGGACTGTCTTTGAGGTTGCAAAGTGATGATCATACAAATCAGAGGGAAGAAAAACAAGAGAATTATAATAAGGAAGCTGAGAATGGAAGCTTCAAATCAGTAGTAGAAAACAGGCTGATTCATAGAAATAATGAATTCTCGGGAATTACAAGCCATGTTGCCATCCCAGCACACAACAGAAAAGCTAGGGTTTCTGTTAGGGCACGATGCCAAGCTGCAACAGTGAGTTTCATGCATTAATCACGTTCTCATATATAATTACTATTCATTCAAGCTTTTAATTAGTTAGCAGCCATGATCAAAGCTACAATTTTAAATTTGAATTACAGATGAATGATGGTTGCCAATGGAGAAAGTATGGACAGAAAATAGCGAAAGGAAATCCTTGCCCACGAGCGTACTATCGCTGCACTGTAGCTCCCGGATGTCCTGTGAGAAAACAGGTATGCCAATTAATGCTAAATTTTAATTAGTACACTTAGAAGTGCTTTTAGTATCGTCAAAGCATTTTACCGATGTAATTAAGTTGAAAAGAAATAAATTAGAAGAACATTTTAACAGTATTTTTGGACAACAAATTTTACTTAAAAGTACTTCAAGTGCTTCTTTAAAAGAGCTTTTAAGTTGAAAAAGAGGTTCGTTAATTATTTTTGCTTTTCTCTGTCTTTAATTTTTGTTGTTGTAATGCTTATTTTAATGTCCTCTTTAATTAGGTACAAAGATGCCTAGAAGACATGTCAATTCTCATAACAACCTACGAAGGAACTCATAATCATCCACTGCCGGTGGGTGCAACTGCCATGGCTTCAACGGCCTCCGCAGCAGCTTCCTTTATGTTGCTAGATACAACCAACCCTTTCTCAGATAATGGCAATATTTCTACTTTCACCCAACCATCCCTCCAATACCCCACTGCTTCACACATTACAAACCCTACCTCTTCTCATCATCATTTGTCAAATTTCAGAAACATAAACCCTAATGACCCTTCTAAAGGGATTGTTCTTGATCTCACAAACAACAATATTTCCTGTGATCAACAGTCATTCTCAATGGCTAGCTCCTCATCACATTGATCTTAACCTGCAAGGTTTCACTTGAATATTGACAGGAAAATCAAATTTCTCTTGAAACTTTTCTAGCTCCAAAAGTAGAGAAGAGGGTTGGCAATTTGTGTTATCCTGTCATATTTGTTTCAAACTGACCCGACTCGACCCCTTTAGTTATTTAATTGTCAAATTATACACAAACCCTAATCCTTTAAATTCTCTCCTTATTCGTGCCTTGTAAGAAATTTCTTCATATTTGTGTCAATCCAAACACGACCCAATTGTATCAGAACACTCAAAATTAAGTTGCCAGATGAGAGGGATTGGAAAGTTGAAGAGATCAATTATGGACCACATCCGATCCTAAATTTAGGGTTGCTGTTGCGGCTGCTCTCATATTAATTGTTTCTAGGGATGGGGAGGTAGCTATTTGAAACAATTAATTGGCTCATTAAAGCTCTCCACACAAGCAGCTAAATCCATTGAGCAATTACCTTTAAAAAGAATCTGAATAATATTATAATGCTTTGTTTAAAGAAAAATTGAGGGGGTTTACACGCAGGCTGTATGTATTATTTTATATCTTTTCTAGATTTGGTTCCTCATGATCTTCAATAAAATTAAATAAATTCATCCTATACCGCAATTTCCTCCTTTTAATTCAGTCTTTCTAGTTCTCCCTTTGTAGTGAGGTTTTTTGTGTACTCGAGCTTGATATGTATGATTGATTATCTGACACATAATTAAAACATGATAATTTTGTGTGATCGGGAAAAGATCACATTAATGTGCATTTAGATATGCTGGTATACCATATTTTCTCTAAGGGAGTAAGGGTGCCTAATTAACAAGACTTTGGTGTGATTAAACTCTGCAACCATAACTTGAAATTAGTGTTGCATAAGTCCTCGACTAGGTGCCGACTAGTACCTAGTCGGTGGTCCACCGCCTCGATTTCCATGAAATCGCAATGGCTAGGCAGCGAACCGCCTAGTCGGGCAAAATCGGCGACTAGTCGCTAACTCGTTGTTGACTGACTAGTCTGACTTTTTTTATAAAAAAAAATTGGTTGATGAAAAAGCTTTCAATTTGAGGTTCTCAATAATCAATATTGCATTTTTTGGAATTTGATTTTCAATTTAAGATTCAATATATGAAATAGTATGAATATTTACTCAATTATAATAAAAATATATATATTAAAAAAACTAGAAAACAAATTCCGGCCTGCCAACCTACTTCTGGCCAACCGCCTAGTCCCTAACTAGGCAGGCTAGGCGCTAGGTGGGGGGTCGTTGCCTGACTAGCGCCTAGTGACTTTTGCAACACTACTAGAAATGCAAAGTCTTCTCACACACTACGAGAAAAATGCAAATTAACTATAGGGAATCAAGGTTTTAGAAACCCTCAAACCTTTTCCTCAAATAATAATAATAATAATAATAATAATAAAAAGGAACTCCCAAGCCTTTATGAATATGGTCTTAAAGACGGAATTGAATCCTCTCCTTATCTCATCTTTTTCCAAACTCTTTTTAAAGCATGTGATTGGTTATTAATAAAGTTATTGTTGAAACTAATCACATCTTAACCACACATTCATTCACTATAAAAAAACTCGTTATCAACTACGGGCCTTGAATGCCTGTATTGGAAAACAATTATTAACTATGAGCAATTAAAAGCCCGTAGTCGATATGGGTTCACTAAATCATTTAAAATGGGCCTTTAAATGCCGTGAAGAATAAAAAGTAGTTACTACGAGCAGAAATGGGCACGTTATGAACAATATAGGTATTACAGGCTTTGCTTTTGGTTGATAAAGTTATCCATTACGGGCAAAGTCCGTATTAGAAAGTTATTATATTAGTGGAGGGCATAGAAATAAATATTCCCACGCACGTGCTAATTCCCAAAATCTTATAAGACCTGGCTGAACGAACTGGGAACGACATAGATCAAAGGTATGAAGCGAGCAAAGAAAGTCAAGGATAGGCGAAAGAAGTGAAACTTAAAAAGAAGGAAAGGTCAATCTCAGAGATCTTATTGGCCGGCAAACTGGAGACGGACGACCACAGTCCCGATTTGCAAGGGTCTTACCACCTTCTTGATTTACAATATTTGAGTCTTTGGAGTACTTTGGGATTATATTCCGCGCCGAGGATTTGTGCTTGTGGGCTCTCAGTAGTCGATTAGTCGACTCTAATACCTAAAACTCGGTCACTCTCATAAAGTAAATCCCTAAATCCTCATCTTGTTCAAGAACCTCCATAGTTCCGTTCACTTGATTTTTCCTCTATCAATTTTCTGGTAAGCTCTCTTTATTGGCAACTCCAAGTCTGTACATTCTCAATTGTTCTTAGTTTTTTATTGTAAAATTTTGACAAATATTTACAATTTCTAATAAATTTCATAACTTGTTCATTGTTACCGATCCACAAGTGTTTGGGTTTTAGAAATTGTAGATGATTTTATCTATAAATTTATAAATTTCTTTTGGTATGGTGATGTAGCGGAAGCTCTGTCGAGAAAAACCTGCAAGAAACAAATTAGAAATAACCTACTAAAGTTCAATTGATTCGCTCACGAATACCGGAATATTAGGCTTCAAGTTCGTTGATTCACTATGAATACCGAAATTGGGAGATAATAGAGAAAACTCTAAATTTTATAAATCAAAAACTGAGTTGCCTTTCGGCTTACAGCACTATTTAAAGCAAACAACTCCTAACCCTAATCGTAATCCTTACAGAACAGAAAAATGAGTCTAAATACGAAAAAACCCAAAAATTACCCAAAATGGCAAAATTGAGATTATTGCAAAAACTAATTCTATAGAGAATCCTAAGAAGACAGGAATTGACGGAAGTCGATTCGGATTCAGAAATCTCAATTTATTGTAAAAACAAAACTTTCCTAAAACGGCAAAAACGGTCTTTTCGGGTCCTAAACGATGGAATTCGGCTAAAAAAGGGTATGCCACACAAGAAAAATACTTGTGACTATTGAAGATATCGCCGAAACACATCAACTGACCAAGTTTCATGTCATTCTGACTCCGTCGCCTGGATTAGTAGGATTGAATTAGCCTTTTTTCTTGGTTTTTTTCCTATCCTACCCCTCCATATACTCCAATGCTATATGTTCCATTGCTGTTGCATCATTCTCCCCAGGTTGGAGACAATTCGTCCTCGAATTTCCGATAGCAGCATCATCATCAGAAGAATCGCCAAGAAAAGGAATCAAATGCTTGACATTAAACACATCATGGGTACGAATGTGGCTTGGAAGCTTCAAGCGATATGCATTTGGATTAATTTTCTCCAGAATTTCGAGTGGCCCTATCTTCTTAGTAGCCAGTTTGTTATATTCCCCCACAACAAATCTGTCCTTTGTGAGGATTACCCACACGAAATCACCCACGTTAAACTCCAAATGACGCCGCTTTTTGTGAGCAGCCAACTTGTATTTCTCGCCTAACTGTAACAGATTTTTTTGCACCTGTTGATGAATCTCTTGTAACCCGTGAACAAAATCTTCAGCCTTTCCATGCACCCTAGTCCTGCTAGGCAGAGGCAACAAATCTAGTGGGATGCGAGGAACCAATGTGTAAACCATCTGGAAAGGACTGAACCCAGAACTTCTGTTGATAGCATGATTGTGTGCAAATTCCGCTTGGCTAAGTTTCAGATCTCATGACCGAACATTGTCCCCTACCAGACATCTCAACAAATCTCCCAGAGCGAGGTTCACCACCTCAGTCTGCCCATCCGTTTGTGGGTGATATGCACTACTGAAATCCAACCTCGTATTGACCATTTTCCAAAGGCTCCGCTAGAAGTGACCGAGGAAACGAGTGTCCCTGTTAGACACGATTGACGTAGGAAACCCATGAAGATGATATACCTCCCGAAAGAGTAATTGGGTAACTTGAACAGCATCAGTAGTCTTTTAGCATGGAATAAAGTGAACCATCTTCGAAAACCGATCAACAACTACATAGATGGAATCAGAACCCTGCTAAGTTCTTGGTAACCCCAAGACAAAATCCATACTCAAATATGTCCATGGTTGAGTAGGAACGGGCAATGGCATGTATAGACCTGCCTTCGTTGCTTTCCCTTTGGACACTTGACAGATCCTACAGCGCTCGACATATCTCTCTACTTCCTTCCAGATTGTTGGCCAAAAATAGGATGCCTTGACTAATTGAAAAGTACGGTCCCTGCCCACATGGCCCTCTCCGTGTAACTCCTTAATAATTTGCAGACACGGACTACAATCTGGAACACAGAGTTGATTTCCCCGAAATAGAAAGCCATCCACCATCAAAAATTCAGATTTTTCCCTCGCTCGTACATCAGCCATCACTTCAGAAAAGTACGTATCAGAGTCAAATAAATCACGAAAGGAATCGAAACCTGGTTCCTGGATAGTCATTGTTGACAGCAAATTGACTCTCCGACTCAGAGCATCAGCGACCCGGTTTGAAACTCCCGCCTTATGCTTTAGATCGAATGTAAACTGCTGTAGGTAGGCGGACCATGCCGCATGTCGGGCAGAAATCTTATCTTGGCTATGGAGGTGCCGTAATGAGTCATGATCAGTGTACAAAATGAGTTCACGGTGGAATAAATAATGTCGCCATGTTTCACCGCTTGGACCACAGCATAGAATTCTATGTCATACGTACTGTAATGAACTCGAGACCCTGTCAGTTTCTCACTAAAATATGCTACTGGCTTTCCGTCTTGACTCAAAACAGCTCTGATGCCTACCTTGGAGGCGTCACTATGCAACTCGAATGGTTGAGAAAAATCAGGTAAGACTAGTATAGGGGCTATTGTTAATTGCTCTTTTATTTTCTGAAACCCTTTTTTTGCTTCGGGTGTCCACTGAAACTTGACTCCCTTCACACATTCTGTGACAGGGGCCATGATGCTACTGAAGTGTGGAATGAACCGGCGATAGAATGAAGCCAATCCATGAAAACTGCGAACCTCAGTAATTGTTTTCGGTTGGGGCTATTGCCTCACTGCCTCGATCTTGGACTCATTCACTTGTAAGCCTTCTCCAAAAATAATATAACCCAAAAACAGCACCTTTGGCGTCATAAAAACACATTTTTTTGCTGCCGCAACAAATTTTTCCCTGCGTAGAATACACAATACTTCTCGAATGTGCTAAATGTGCAGCTTGGAGTTTGCACTGTAAATCAAGATATCATCAAAATAAACAACGACGAACTTACCAATGAAGGGTCGAAGGGCTTGATTCATTACTCTCATGAAGGTGCTAGGTGCGTTTGATAACCCAAAAGGCATGACTAGCCATTCATATAAACCCTCTCGCGTTTTAAACGCTGTTTTTCATTCGTCCGCAGACCGAATACGAATTTGATGGTATCCACTCTTCAGGTCCAGTTTGGTAGACACAATTGCCCCACTAAGCTGGTCCAATAAATCATCCAGTCTTGGAATTGAAAAACGATACCTCACAGTGATCTTGTTAATAGTGTGGCTATCGACACATCCTCTACGTTCCATCTTTTTTTGGAATCAAAAGGGCGGGTACAGCACACGGGCTAAGACTCTCACGAATATGCCCATTTGAATGTAACTCTTCAACCTGCCTCCGTAATTCCTCATGTTCTGTAGGACTCATACGATAATGTGGCTTGTTTGGTAACATCGCCCCTGGTTCTAGATCGATATGATGTTGAATATCTCATAGGGGTGGAAGTCCTTCTGGTAACTCTTCCGGAAACACATCACCAAATTCCAAAATCAAAGGAGCTGTAGCTTTAGGAACCTCCAATTCAGCACTTGTTTCTTTTCCAACCTACACATATACCATCTCAGATTCCTCTAGTTCCAACTCAAACTTCGCATAGGTCAATAAGTTCGCATTATCTCCAGGCAACTTTGATTTTTCAGTTGGTTTGCTCGGCAATAGCACAATCTTGGTTCCATTAAAATCGAATGAATAGGTGTTTTTAAACCCATCATGATGTACCTTTCTATCATGTTGCCATGGCCTCCCTAACAATAGGTGGCAAGCATCCATATTCACCACATCACACCATATCTCATCTTTATAGTTGGAACCCATAGAAAACAAGATTAATGCCCGCTGCGACACCGTTACCTCTCCGCCTTTTTGCAGCCACGCTAACCGATACGATCTTAGATGTTTTTCTGCCTTCACCCCTAATTTTCGCACCGCTTCAGCTGACATGATATTCTCACAGCTTCCCACATCTATGACGAATCTGCACACCTTACCCAGAATGGTACAAGTCGACTGGAATATGTTATTCCGAAGCCAATTTTCTTCGTCAGTTCTCGGTGCTAAACATGAACGACGCACCATTAACAAGGTTCCTGTGTCGCTGTCGACCAGTTCTTTGTTCACCACGTCCTCCTCTTCTATTTGCGGATCAACACCTATTTCCGCATCATCTTCATTGAATTCTGCTGGATCAATAAATAAAACCTTCTTAGCTGGTCTCTTGCATTTAGATAATCGATGACCCGTCTCGCCATAACCAAAACATCGAAAACCACCCGTTGTCCTGGGAGGCTGAGTTGGATTCGTAGGGTTTCGTTGTGTGGGATTAGAACTGCCACTGGCTCCCCATCGGTTCCCTGCGTTAGTACCACCACTGCTATTCCCATTTGTCGTCCCGCTTCGACTGTTAGGACCTCCTCCGAAATTTGAAAACGTCCCAGTACTAGGTTTTCGAGACAAATTTTTCTCCAACTGTAAAGCTCTCTGATGTGCCTCTGTCACTATCACTGTCACCGGATCAAAGAGATTAATCATGTCAAGGATTTGTGTCACAATCCGCCACAGTAGCGCAACACTAACTGATCTTGTGTCTCTTAAATGTCGTTCCGCACCAGTAGTTGATAGAACTATGTGGTATACTCATCAACGGATTTCATCCCCTGTCATAAATTCTGTAGCCTCTGGTACATCAACCTCTGAAAATTATGGGGTAAAAACTCAGCATGCAACTTCCCTTTCATCTTCTCCCAATCGAAAATCTTAGGTTTCCCCGAACGATTTCGAGTAATTTTGAGTTGTTGCCACCATGCCGCGGCTCTTCCCCGTAGTCTGGTAGACACTAATGCTACCTTCTCTCTTTCAGGAACTTTCTTGAATTCTAGGATCTTTTCAACAATTCCGACCCATTCAAGAAACTCCTCTAGCTGTAGACTGCCCTGGAATTCCGGCACCTCTGTCTGCATCCCTGATTCCTAACGCCTGTTGTCATCAGCCTCTGGCACCCTTCGCCTGCGTTGCGGAATCTCGTCCTCTTCGTCTCTCTCTTCCTCTTCCTCTTCGTCACTGTCACTACCGGTTTCAGGATTTAGGTTCTGAAAAGGGTTTTGGTTTTTGCTACTCCGTTAATTGCCCAACCTATTGTTCCAACTGTAACACGCGGTCACGTTCGATGGCTTCTTCTACGGTAACATGTGGATGTCTTCTCGGCGGCATGTTGATGTCGTCCCGAACGAACACGGCTTTGATACCAAACTGATGTAGCGAAAACTCTGTCGAGAAAAACCAGCAATAAATAAATTAGAAACAACCTACTAAAGTTCAGTTGATTCGCTCACGAATACCGGAATATTAGGCTTCAAGTTCGTTGATTCACTATGAATATCGAAATTGGGAGATAATAGAGAAAACTCTAAATTTTATAAATCAAAAACGGAGTTGCCTTTCGGCTTACAACACTATTTAATGCAAACAACTCCTAACCCTAATCGTAATCCTTGCAGAACAGGAAAACGAGTCTAAATACGAAAAAACCCAAAAATTACCCAAAATGGAAAAATTGAGATTATTGCAAAAACTAATTCTATGGAGAATCCTAAGAAGACCGGAATTGACGGAAGTTGATTTGGACTCAGAAATCTCAATTTATTGCAAAAATGAAACTTTTCTAAAACGGCAAAAACGGCCTTTTCGGGCCATAAACGATGGAATTCGGCTAAAAAAGGGTATGCCTCACAAGCAAGATGCTTATGACTATTAAAGATCTCGCCGAAACACATCAACTGACCAAGTTTCATGTCATTCTGACTCCGTCGCCCGGACTAGTAGGATTGAATTGGCCTTTTTTCTTGGTCTTTTTCCTATCCCACCCCTCCATATACTCCAATGCCATATGTTCCATTGATGTTGCATCATATAGCCTCATATTCCTGATGTTGCTTTTGACATCCTCTTGTTTTGTTTTTGTTGTGGCCTTGTTGTGTGCTTTACGTGCAGGTTGTGGCCTTTTTGAGTGGTTGTGTTGTTGCCTTTTTGGTATGGTTTTGTGCCTTTTCTTTATCTATATGTGATGATGACGATTACTTTTTTTAGAATCTTGATTGATGATGAGCTAAGAGAAAAGCAGGTGCAAAAGTGTTGATTATTAATTAATATATACTGCAATTAATTATTATCTCTATTTATATATTCAATTTTATTTTCTCTTTTCCCTATGTGCAAACATATGTATCTGATACAAATTTTCAACCAGAAAGACAAAATGAAAATGTGAATTAAAAGTGAAGACAAAAGATTAAAAACTAGGTTTTGTAAATCTCCTTGGTGATTAGGATCCTGCATAACTGGGGTTCACTAAATATTTTAATAGATATTAGGTTGGATTATAAGAAGAAAAGAAGTGGGGCACATGCAAGCCATGGAACTCTCTACTTTGAGATAGAGGGAGGGAGATGTTGTTGTTGAGTGGCCTTTTTGAGTGGTTGTGCTATTGCCCTTTTGTTTTTTGTTGTGGCTCGGTCGTGTGCCTTTTTATAAATTTGTGTTGTTTGCTGCAAATATTTTTCGTGGCATGGTGATGGCTCTGGTTTTTTCTTCAGTTTTTGTTGCTGTTTGTTCTGTTGGGGTTGTAGGTGACATTTTTTATGTGGATATATGTAACTTGCAACTTTAAAGCTAGTGGAAAATTAGGTTGTCCTATGAATATGCTCGAATTGATTGTGAGGTCATTGTTGTAAAAATCTAGTGATAATGTTTGTAATCTTCTTTTGATATGTTTAGTATAAAACTGTATGCATTATTAGTGATGTTTTTATGAATAGTATGTTATGTTTTGATCTTCAATTTTTTTTATTTTTTTATTTTTTATTTTATTTATGAAACTGCTTTTATCTTTTATTACTGCTTGTACTGATAACTGCTAGTGTTAGTATGTAAAATGTGTTTTAAGCCATTTTAGTGCTCTTTAGCATGGCTAAGTAAAGAGGATGTGGTTGCTGGGGACAATACCGGAACTCCAACTTCAAGTGTTAATGATAAGGGATGTAAGAAAAGAAAGGGAAAGGGTTAAAACCAATATGATTGTAATGAACTTATAAAAGCTAAGGAAAGTGGTGTTTCTATTAATGAATTGGGACAACCACATGGAGAATCTTTGAAACTGATAAGTACTTTTTGTAGGCTTATTGCCACTCAATTGATACCATTATCATACGATAGTTGACCAAAGGTCCCAAAAATTATGAAAAACAGCGTGTGGGAGACTATAAAGATATGAGCTTCATTTTTATTTTTATCATTCTCATTGTTAAAATCATTGAAATATGTAACAATTTTCATTCTCTTTATGAACATTAAATATGAAAGCAGATCGAATAGGTTTGGTTTGGATGACATTGTTAAGGATAATATACTTGAATCTATGTGCAATAGTTGGCGACAATATAAAAGTAGGATATCAAAACCAATTAGAAATGTTCCTCATGATCCTGAGGCATCTAGAAAGCTCTAACTGTTGAAGCCGGCTAACATTTTAGATATAGCGGAATGGAACAAATATGTCAAATTTCGGCTGTCTCCAAAATTTGCTATTGATAGTATCCATTTCTACATTTGGTGTAGCCCTCATTTCCTATTGTTTCACTCGTTTCTTAGGCATTTATGTTATTTAATGTGTTTTGTGAGCTTTGTGTAAATAATCATCCCTAAATAAGATGTTTGAGCTTAATTGAAGAGACTTGTAGATTAAAAGGGTTGAAATCGTAAAACCTCGTGCAGGACACCCAATTTTCGAGGACCATATCTCTCTCCTCGGATCAAACTGGGTCTCGTGCCATATATTTTTGGAAAGCCTCAGATGTCTAGTTTCTGTGGTTTTTAAGGATTGCAATTCCGGGTTTTCTAGAGGTAGTTATTCCTATTTTAGTAACCGATGGTTTTAGTGGTTTTTACAGATTGCAATTTCAGGTTTTCTAGAAGGAGTTATGCCCGTTTTAGTAACCGATGGTTAGTGTTGAAAAAGTCAATCACAATTTTGACGGGTCAATTTCATCATTTCGCTATTTTGAACCCCCAAATTCATGCCCTAGCCTTCCCACTCTATAAATACTCTCATTTTGGTCTAAAACAAGGAAACACACCCTACACAAACCTTTTCTTCCTCCTTCATCTTCTTTACCAAATAAGATAGAAACTTTAAGCTCCCATGGAGGTTTTTCCTCCATGGGAGCTCACCATACATCACCACTACTATATTATACACTTCTTCCACCCATCTTCAAGTATATTATAAAGAGAAAGGAGTGGTCTCTTGATCAATTTTGAGCCAAACAACAACAAAAGAAATAGATAGGCTTTGGAGGAGATTTCTTCAAGGGTTTTCTCTACAACTCATTTCTTTTTGTATTTCTTGTTTTCTTTGATGTGTATCACCAATTGTGAATTTTATAAACCTACACTTGTTGGTGTAGCGGAAGCTTATACGAGAAAAATCAGCAAAACAATTAGAAAACAACCTACTGAAGACATTCGACCTCGCGCACGAATGATCGTTCACAAGCTTCAAATACTTCAATCTTCGCAAAGAATGTTGTACATGGAATTTTGAGAAAACTATCTCTGTATTTTTTATTAATCAAAAGCCCCCCCAAAAAATAGAATTCAAATAACTTAAATAGAAAAAGCAATAAGTTAACTTCCATAAGGAATCAACTTCTGAAAAGAAATCCAAATCAGAAACTAATGTTGAAAAGAAAACCTATCTAGGAAAGGAAAATAAATCCTAAATAAACAAGACTACGAAAAGAAGTTGAATCCTGAAAGACTCAGGACTCATTCGGCCAGCTCTAAGGAGTCAGCCACAGCGCCAACTGCCAGCTCATCTACCTTCCATGTCACTTCAGGTTGTCCATCTTATGTCTTCTTCTAGTCGGAACATCCGCCTTGCTGCAATCCGTGCATTCCAAGTATTCCAACGCATAAGCTGCTGCTGCATCATCCTCTCCAAGTCAAAGAAATGTTTACCTTGATGTATAATCCCCATCCTCAGTAGAACAGTCATCGAAATAAGGAACCAAATGTTTCACATTCAATACATCCCCAGTTTGAATGTGACTCAGAAGCTGCAAACGATATGCATTTGGATTGATTTTCTCAAGCACCTCCAATGGCCCAATCTTCTTAACAGCAAGCTTATTGTATTCGCCAACAGGAAAACGATCCTTCATGAGAATAACCCACACAAAGTTTCCAACCTCGAATTCCACATTCCGCCTTTTTCTATCCGCAACAAGCTTGTAATTTGAAGTTGACTACAACAAATTTTCATACACCATCTTGTGTGTGTCTTATAGCTTATGAACAAATTCCTCCGCCTTTCCATGAATGCGAGCTTTGCTTGGTAACGAAAATAAATCGAGTGAACCGCGAGGAATAGCCGAGTACACCACCTGAAATAGGCTGAACCCTGTGCTGCGGTTCACCGTGTGATTATGCGCAAATTTCGCCTGACTAAGCTTCTAATCCCACGAACACGCATTATCGCTAACTAAACACACATCAACAAATTGCCCAACGTCCTATTTACAACTTCAGTTTGACAATCCGTTTGAGGATGATAAGCGCTACTGAAATTTAATTTCGTATTTATCATTTTCCAAAAGCTTCGCCAAAAATGGCTTAAGAACCTTGTGTCTCGGTTTGACACAATAGAATTAGGCAGCCCGTGTAGCCGATAAATATCTCAAAAGAAAAGTTAGGTCACGTTCACAGCATCTGTAGTCTTCTTACAAGGGATAAAATGGACCATTTTGGAAAACCTGTCAACCACGACAAATATTGAATGAAACCCGCGTTGAGTTCTTGGTAATCCCAACATGAAATCCATGCTAAGGTCTTTCCATGGTTGCGATGGAATGGGCAGCGGCATATAAAGACCAGCGTTTGACGCTTTGCCCTTCAAAACTTGACACACGTGACAACGCTCCACGTACCTATCTATCTCATGTCGAATAGTCGGCCAAAAATACCTGTCTCTAACCAGCTGCAGTGTTCGATCATGCCCCACATGCCCTTCACCGTACAGCTTGATCTTCATACGTAGGCTGCTTTCGGGGATACATAATTGATTTCCACAGAATAAGAATCAATCCACTAAAAAGAAAACTCCATGTTCAGCGGCACCCAGATTGGTCATGATGTTAGCGAAGTATGGATCCACAACAAGTAATTTGCAAAACGATTCGAACCCCTTAATTGAACCTGTTATCGTGGACAGCAAAGTGATTCGTCGACTTAAGGCATCGACAACCAGATTAGATGTACCTAACTTGTGCTTCAAAACAAAAGTGAATTGTTGCAGATACGCAGACCATGATGCATGACGAGCCGAAATCTTGTCTTGCCTATAGAGATGTTTTAGTGCTTCGTGATCAGTGAAGAGAACAAACTCACGGTGAAAAAGATAATGCCTCCAATGCTTTACGGCTTGGACCATCGCATAGAATTCGATGTCATATGTGTTGTACCTTGCCCTTGCTCCGATGAGTTTCTCACTAAAATAAGCAACCGGTTTGCTTGCTTGGCTCAACACAGCCCATACCCTTACCTTAGACGCATCACTGTACAGTTCAAAGGGTTGCAAAAAATCCGGCAAAATTAGAATATGAGTAGTAGTTAGACACTCCTTGATGAGTTAAAACGCCTCCTCTACAACATGGGTCCACTGAAATTTCTTTTCTTTTAAGCAATCCGTGATTGGAGCCAAAATACTGTTGAAGTGAGGGATGAATCGATGATAAAACGTAACCAAACGTGGAAACTGCACACCTCAGTAATGCTAGACGGTGTAGGCCACTCTTTTAATGTTGTTATTTCCCTCTCATCCACCTAAAAACCCTGTCCATAAATAATGTACCCCAAAAATAAAACCTCTGAAGCCATAAAGACGCATTTATTCACTGCATTGAACAATTGTTCGCGTCTAAGCACAGATAAAACCTCCCGAATGTGCTGCACATGTATGTTTTGGTCGGCACTATAGATCAATATATCGTCAAAATAGACGACCACAAACTTCCCTATAAATGGTCATAATGCTTGATTCATCATAGGCATAAAAGTACTGAGTGCGTTCGACAAACCGAATGGCATGACCATTTACTCATAGAGCCCCTTTCGCATTTTGAACACGGTTTTCCACTCATCCCCAGGTCGAATTCTAATTTGATGATAGCCACTTTTCAAATCTAATTTTGTGAACATTGTCGCCCCACTTAGTTAGTCTATGAGATCATCTAATTGAGGAATCAAAAATCGATATCTCACCGTAATTTTATTGATTGCACGACTGTCCACACACATTCTCCATGATCCATATTTCTTTGGAATTAACAATACCGGTACCGCACACGAACTAAGGCTTTCACGGATATGACCTTTGGCGAGTAAATCCTCAACTTGTCTTCGCAGCTCTTCGTGCTCACTTGGGCTCATCTGATAGTATGGACGGTTAGGTAACATCGCCTCCGGCTCAAGATCAATCCAGTGTTGGATATCTCTTACTGGTGGAAGGCCTTCAGGTAATTTTACTAGAAATATTTCTGCAAATTCTGCAAGTAAAGGTATTGCAGCTTCAGGTACCTCTAGTTTAACATTAACCTCCTTGTTTAGCAATAAGTACACTGTATCGGATTCTTCCATCTCTAACTTGAAATTGGAGAACGAGAGAAGGTTGGATCCTTCTGTTGTCTTTAATCTATCAGCTGGCTTGCTTGGTACTAATATGATGTTCATGATGTCATAAAGAAAAGAGTAAGTATTTTTAAAACCATCATGTTTTACCTTTCGATCATATTACTCGGGCTTGCCGAGCAATAAATGACACACGTCCATGCTTACCACGTCGCACCACACTTGATCCTTGTAATGTTTGCCAATAGAAAAACAAATGAGAGCCTGTAGTAATACGGTGACCTCTCCTCTCTTTTGAAGCCATGCCAATTTGTACTGTTTCGGATGATTTCCGGTCTAGATCTCCAATTTGCTTACTACTTCTGTGAAAATAATGTTTCCACAACTCCCTCTTTCAACAATGAATCGGCACACTTTACCTAGGATAGTACATGTTAATTGGAAAACATTGTTACGTAACCAATTACTCTTGTCTACGCGTGGAGTTAAGAATGTGCACCTTATCACCATGGATGACCCATGTTTCCCAACTGTGTCGCCACTGTCAAAGACCTCTAAGCTGGTTGCAGGTTGGTCGTCGCTGCACAAGGATGCCTCTTTGTTGTCTGTTGCTTCTATATTAGACTTTTCTTCAACTCTGTCAGGTGTAAGATTATCATCAATTGTTACCAACGCTGGTCAGACCAATAACATTAGGCCAATATCACCCTCCATAAAATCCTCATTGAATAGCTCTTCTTCATTAAACAACTGTTCATCTCATATTTCAACCACACCTTCTTCTCCCGTTTCAGCGAACAACACTCTCTTGCCCACAACTTTGCATTCCAATTGTCTATAACCAACCTCACCACATTTGAAACATTTCATTCCACCTGTCATTCGAGGTTGTTGGTTTGGATTCACGAGTTAGTTCGGGTTCATGGGTGTCCATTGCAAGTTTCCACTGCCGCCAGTCGATGCTCGGTTACTCACGCTGCTATTGTTACCACCTGACCACAGACCACTTCCACCCCTTCGTGTGACTGTCTTCTCTATTTGTAAGGCTCGTTAATAGGCCTTAGTAACTGTCATTAGATCAAATAAATTTACGACATCAAGGATTTGTGTTCGTAAACCTCCGTAATATCTAAAAACTAGTTGATCTTAAGTTTCCTAAATATCATTACACACAAGTAATTGATATAACTCGGTTGTGTAGTCATCAACCGTATGCAAACCTTGTCGCAGGTGTTGTAACTTTGATACATCAACTTCTAGAAATTGTGTGGTAAAAATTCAACGCAAAATTTTCGGATTGTCTTCTCCCAATCCGTGATTTTTGGCTTTCCTATTTAAGTCCATGTGTGCTTGAGTTAGAGCAGCTCGTCCCCGAAGTCAAGTTGCCACCAAGGCTACCTTTGCATTCGCCGACACGTTTTTAAACTCCAAGATTTCTTCCACGACTCCGAGCCAATCGAGGAATTCTTAGAGCGAAAGATTGCCTTGAAATTTAGGGATCTCTGTCTTCATACCAGATTTCCACCGTCGGTTGTCTTCATGTTGTGGCCCTTGACGACGCTACTGTGGAACCTCCACTTGAGACTCACTCTCCTCGTCACTCTTATCCTCAACGTCACCACCATTAGGATTTAAGGCTTGAAAATGATTTTGATTAGCGATTAACGTCGTGAGTTGCTCCATTATTTATGCCATCTGCTGCTCCAACTGTGTCACATTGTCACGTTAGTTGGCCTCTTCTACGGGGATCCGGTTAGGTAGTCGTTTCTACGGTGGCATGTTGATGTCGTCCCGAACGAACACAGTTCTGATACCAACTGGTGTAGCGGAAGCTTATACGAGAAAAACTTGCAAAACAATTAGAAAATAACCTATTGAAAATGTTCAACCCCGCGTATGAATGATCGTCAACAGGCTTCAAATACTTCAATCTTCGCAAAGAATGTTGTATATGGAATTTTGAGAAAACTATCTCTGTATTTTTTATTAATCAAAAGCTCCCCAACAAAATAGAATTCAAACAACTTAAATAGAAAAAGCAATAAGTTAACTTCCACAAGGAATCAACTTATGAAAAGAAATCCTAATCTGAAACTAATGTTGAAAAGAAAACCTACATAGGAAAGGAAAATAAATCCTAAATAAACAAGACTACGAAAAGAAGTTAAATCTTGAAAGACTCAGGACTCATTCGGCCAACTCCAAGGAATCGGCCACAGCGCCAGCTGCCAGCTCATCTACCTTTCACGTCACTTCAGTTTGTCTAGCTCATGTCTTCTTCCAGTCGGAACATCCACCTTGCTGCAATTCGTGCGTTCCAAGTATTCTAATGCACAAGCTGCTGCTGCATCACTTGTGCTATGTATGATTGTTCTTAAATTCGTTTGGGTTTGTTTTATGATACAAATGAATTTGAGGAGAGAAGTAGAAAGAAGAAGAACAGAGATTGGAGAGTCTTTTGTTTAATAATCCGATATCCTTTTATTCAATTCAATTGCGACCTAAATAGGCCAACATTCATTACATCTAATAAGCAAAGAAATAGCAAAAAAAAAAAAAAAAAAAACAGGAAATCCTAACTAGTGGGTGCTGAAAATATAGAGCATATCCAATCTAACAGCTATCTATTACTGACTAATTCAAGTGAAAATGAACACTATTACACTTCTAAATAACCATCTGACTTGGTCCCGCGTGTACCACTTCTAGGCATTCCAACACTTGCAGTACGCCTGCAACCCATGTAAGTATGATTCATATCATTCCCCCTTTCTTAGAGAGTCCTTGTCCTCAAGGCGAAATTATGGACAGGACTTTGAGAGACGCCATAGATTTTCCCAAGTCGCATCCTCCTGGGCAACACCCTTCCATTGAATCAAAACCTCCGTCTTTGGCCTATATTTTCCTTTCAGAACAACCCTTCGGTCCAACACGAATTCAGGTTCATGCATTATGTTTACTTTCGCTAAAACAGGAGGTAAGGACACCATAGCTAACTTGATTGTACCCTATTGTTTTTTCAGCATACTTACATGAAAAACGTTGTGAATTTACACTCCAACAGGCAATTCTAGTTTATATGCTACTGTCCCGATTCGAGCAAGAATGTTGAAGGGCCCAAAGAAACGTGGGGACAACTTTAATGAACTCCGAAATGCTACGGATTTCTGACGATATAGCTGTAGTCGCAAATAAACATAGTCGCCCACCTCAAAGATAACTTCCCTATCGTCACGATCAACTTAACACTTCATGCGTACCTGAGCTGTAATTAAATTCCTGAGGAGATCGCGAAGAATGTCGTCCCTTGAGCGTAGAAAGTCGTCAACCGCTTGAACCTTGGTAGTACTTGGAATGTATGAAATCATTGAAGGTGGGGGAACCCCATAAACTACTTCGAAGGGACTTATCTTGGATGAGGAATGGACTAATGTATTGTACCCGAACTCTGCCCATGGAAGCCATTCCATCCATTTTTTTGGATGATCACAAGTGTAGCAGCGGAGGTACTGTTCGAGGATACGATTGATGACCTTGGTTTGGCCATTGGATTAAGGGTGATAGCTTAAGCTATAACAGAGAGAAGTACCACTCAATTGAAAAAGAGTCCGCCAAAAAGTACTGAGAAAAATCCTATCGCGATCACTCACAATGGAGAGCGGCATTCCATGCAAATGCAAGATATTAGAAACGATAGCCCATGTAACTATCAAAGTTGTGAACGGATGTTTAAGAGGAACAAAATGTGCATATTTAGAGAGTCGATCTATTACTACCATAATCACATCATGGCACTGAAAGGTCGGTAATCCTTCGACGAAATCCATGGAGATTTCGGTCCAAATTCACTCTGGAATTGGAAGTGGTTGGAGCAACCCAGCTGGGCGAAGGTTGTCATACTTACACCGTTAACAAATTACACAATCACAGATAAATTCCTTCACAGTGGTACGGAATCTTGGCCATATAAAGCTTGAACTGACTCGGTTGAGAGTCTTAAGGTAGCCAAAATGACCACCCGCTAGCGAAGAGTGGGTGTCCGCTAACACTGCTGGCAGCAACAAGGAGTCGGGATTTAAGTGGATTTTCCCATTTTCCATCCACACGCCATCTCTTTGGAAGCAATTATGAGAAGAAGTCCTGTCCAAAGTAGCATAATATGGGTTATGAATTACCTCTCGTTGTAAGGACGCCCACCAGTCTACAGTGGGTAATGAGATGGCCTGAAACCGAAACATGGTCACTCGAGAAAAGGCGTCCGAACCTTGGTTATCTTGTCCTCGTTTGTACTGAATTGTATAATCATAGCCTATAATTTTGGGCAGCCATCGAGCTTGGGAAGGGGTGGAAATGTGTTACTCAAGTAGGTATTTCAAACTCTGGTGGTCAGTTTTGATCACAAACGGCTTACCCAACAAATACGGGCGCCACTTTCGCACTGCCTTCACAACCGCCAACATCTCATTATCGTATGTCAACAATAACTTTGCAGACCCCTTCAAGTTTTCGTTGAAATATGCGATTGGCTAGTTTTGTTGCGAAAAAATAGCTCCAAGTCCAGCCCCGCTTGCATCGCATTCGATGACAAATGGTTGGGCAAAATCCAGTAGTCGTAGAACCTATGGAGTAATTAAAGCTAACTTCAATTTATCAAAAGCCTCTTGTGAGTTGGTTGTCCACCTAAATCCCTATTTTGTCAAGAGTTGTGTTAAAGATGTAGCTATCATTCCAAAGCCACTAAAGAACTTACAGTAGTATCCGGCAAGCCCGAAAAACCCGTGTACCCCCTTGGCTAAGGTTGGCACATGCCAATTCTATACTGACTCGATTTTGTTAGGATCCACGGTGACCCCTTCTAATGAAATGTGATGCCCTAAATAATCAACCATTGACACCCCAAATTGGCATTTGGATTCTTTCACAAACAATTGATGAATTGACAGAAGTTGGAACACCAACTGTAGATGCTTCATGTGGTCAATCTAAGACATGCTATACACTAAAATGTCATAAAATAAAATAAAAACCAAAACAAAGCTTCGTAAATACAGACGAAAGATGTCGTTCATTAGGTTCTAAAAAGTGGCAGAGGCGTTAGTCAATCCGAATGGCATCACAAGGAATTCGTAATGCCCATCATGAGTTTGGAAGGCGGTCTTTGGAATGTCGTTGTCAAGGATTCTTATTTGGTGGTAATCGGACTGTAAATCCAACTTTGAAAAAAATTTCACTCCGTGCAATTCATTCAGTAACTCGTCAATAATGAGTATTGGAAATTTATCTTTTACCGTGATGTCGTTGAGAGCACGATAATCAACACAAAATCGCCATGACCCATCCGACTTCTTTATCAACAAAACCGATGAGGACAAAGAACTTCGACTAGGTCGGATAATTTCGGATTCGAGGAACTCACTAACCAGTTTTTCTATTTCATTCTTCTGATAATATGGATACTTGTAAGGTCTTGTGCTTACAAGTGGCTGATGCGGAAGTAGAGGAATTTGGTGATCATGGTTGTGTATCGGAGGCAACTCGGATGGCTCATTGAGTACGTGACCAAAGTCTGTCAATAGGTCTTGCAGGTCGGCTGGGATATCAGTTTTTGGAACTGGTCGGCCTGTTGTTGACATCATATAAAGGAAGAATCCATTACTAAAGAAATGTAACAGCTTCTTATCTTTCATGGGAGCCGGCTCGATTCGTAAGTTGTGTGATCTTCATGCTGGCTGAAAGACATGCTTAGTTACTCATAGTCTGTCTCAATGAGACCCAATGTTTCCAGCCACTGTACACCCAAGATGGCTTGGCACGCAGCAACGGGCAGCACATAAAAGTCTGCTCAAATCATAAGTCCCTGTATGGTGAGTAAAGCCCTAAACACTGTCCCGTACATTCGATAACTTCTTTGTTTCCAACCGTTACTCAAAATAACTTGTCGCGTATCACCGGTGACCCCAGTTTGATCACCACGGTTTGATCAATGAAATCATGGGTACTGTCCCCATCAATTAGGACCGTTAAATCCTTGTTTCCTACATTTCGAATCACACAAAAGGTCTGTTGACGAGTCGTTCCAGCCAAGGCATGGCACGAAATTTCTGGTATGGCCTCCTCTAATGAAGTCTCAATATCCATGTCTACATCGGCTGCTCCATCTTCGTCTTGCATGTCTTCTATCATGAACAATTGCAGTCGAGTTCACCGATGGCCATGCGTGAATTTCTTATCACAATAGAAACATAAACCTCTTTCACGTCTTTCCCTGGCTTCTTGACTAGTGATGCAATGGACAGGGTCTTGGAATTTTGTTCCTATAATTTGGTTAGCAGATTGCGTCGGCGGTGGCCCAAGGAGTCTCATTGTTGAATTCGGCTGTGTCCTGTTATGGTAGTTTGGTACTGTTGAACGAAAATTAGCACCTGATTTCCGCTGGAGTAGATTTCTTTCCTCAATAAGATGGGCCACACTAATGGTCTCGAAGAGTGTTTTTGGTTGTTTGACTCGTACATCTATGTGAATATCATCATTCAAACCTGCAATAAAACATCCCACCAAAAAAATTTCAGGTAGGCCTTCTACCTTATATGATAGTCGCTCAAAGACTTCTTGGTAAGCAATAATGGTGGTGGTTTGTTTGAACCTAGCCAAGGCCTCTAACGGATCATCATAGTCAGTAAGCCCAAAGCGGCTTAAAATAGCTTTGGTGAATTCCACCTAATGCAATGGACCTCGATCCTTCGTGAACCAGTGATACCATTGTAAGGCGACCTTTTCTAAATGGAACGACGCCAACTGCACCTGCTAATTGGGGGTGATTCCCTTGAACTCAAAGTATTGCTTTGCTTTAAATATCCACCCGGTTGGATCTTCACCACCGTATGTCGAAAAATTCAATTTCAGTTGAGTCTGATTCTGATTCTGAATTCTGTCCAAACCACTCTGATTTTTGTCAAAACCTGAACGTATGTGGGTGGTGGGACTGCTGCCTGATGCTTCTCATCTATCAAATGGATTAAGTTCTCTTTCCCTTGGAAGGTCTTGACGGCTAAGTCGAAGTGCTTGTAGTACAGCCATGAATCCCTTCAAGGTAGAGGTGACCTAGGAAAAATTTTGTTTCATGTCGTTCAAGTCGTGTTTCATCTCATTCAAGTCGTGTTTCATTTTATCAAAACTGGTCTCATGACAGATTAAGACATCATTGACTTCAGTTCGAAACTTGGCATTTGATTTCGAACGTGTATCCATGAATCGGAATGGCTCTGATACCACTTGATACAAATGAATTTGGGGAGAGAAGTAGAAAGAAGAATAACAGAGGTTGGAGAGTCTTTTGTTTAATAATCTGATATCCTTTTATTCAATTCAATTGCAACCTAAATAGGCCAACATTTGTTACAACTGATAAGCAAAGAAATAGCAATAAAACAGGAAATCCTAACTAGTTGGTGCACTAGTGGGTGCTGAAAATATGAAGCGTATCAAATCTAACAACGGTTTATTACTGACTAATTCAAGTGCAAATAAACACTATTACACTTCAAAACAACTATCTGACTTGGTCCCGCGTGTACCACTTCCAAGCATGCCTACACTTGTAGTACGCTTGCAACCCATGCAAGTATGATTCATATCATTTCTTTGTTTATCTATGGTTTAATCTCTTATTGTGATATGCATGTGTGTAGAGAGTTGGAAATTAATGTGAATCCATGAATGAGATTAGGATTAGAGTAATCACTACAAGAAAAAGTGATATTAATGAACTTTAAAAAATACTGTAAAATTCTTTTTACGGCATTTAATAAATGTCATCAAAAAGGAAGTCACAAAAGAATATTAATCTATTATAACATGTAACAAATGCTGCAAAAAAATGCCATATAAGATATGTTTTAGAGCAGCCAAAAAATGCCGTGTGAAAGACAATTTGGGGCAATAAAAAAATGCAGTGTAAGAGATATTTATGGATAGCAAAAAAATTCTGCATAAAAGAAGTCTAGGGGAAGCCAAAAAATGCCGCATAAGAGACTTTTTGGGGTAGCGAAAAAATGCCCTGTAAAAAAATGTTTAAACCAAAAAAATGTTGTTTATCTATGAAACACTAATTAAACTAATTAATAACAAATAAAATTGAATCATGTGATTACAATTAAAAACTATTATAATATCAAACTGAATATTTAAAACGTTACATTAAATTGTCATACAGTCTACTACCAATAACATATTACAAAATCTACTACCATACCATTTATTCAACTACCGTAAAACATACTAAAACCTAGTCGAAGATTAAATAGCTTTTAGGCTATGCAATAAAACTTCCAATTGTATGACCAAGAACTTGAAATTCGGAGGTTTTATTGCATAGCCTCCACAATCACACGCGTCACCACAATCTTCCAATAATCTGGGCCAAGAGAAATATGATGTACTTTAGACATAGGATCTTTTGAAGCAATCTTCCCTACTCCAATAACTTTCCCGATTCCCATCCAATCCAGTAATTTACAATTAACATTCTCCACATTTTGTATGTTGTATTTGCTAGTAATACTAGATTTTTGGGACTGTGATAAAAATATATAAAAGAATTTATTATGTTTTTCTATTATAAAAGTTCATTAAAAACTCACTTATAATAGTAATATTCTACCTTCGAAGTACATGCAAAATTTTGAGTCTTTGATCCAACGTCTTGTTTTTGTGTATCTTCTCTACCACATTATTCCTTCAAATATTTATAGAAGTATTTATCAAATAGACTATTTTCCCTCATACAGTCATTTCCCCCAAGATTAAAACTTAAAGAAACAGCAAATCGGTGTTCAAAGCAACACTCCATGTCATCAATAAAAACTGAATTAAGCTTAAACTATACCATTTATATCATATACTTAACTTTAAAACCTCAAAAGTAAGAACAAAATCCGATTTAAAATAAATAAATAAAAGAGAAAATTCTAATAAGATCGCATAAGTGAAACAATGAATATAATAAAGTCAGCATTGGATTGTTTCTTTCAATCAACAACAAAGCACATGACAAAAAAAATTAAAAGAAATAGCAACTAGTCCAAAAAAAAGCACATGAAAAAAGAAAAGGTAAGAAAGAAATAACAACTAGTAAAAAAAAAAGTAATGTGTTCTTACCTTGCGAAACGGCATTTGTTGAAAGATATGAAACTAGTGTTGGGGATACGAACCGATGAACGTGGAAACGTCGTGCCTAATATTCGTAAATAACTCATAGCAATTAATAACGTCAATATATCAGAAAAAATAGATGAGAGAAAAATAAACAATCACAGCACAAGATATAAGTGGAAAACCCAAATCGGATAAAAAACCACGGGTCGTTAAGACGACGGAGAAAGTTCCACTATATGATAAATTGTTACAACCATATAATTTATGATTCTCTCTCTCACCTCAACCCCAAACCACACTCACAAGATCCTGATTTGTTCATTTCTTCACAAAATGTAGCCTCATTTTCATATCGTTTTGAGATCGTTCTCGGGAAAAATCATGTGTTTAATGGCTTGTTTGAGGTTTTTGTATTAATAGGGATGTCTTGGTACTAAAAGGGAAGCTTCGAGGGGTCAGTGTGCAAATATGAAGAGTTTGGAGGGTAAAAAGTCACCCAACTGACGTAATGATGGACTATTGAGGTTGGCATTTCTTGGCCACCAACCGCGGTAGTAGAACCGTGGCAAGCAAATGGTATCTCTGTCGCTAGAGTGCCGCTCATCAAGTGCCGTGGTCTCTTATCATCAGCATTCGAGCGACAGAGACTGTCCAAAAGTGCCGCGGTTGAAATGTCACGGGCTGAGGAATCGCGGCACTCGAGCGACAGAGATACCATTTGCTTGCCACGGTTCTACTACCGCGGTTGGTGGCCAAGAAATGCCAACCTCAATAGTCCATCATTACGTCAGTTGGGTGACTTTTTACCCTATTTTTGGCTCCCATATAAATACCATTCTTTCGAATATTCAAATGGACCAACTCTTTTCCCAAATTAGACCTAGACCATCACCTTTGACATTCCTCTTACATCATCATTTCTATCTTTCGAAACCTACCAAGATTTCGAATTTCCCTAACATCCAAATACATCAACCCCTTCCTTGCATCACAACCATCATCATCTCATCATTTAAAACCAAAAGAGAGTTGACGAAAGAGCTTGGAAGAAGAAGAACAAAGCAAATGAGGAGCTACTCTACATAGTTTCTTCCATCACTTTTACTTTTCCATGTTATTTATGTTAGCCATGTATTCATTTCAATATATTCATTGTATGGCTCCACTTTGTGATATGAGCTAATCACTTAGTGCTAGGATTTGATGAAACCCCACCTATGACAATCTATTTATATTAACCTTTGTTTATCCGTTATTTTACTACTTGTAGTTTGTATGAATGTTTTAGTATGCTTAATGTTATATTAATAGATTGATCTCCTATTAATTGTTCTCTCGATGGTGTGTTATGTACCGACCAGAGACGCACACCATATGATTGACAAAACGTCCTCTATGCATGTCTAGAAAAGTAGCCCTACTTAGGCTAGCGTGTAGATTCGTTAGTGTGCCAATGTCCTTAACGAACCCATTCATATATTCCGAGTAATCGAGAGATAGGCTTGGGTATGATTTTAGGTATAACCTATTTTACTCGATCGAGATTTTAGGTTAATATTATGGTGCATGAATCTATGAGTTACATAAGCATAATTTGGGTGTTCAATTGAGTTTAGAACGGAAGTCAATATTGGGTGGGGCGTAGTCAAGTCCTAGCATATTTTTCTCCATAATCACATTCGAGTTTATTTTGTGTCATTTATCTATTGCTTTAGCATAAAACCTTTTATAAATCTAGTTTAGGTTTCAATATGATTGTTAGAATAGCACTTAGACTAATCAATTTTAGTAATCGCTCACTCGATCCCTGTGGGAACGAACTTCACTTATCATTGTGCTACTGTCCAACCTCGTGCTATTGCGAGTGTCACTTGAGTGCTAGTCAATTTTTGGCGCCGCTGCTGGGGATTGAGCGGATGATTAATATCGATACTAGTTAGTTTATTGCTAATTTGAACCTTTTAATTTAGTTTGTATTTTTTTTCTCTTGATATGTATTATTGCTCTTGCATGCACCCACGTACAAGAAGCCAAAATCTTCACTTCTTGAACTTTAATCCAGAAATTGAGAGGATAGCTCAAAGAAATAGACGTGAGGCAAGGTTGAGAGGAGTAGAGATGGGTGATCAGGATACAGATTTAAAACATAGGGAATTGCCTTCTGTGGCAAATCAAAACCAGAGAGAATTGCCTCATGCGGCCATTCCAGTTAAAGAGGGTTTGTTTCATGGGGAAGATGAGCGCACTTTGAGAGAATACACAATGCCTCAATTCGAGTAGAACATGTCATCTACTCGCCGACCTATAATTGCAGTAAATTCTTTTAAGATAAAGCCTTCGGTGATTCAGATGATTAGCACAACGTGTATGTTCAATGGATTGGCAAGTGATGATCCAAATTTGCACATTTAGAACTTCTACAAAATCTGTGACACCTTCAAGTACAATGAAATTCATGAAGATTTTATCAAGTTGAAGTTGTTCCCATTCTCTTTGGGACATGATGCGAAGATATGATTGAACTCACTACCACCTAACTCAATCATTACCTTTGATCAGTTAGCCCAAGCATTCTTAAACATATTTCTTCCACAGGGAAAGCTGCTCGTCTCAAAAATGAGATCCTTTCTTTTCAACAATTTGAGAATGAGAGTATCTATGAAGCTTAAGAGAGGTTTAAGGAGTTTCAAAGGAGATGTCCTCACAATGGTCTTCTAAAGTGTCAAACTTTGCAAGCATTCTACCAAGGCATCACCATGTCAACTAGGACCTTAGTAGATGCAGTTGCTGGGGGTTCTCTAATGAGCAAATCAATGGATGCGGCCAACGATCTCCTAGAGAAAATGGCACTCAACAATAACCAATGAGGAATATAGAGACAAATAACTAAGAAGATTCCGGGTGTGCTAGAAGTAGATAACAATACAAGAGTACAAGCTCAGATTTCGGCACTTCAAAATCAAATGAGAAAGTTGACTGCCGGGCCTAGCAATTTGCAAGTGGCTTAATGTGAGTGGTGTTTGGGGCCACACTCTAGCATGGATTGTCAAGTTGGAAGCCCTTTTGCTTCAAGCTCATCGAAACAAGTAGCCTTTGTGAACTACAACCGAAACTTTCAAAATCAACCTCAACAACATGCCATCCAAAATCCCCAAAACAACCAATACCCAAACACATACAACCCGGTAAGGAAAAACCACCAAAATTTGTCATGGAAAGACAATCAACCCCAACATCAACACAACCTCCACCAAAGACAACCACTCGGATTCCTTTAACCACAACAAAAAAACTACCCCAACCAACCCCAAAACAATCAAGGTGAGAAAAAGTCTAACTTAGAGGTTATATGGGCAAGATGGACAATAGAATGGAGACCCAAGACTTAGCCTTGAGGAAGCTTGATACGAAGTTTGACCAACTTGCTCAACATACCCAATCCTCAATCCAAAACTTGGAAACACAAGTCGGTCAACTAGCTAGGGGACAACAAGGAAGACAAAAAGAAAAACAACAACGGTCTTTACCAAGCGACACTGTGATAAACCCTAAGGAACGATGCAAGGCCATTGCATTGAGGAGTGGTAAAGAGGTTGAATTACCGGAAAACTTTGGGAAGGAAAAAGAAGTTGTTGAAGACGAGGGCATTATTAAAGAAGAGGTTGTAGAAGAAAAGAAGAGTACTAGCCATGATGAACCACCCACCATATCACATAATCCTCCTCTACAACCCCAACTCAAAGCTTATGTACCTCCCATTCCATATCCACAAAGATTGAATAAACAAAAGGATGCTCACAATTTTAGTAAGTTCTTGGAGGTATTTAAGAAGCTTCACATCAACATCCCGTTTACCGAAGCACTTGCCCAAATGCCCACTTATGTGAGATTTCTCAAGGAGTTGCTCTCCAATAAGAGGAAGTTAGAAGAATTCGAGACGGTTGCATTAACGGAAAAGTGTAGTGCAATCCTACAAAATAAACTCCCACCTAAGATAAAGGATCCTGGGAAATTTACAATCCCAGACACTATTGGTAAAACGGAGTTTGGGAAGGCAGTGATCAATTTCGGGGTAAGCATCAATTTAATGCCATACTCAGTTTTTCAGAAGTTGGGAGTGGGGGAAGTGAAGCCTACTCATGTTACCCTACAACTAGCCGATAGGTCAATCAAGTACCCGAGGGGAGTCATGGAAGATGTCTTGGTAAAAGTAGAGAGCTTGTACTTCCCTGTGGACTTTGTGATACTTGAGATGGAGGGGGACGTGGAAATACCTTTGCTTCTAGGTAGGCCATTCTTGAAGACCGTATGGGCTTTGATAAATGTAAAGGCAGACAAGATGACATTGAGGGTAGGAGATGAACACGTGGTGTTTGACATGAAAAAGGTGGCCAAGAGACCTATGGACATGGATAGGTGTTTGATGGTTGAGATTGTTAAACCATTGGTTAAAGAGTTTGTTAGAAGAGAAATTCCTAAGGAACCATTAGAGGCATGCATAGTTCATGAAGCCTCTGAGGAGGATAAAGATGAGGAAGTTGCGAATTATACTCTACACTTGAATTCCCAACCTTTGAAGAAGTTTAGAGAAAGAAGGAGATTCAAGGAGTTAGGAGAAGGAAAGCCTAGATTACCCCCGTCTATTGAAAAACCTCCCAAGCTTGAGTTGAAGCAACTACCGGAGCATTTGAGATATGCTTTCTTTGGTGAGTCATTATCACTTCTGGTGATAATTTCGGCCTCCTTGTCAAAGATTAAAGAAGAAAAGTTGTTGAGAGTTCTAAGAAGCCATAAGAAAGCCATCGGTTGGTCTATCTTCAATATTAAGGGATTGAGTCCTTCGATTTGCATGCACAAAATATTGATGGAGGAGGAGTTTAAACCAACAGTGGAGCACCAAAGAAGATTAAATCCTAATATGCAAAAGGTAGTTAGAGATGAGGTCCTAAAGCTTCAAGATGCGGGTATCATTTACCCAATTTCAGATAGTCCGTAGGTCAGTCCAGTATAGGTGGTGCCTAAGAAATGAGGGATTACTTTGGTACCTAATGAGCACAACAAGCTCATTTCGACACGGACCGTCACAGGTTGGAGGGTTTATATTAACTACAGAAAACTCAACACAACCATACAGAAAGATCATTTTCCCTTACCCTTTATAGACCAAATGTTGGAAAGGCTAGCGGGGCACAAAGACTATTGTTTCTTAGATGAATATTTTGGTTACAACCAAATTCCAATAGACCCCGAAGATCAAGAAAAGACAACGTTCACATGTCCATATAGGACGTTTGCCTACCGAAGAATGCCCTTTGGGCTTTGTAACTTTTCAGTGACATTCCAAAGATGTATGATGGCTATTTTTTTGACATGGTGTAGAGGTACATTGAGATCTTCATATGACTTCTCCGTTTTTGGGTCGTCAGTTGATGGTTGTTTAGAGAACTTAGGGAAGGTGCTTGAAAGGTGTGAAGAGACCAACCTAATAATCAACTAGGAGAAGTGCCATTTCATGGTCAAGGAGGGGATAATGTTGGGTCATAGAATTTCCTCTGAAGGGATTGAAATGGACAAAGAAAAAATTGAGGTTATTGAAAAGTTGCCACCACTAACCTTAATGAAGGGAATCCGGAGCTTTCTGGGACACTCCGGGTTCTAGAGAAGATTCGTCAAAGACTTTTTGAAGATTACAAAGCCTTTGTGCTCTCTTTTGATGAAAGATGTGTCGTTTTTGTTTGACGAAACATGCTTGAAGGCTTTCGAACTTTTAAAGAAGGAGCTTGTTTCGGCTCCTAGCATGAGGGCTCCGAATTGGGACCTCCCATTTGAGTTTATGTGTGATGCTAGTGACTATACGGTAGGCACCATATTAGGTCAAGGAAAAGAGAAGCGTCAACATGTTATTTACTATGCAAGTCATACACTAAATGAGGCACAGGTCAACTATGTAACAACAGAAAAAAGAATTGTTGGCTATTGTGTTCGCTTTTGAAAAGTTCAGGTCATACTTGGTAGGATATAATGTTGTTGTCTACACGGACCATGCAGCCATTAAGTACCTTCTAGCAAAGAAGAATACAAAGCCAAGACTTATAAGATGGGTGCTACTCCTCCAAGAGTTCAACCTCGAGATTAGAGATAAGAAAGGGACCAAAAACGTGGTTGCAGACCATTTTTCGAGGCTTGAGAGAGACGATAATAGGAAAGTTGATGAGCCCATCAAGGAAGAGTTCCCCGATGAGCAACTTTTTGAATTACAAAGTCTTCTAATCCCATGGTTCGCGGATGTAGTGAACTACCTAGCTAGTGAAATAATGTCCCCATAGCTAAATGTGCACCAAAGAGAAAATTCTTTGCCGAGTTGAAATTCTATTTATGGGATGAGCCGCTCTTGTTCAGAACATGTGGGGATGGGGTAATTTGCAGGTGTGTTCTCGAAGAAGAGTTGCTAGAGATTTTGGAGCATTGTCACTCTAAGGAGTGTAAAGGTCATTTTAATGCTTCATGAATGGCTAGGAAAGTCCTCCAATCGGGTTTTTAGTGGCCATCTTTTTTTAAGGACTCAAGGAGCTTTGTAGAAGCATGTGATCGGTGCCAAAGAACCGGCAACATCACCAAGAGAGACGAGATGCCAATGAATGTCATGTTGGAGGTGGAACTTTTTGACGTTTGGGGCATTGACTTCATGAGACCATTCCCAATGTCCTTTGGGAAGAAGTACATTCTAGTTACCATAGACTATGTGTCTAAATGGATTGAAGCAATAGCCACCCCAACTTGTGAAAAAAAGGAAGTGACCAAGTTCTTAAAAGGGAACATTTTCACCCGTTTTGGCACGCCACAAGTAATAGTGAGTGATGGAGGATCTCACTTTTGCAACAAAAAGTTTGAGGCCCTATTGAAGAAATACGAAGTGAAACACAAAGTCACCACCCCGTACCACCCACAAGCCAATGGTTAAGCCGAAGTCTCAAATAGAGAAATTAAGAGTATCTTGGAGAAAACCGTAGGGTTTAGAATGAAGGATTGGGCCAAGAAGTTGGAGGATGCTTTATGGGCCTACCGAACGGCCTACAAATCTCCTATTAGCATCTCTCCATTCCGGCTAGTGTATGGACAAACGTGTCACTTGCCATTTGAGCTTGAGCACAAGGCATGGTGGGTGATTAAGCTCCTCAACATGAGCATCAAGAGGCCAGTGAGAAGAGGTGCCTCCAATTGAATAAGCTAAAAGAGCTATGTCTTGAATCATTTGAGAACTCAAGGATCTTTAAGGAGAAGACCAAAAAGTGGCATGACAAGAGAATAGAAGTCAAGGAATTACAAGTGGGTCAAAAGGTGCTTCTCTTCAACTCAAGGTTGAAGTTATTCCCAGGCAAGCTAAAGAGCTGATGGATGGGTCCTTACACCATCACTGAAATTTTTCCTTATGGAATGGTGGAGATTAAAGATGGCAAGAAGGAAAGGTTTAAAGTGAATAGGCAACGACTGAAGATATTTTGGGAGATTGACGATCAGAAACTCAAGGAGGTGGTTTGTTTCCAAGAACCACCTTAAATAAGAAAAAAAAAAAGGGAGGTACCATCTCTTGTATATATTTGTTTTTTCTTTTTAAAGTATTTCTTTTAGTTTTCTAAATGTTCTTTTGATTTTGTCTTTTCCATCACAGCATTTACTTGAGCTCATAAGAATAGAATAGGTATGTTTGATGTTGTGTGCTAGTTGTTTTTGTGTAGGAAATTATCATTTTTCAGCAACTAAGAAAGCCTAACATTGAGTGTTGTGGTTCTATGAAGAGCCACGGCAGTTGAGCGATAGAAATCCCCAAGAATTTATGTTGCTAGGCTGCCGTGTGGGTGTCATCTAGAAGAAGAAACCACGGCAGTCGAGCATTAAGTGGAACGATGTCGTTCCGACCAAAACATAGCATTTTTGGTGCCGCGGTTGGACCAACCGCTGCAGTTGTGACCGCGGTACTCTGACAATATAAATTGAATCGATTGATTAGGGCACAACTAACTTGAAGTTTCAAAACAAAAGTAGCGGTTCCTTCCCCAGTCATTGCCGTTTTCCGCACGTAATCGGCAACCCTTCTCTATTTTCACTTGTGATTAGTTGCAATTATTCCCATTACCCTTTCTTTCCCCTTCCTTGCAATCTTAAGGCTAGTTTGGGTAATTTGGGGAAGATTTTTGGTGAAAGAAGGTTTATTATGCTTCATTTATTCGAAAGTGTTGTGTGGGTTGATGTTTGATAGTGGTTTGAGGGTTGGTGGCATGCTTATTTGATGATTGTAGTGTTTATTGAATATTTGGCTTGAGATAGTAGAGCTAGGCCGAAATTGAGTTGTTTGGTGGTTGATTGGAAGTGTTCTTTAGTTCATCTTTTGTATTTTTGGTGGTTTATGGCTTATGGGTACCCGTGGTATATCGGGTTACCAATTGGTTGTGTGTTTGAGTGCCGAATTGCTGCCAAAATTGTGTTAGAAATGTGAAGCGGCACAGTTTTCTGAGTATCCACCATGGCAAGAACTTAGCAAACCGCAAGGACAGCTGAAGAGGGTGACTCTAGCCAGCCTTCTAGGCCAAGAAGGGGTATTCCACCATATGTCCCAAATACTGATTTCTCGAGCCAATTGGCTAAGTGGGCTAAAAGGAAATTAATTCCGGAAAAGGGGATAAATGTGTCAGAGTTGGACCAAACGCCAATTCCTCGGACTATTGAGACTAGAGGTTAGCAGACCTATGTCCAGACCCTACCCCCATATTGTAGACGCATTGTGGAGGAGTTTTATGCAGTCATGTTCCCGAGAAACTATCTATTAGGTAGCACAGTAATGGTCAAAGGTAAGGAAGTCAGGATCAACCTTGTTGACATCAACAGGTACTTCAGAGCCATTATACCAGAGGAAGAGCGGGGAAATATGTATAAAGGGTTGGCAAAGAACGTCATCTTCACAAAGATGAATGTGGAGTTTGCGAACACCTTAGTTCCTCCTGAAAAAGCAATGCTATTTTGGAACCAAGTCTAGTCCTCTGAAGAAGTCGAAGATCCACATTGACCTGGCATTCTGGCATGTCTTTATTTCCTACTCACTGAGGCCTTATGAGGTGGCACAGCTGCTTTATTGTTTGCAACAGGGCCAGCCGCTCGATATTGGGGTTCTCATAAAGATAGAAATCCACAAGTGTGGTAAGGAGGAGAGCAAGAAGGAGGCCATGGGGTTCCCTAGTCTTATTACCTACTTCTGCATACAGACAGGTACTGATCTTTCTGCAGAGGAAATGAAGGAGCCTTCAGTAGATATCGGAATCAATCAATGGTATTCGCTCTATCCTAGTAAGGGACTTAAGAGGCCTAGAAGACCCAAGAGAGCACGGATAGAGGCTGAGGATTCAGAGTCAGAGGATGAGGGTTCAAAGCCAGAGGATGAGGATGTTGAAAGTGCTGAAGAGGATATCAATGTGAGATTGCTAACTCAGATGTTGAAAGTTCTGAAGGCTACCCTGTCAAAGCAGACAAATACGCATGCGACACGAAAATATAAGATTAAGGCCGTCAAGGATGAGATCCTAAGGGAGATTATGGCCTCGGAAAGAAGAATGAGGGCGATGATCAGTGAGGTAAATAATGGGCTCATGTAGGATTTTACCGAGCTGAGGACTGAACTCAAGGTCGCCCCTTACAGTAGACAGAAGAAGGCCCATCCTTTCCCTCAATGGCTCCATCTCATATTTGCCCAATCGGTGGACCTGCCATTTCAGAAGAAGCAGCTCAGAAACGCATTGCAACGGAGAGGTCCTTGAAGGAATTAGCAGACAGAGAGGCCGCAGCGAGAGACCCATCAAGCAAGGGCAAAGGAAAGTTGTTAGGGACCTCGTAGCCACATTCCACCAGTTTTAGTGCTTTGTCTATCTTTCTTTTAGACTTGTATTATTGCTCTTAGTTGTTTTGAATCTTTAATTGTTTTCTTTTTAGATATCGTCTATGTACTTTTTAGTTTCGGTTATTTTAGTTACTCTTCATTGTTAGATTTATGCATTGAGCTCTTATTTTAGTTTCCAAACTGTGGGGCTTATTTTATAGTTTTTCTTGTTTAAGATTACATATGTGGCGTTGTATTGTGCCTAGTTTTTAGGTTTGCAGCGTGCTTGTTTTTGGTTGTGCGTTAAACGGTCTCCCTTCCGTTTATAAGCTTATATTGTCTAATCCGCTTTTGTGCAAACATTGGGGACAATGTTTCATTTAGGTTTAGGGGTGTGGCCATCTAATGACCATTTTTGTATGATTGTTTTGTTTGTGTTTATTTTTTGAGAATTTTTTTCAATTTTTTGCATGATTGTGTGTTTGATGAGTCCGTTCTCCTGCTTCGAGCCAAATTCTGGAGCATTATTTTACTTAATGAGATGCTTTTGGGTTGTGCATTTTGAGGAAATTTTTTGCATGTGTTGAATCCCTGAGTATAGGCAAAGGTTGTGCTAGTTACAGCTACACCACATTGCTTGCACGCACCCTACCAGACTCGAAAGTGTCTTAGTAATTAGGTATCGCGTTTGAGATGTCTAAATCATTAGTGGAGACCACCTGTGTGAGGCCAGAGCCTAAATAGCAT
>CM069237.1:22880606-22973412 GCA_035582765.1 Acer negundo | reverse complement strand
GATCTGATGCAGCAGATCCAGGTGATTCATACCATTAGTGGAGGCCCCATCTTAGCTAGAACTTCTAACAATTCTAGGAAGAACCACACAAGAAAGATTCCCAGACTCAACGCAGGTCATGAGATATTCAAGGTCAGTAGTGGATCCCGAAATTCATCCCGCTCTGCCAAGATTGTCTTCACAAAGGAAGATGTCTACAATACAGTCCAACCACATGACGATCCCATGGTAATCTCGGTACAGATTGCTAACTGTCGGGTTCACCGTGTCTTGATCAATACAGGAAGCAGCGTCGACATCCTATTTAAGGGAGCTCATGAGCAACTTAACTTGAAGAATTCCTACTACAACAGCTGCACCTCGCTTTTGTATGGTTTCACAAGGGACTCTGTAATGCCTATGGGATCCAAAATCCTACCGGTGATAGTTGGAGAAGCTCCACTTCAGTAGAACGTGATGACGGAGTTCATCGTGGTAGATACCCCGTCTGCCTACAATGCCATTCTGGGTAAGCCTTTCCTCTCAGGGATTAGGGGGTACTATCCGTCTATCACAACGTCCTAATTTTCCAGTGGGAAAAGAAGCAGGAGAAGTCAAAGGGGACCAACAGGCAGCGCGTAATTACTATGCGGAATCCACCAATCCCGTCGCGCTTGCCAGACAGTGCGCACACGTGGCCACTGAAGTAAACCCGGATACACCGGAACAATGTCATTATGACATGGAAGAAAGGAGAGGTACCAAACATAGTCATAGAATAGCAGGAGGATGAAGAGCGGGGTTGGACCAGTAGTCGTCCCGCAGATCAATTAGAAGAAATACCTATCAAGGGAGAAGATCTCACTAAGGTGGTGAAAGTTGGAGGGGGATTAGATCCCAAAGTCAGGGAGGACTTGATAACACTCATCAAAGAATACAACGATATTTTTGCTTGGACCCATGAGGAAATGCCCGGCATTCCTCTTAGCTTGGCCACTCATAGGCTGGCAATAGACGCAACCGTCAAACCAGTGAAAAAGAAATAAAGACACTTCAACGCCGAACGGAACGCCGCAGTCCAGGAAGAAGTGGACAAACCCCTAAAGGCCAAGTTCATCAGGGAATCCGGATATCCCGAATGGATCGCCAATGTGGTTATGGTAACCAAATCTAACGGAAAATGGTGAATATGTGTGGGCTACACCGATCTCAACCAGGCTTGCCCCAAAGATAGCTTCTCGCTGCCTAAGATCAACCAGCTCATCGATTCTACTGCAGGAAACAAGCTTCTCAGCTTTATGGATGTCTTCTCGGGATACAATCAGATCATGATGCATCCTTCAGATCAAGACAAGACCAGTTTCATCAATGGGCAAGGCCTCTACTGCTATAAGGTAATATCATTCGGATTTAAAAATGCAGGTGCTACATACCAGCGTATGGTGAATAAATTGTTCAAGCAGCAGATAGGAAGATCCTTGGAGGTGTACATAGATGACATGATAACAAAATCTTTGGAGGCCGGGCTACACCCAATAGATTTACGCCAAACTTTCTAGGTAATTAAGGAGAACCAGATGAGACTGAACCCCGCAAAGTGTGCTTTCGGGGTAGCGGTAGGAAAATTCTTAGGGCTCAAGGTACATGAAAGAGGAATCGAGGCCAATCCCGAGAATATCAAGGCCATCCTAGACCTCAAGTCTCCCACAACACTCAAGCAGGCACAGGGATTGACATGCCGAATAGCAGCATTGAACCGATTCATATCCTACTCCACCAATAAGTGCCTCCCGTTCTTCAAGATTATCAAGCAGGGAAAGAAGCTAAAGTGGGATGAACAAAGTAAGTTGTCTTTCCAAGCCTTGAAGGAATACTTGGCCAGTCCCCCTCTACTGGTCAAGGCGCTCACGGGAGAAGAGCTCCAACTTTACCTAGCCGTCTCAAAAGCTACCACTAGTAGGGCCTTAGTAAAGGAATGCAATGACGGAATACAGAGACCGGTGTACTATATAAGTCGTGCTATCACCAAATCTGAAAAAATTATACCCTTCTGGAAAAGCTCTCATATGCCTTAGTAACTACAGCTAGAAAGCTCCGGCCCTATTTTCAGGCACACACTATCATGGTAGTCACCGATCAGCCCTTACGACAATTCCTCCAAAGGCTGGATGTATTAGGCAGGTTGGTTCTATGGGCCCTAAAGCTCACCCAATTAGACATCAAATACAAGCCAAGGCTCACGATCAAATCACTGGGCAGATGTTCTAGCCAAGATCGCAGTAGGTGAGGGTCATGTTTTACCAAAGGGGGTACCCCTCCAACTGATACCCTATTCCAGCATAGCCAGGGGGTGTAGATCCTACCAGTCAACCGATTCCCTTATTGGATGGATCCAATAGCGAACTACCTCCAAAGTGACACTCTCCCTACAGATCTAGATCAAGCACGCAAACTAAAGAGAATCGCTACCTTATACTGTCTTGTAGACGGATACCTTTACCGCAAAGGGAAATCCCTCCCCCTACTTAAATGCCTTCACCCAGATGATGCTACCTGGGTACTTAACGAGGTACATTCAGGGGACTGTGGTAATCATGCAGTAGGTAAGACATTAGCCTACCAGATACTTATGATGGGCTACTTCTGGCCGAATATACATCAAGATGCAAAACAATTCGCACAATCATGCGATACTTGTTAAAAGACCGTAAACCTCCATCACCTCCCCCCGGAAAGACTCTCATCGATCAGTACACCTTACCCATTTGCTATCTAGGGACTAGATCTAATCGGCCCGCTTCCTACTGCACCCGGCCAGGCTAAACATGCAGTAGTAGCAATAGACTACTTCACCCGTTGGGTGGAAGCTAAGGCACTTTTCAGGATAACTGAAGAAAAGACCACCAGTTTTGTCAAAGAGAATATCGTTTGCCGCTTCGGTACCCCGATGGTCATTATAACTGATATGGAAAACAATTTGATAACACCAACTTTAGAGAATTCTATGAAGATCGAAACATTAATCTCCGATTTGCATCAGTGGCACACCTTTGGACTAATAGGTTGGTAGAAACTACCAACAAGACAATTAGGAAGCTCCTAAAGAAAAAGCTCTAAGGGGTTATGGGTTGAAGAATTACCCAATGTGATATGGGCATACAGGACCACCAGGAGAACTGCAGCATGGGAAACCTCTTACTCATTGGTATTCGGAACTGAAGCAGTCTTGCCCATCGAACAGAAGCTTATCTCTTTTCGGATTCAAAACTATGAACCAAAAGATAATGAAGCTAGGTTAAGAGCCAATTTGGATCTACTCAAGGAGAAATCAAGCATGATCGCCGAAAAAGTAGCAGTGTACCAGAGTAAGATAGCCTGAAACTTCAACAAGAGAGTGAGGATCCGCCATTTCAAATAAGGAGACTTGGTCCTCAGAAAGGTAACCCAGAGCACATGAAAAAGGTCTGACGGGGTACTAGCCCCTAACTAGGAAGGTCTCTACCTGATTGAAGCAATGCTCCGGGGTGGCACCAGCAAGCTGGAAGACCTGAAGGGATACCTGGTGGACCATACACGGAATGCTAATCACCTCAGGAAATTCTACCCTTAGGAATTCAATCTATGTCGGTTGGAATACACACCCCGATTTTATATTATACTATTTGAAAAATTCAATAAAGTCAGTTATCTCTCCTACATGATTCTCCAATGATCACTCTGCAAGCTCCCCTACATAATTCTTTTATAGCTCATCTTGCCGCCTTGGTAAAGGTGTACCCTCCTCTGAGAAGCTTGGTGCTAAAAATGACCTAAGTTGCCTACCAGGACAGCTAATTCTCGCCATTAATGAATTGCCTCAAGACCAAGAAATAGCTTCATGGCGCTCTTGCTGCCTTGGTCGGGGAATACCCTCCTCCAATAAGATTCTGATATATCAGATTAAGGACCCAGACTCGTGGCCTTAGTTGCCCGCCGTATCCTCAGAACCAGGAAATAGCCTTAGGGTGCTCCTACTGCCTTGGTCGAGGTATACCCTCCTCCAAGAAGGATATGATACACCAGACTAAGGATTCGGACTCGCGACCCTAGTTGCCTGCCGCATCCTCAAGACCAGGAAATAGCATCAAGGCGCTCCTACTGCCTTGGCCGGGGTATACCCTCCGCCAGGAAGCCTGGTGCTAAAGTGCCCTAAGTTGCCTACCACGACAGACCATCAGAAGGATCGGGATACCTTTTCGGGATACCCGGTTCCTTACTTCTCCATCTCTCCAAGAAGAAATAATATTAAGGCGCTTCTGCTGCCTTGGTCAGGGTATACCTCTACCAGGAAGCCTGGTGCTAAAGTGGCCTAAGTTGCCTACCAAGATAGACCATCAGAAGGATAAAGATACCCGGTTCCTTACTTCTCCATCTCTCTAAGAAGAAATAACATTAGGGCATTCAAGATGCCATGGTCGAGGTATACCCACCTCCGAGAAGCCTGATGCTAAAGCAATCTAAATTGCCTATCAGGACAGAATTTCATAAAAAATAAGATACCTTACCAAGATATCTGATGGCTTGCTTCTTCCAAAGAAACTTATAGTTGAAGCAGGTTTGGTTATCAATCGGGATATCTAGAACCTCAAACTGTTACATACTCATTAAAAACCCACTAAAGAAATGGACATGTTCACCTGCTAGATCCTGTTGGTGTTTTCAACAATAAGGTACAAGATTGTTATATGGCTATCAAGTATCCCTATCAAGAGGCAGGTCTCCAAATTTAGTTTCGTTCGTTTACAAGTACGAAAGCTGCAGGATTTCCCCGAAGTTAGGAGATCTCCTAAGTCAACATTTTTCTTGAGTCCGGATTTTCTAAGTAAATTTCTTTCTAAATCAAAAGAGCAAGCAAGATATTATGTCTTAATAAAAGAAGAAATTTTTATTAACCGGAACAGAGAGCCTAACCCCCAATTACGGGCTACATAAAAATAAAAAAATAAAAAAATCATGCATCACCCTACTCTCCCGCCGCCTCCAAGCCCTGGTCTGTCTCGCCCGTACCATTAGCTACCTCGATGACTGCCTCAGCTTGAACCCCTTCAATTTCTGGTACCTCGGGCGTAGCAAGAACTCCTTCCCCCCACCCCCCCTCCCTCCTAACTAACTCAATCATGGCTTCTGCAAGATCCTCAGTCTCTTGTGGCCTACCATCATGTAGGGTTAGAAGCTCGGACGCTGATGTTATGCCTTCGTCTGTCTGACCCACAATCGGCGAGGTAGGTCCTTGAAGAATAAGGGGATCGGGAACTGTAGCAGATGTAGGGGGATCCGGATGGACCGGGGTAGATCCTGAAAGCTGGGCCACTCTTGCTTCAATTTGCTCACGGTCCCATCCCAGAGAGGCTATCAAGTCAAAAGAAAGAGGGAAGCCTTTAGAAACTTCATAGGAGGCATAAAAATATCCATCTCCAAAGGCGTCATCTATCTTCGCCTCTAAGATCCCTATCAAACCTCTCAGGAGTTGATTTACATGATGGAGTAGGACTTTTTCACTCTTCAAGCTATCCCTTTCTTCTCGGCGACGTAGCGATCTAAGAGTCTCTGTGTCGAGAGCCCGTTCTAGCCGAGCAGAGTTGAGTCCGCTAAGGATTTGTCTCTTGCCTTCTCCGCCTCGGTCACCGATCTTCTTAAGAATTCGATGCTTGTTTCAAACCATTCTACCCGGGCAGAGATAGCTGCCTCCCTGAAAACATTCACCTGTTTTTCCATGGCCACAGTAAATCTAAAGGCTTATAAGAAAAGAAATGAGGGTTAGTACCATACCCCGACTTCAGAAAGTAAAAAGGAAAAAGCTGAAGGTTGTACCTCGGCAAGAAGGGAAGCTCCTTTAGAGACCATGATGTCCCAAGGCATTGAAGTTTTAGCTTGCGTACTCCCACCAGAACACACCTTCAAGAAGCGGGCCATAACCTCCTCCAAATTCTTATCCCGAGCTTGAGAGCTTGAAGGTTGGTCAACGGGGAGAGTCACCGAAGTACCAGTTTCCTTTGCCCTGTCCACCTGGAGTCGGTTCCTAGAAGGTACAATAGGTGAAGGAGGAGGAGGACTTACAGGAGACTGATCAATAGGTTTTATAGAAGAAGTGGCTGGGGCCTGCCTTTGGATTTGTCCCGGGATACTTCGAACCCTGGAGGCCTTAGCAACTATCTCACTCAAAGAAGAGCATGTCGTAGGCGGGGTGGAAAGCTTAGCTGGAAGACTTGTTTGAGACTTAGCCGGGGTTAGAGGAGGAGTGTCAATAGGCTGGCCATACCCAAGAGAGAGGCCAACATTGGCAGTAAGAGAAACAGAATAAGGAGATGAAGAAACAAGAGGTGCAGCAGGAAGGAGAATCGTTGGAGACATGACAGAAGGAGAGGCTGCAAAAACTATAAAATCAGTCAGTATACAAGTTTAAATTTATCAAGTAAAAAGAAGTGGGATGTAGAGAGTTACTTACGCGGGGCAGCTAGGGAGACCTTGAGATATCGATCTACCCTGCAACAATCAAATGGATCAAAGATGGGATACTTCACATTAACATAATGTCGGCCTAGAATTTTCTCCAAGATACCCTATGATTCTTCGGAGATCTTTCCCTTACCCCACTTCTTCTGCCCACTAAACTGAATTGGGACTGGATGATTAACCTCGTCAACATCAACTGAATCACCACACTCTCCTCCTACTACGACCGACTCCTCGCGCCAAGAACAAGGATAGTTTACATTGGCTCCTGGTACAATGAATTTCAGGGGATTCTTCGCCCTCAAATAGAATTGGCCTTTGGGAACGGTCTTGAGTGCCGCCACCTGGAAGATATACCGGATCTCGGCATATCCCGGTTCTCTCACAATGCCATATATCTCGCATTGTTCTACCCAGAGCACTAAAAATCCTATGAGGTGCTTCCAAAATCTTAGCGACATCTGCAGTGGGGCAAGACCTAGGGCAACCAATAATCTACGCAAGGTAGGATGGAGAGGTAGCCGGAGTGTGCATTTGAAAGCCGCTACATGAATAGGGACTTCACCTTTGATAGGGTTATAGACATCATAATCCCGATGCGGAAGGGTGGGAGTAATGGTATCTGGGATTTGGTAATCCATCCTCAAGTGGGCTAAGGTATCCATTGTGCAAATATAGTTGATGATGACTCGGTCTTCATAAGGAAGGATGATGGTACGTCTAAGTGGTGTCCCAGTGGGGATTCCTTCCTCCTTATCATCGTCTTCATCCTCTTCTACTTCCTCATCGACAAGCTCAACTAGTGTACTTTCGATTGAGGCCTTTTTTTCAGTATCAAATAGCTCGTCGAGGCTGTCGACGGGTTTCGGTGGAGTCGCCATTAAAAAAGAAAGAGGAAAGCTTGAAAGATCGCTAGTAAAAAAAGGAAAGAAAGGAAAGGCTAGGGTTTTTTCTGCTTTTGAATTTTGAAAATAATGAGGAAAGATAGCTGGAATTCTGGGTTACTTATAGACAGAGACAATCGGTTACGTACAAGGAAACCGGAATTGATGAGGAGTTCATAACCGATAACGTGCTAGGAAACCGGAATTGATGAGGAGTTGATGACCGGCAACGTGCTTGAAAAACATGTCAATGGCGGTTTTGCATTAATCATGCCAAAACAGTTCGTTTTTAAAATCCGCAAGCATATCACCATCTGACAGGTGGCTAAAACAAATGATTACCAGCGTATCTATAAGGGATTTCCTTCCCGGCTATGATACCTAACCAGACAGCTGACAGACGAGGTGGAAAATCCTTCAAGTAAAAATGGAATCCTGACTCCAACCCCGACAAGACAGCGATGTTCAAGTCAGGGGGACTTCTGTTAACCACCAAAATTGGCAAAGGACCAAAAAAGAATTTTCCACCTGGATACAAGAAGGAACACATGCCGAGATACCATCTAGGTACTGATAGAAAGAAGAATAGTAGATCAAATCTGGATACCTGCCTTCTTCCTCAGAGTAACACCAGCAAAGCCCAGCAATCCCGATAACCCCTAAAATGTTCCAACGTGGAGTTCTACTTAGAATCCTATCACGGAGCTCAATGGGGTACCCCGCTACTGCATCAGACAAGTATCCCATTACTAGATCGACAAGATACCCCGCTACTATTTCAACAAGGTACCCCGCTGCCGCATAAGACAGACATCTAAATACTACATCAGCTAAAGTATCCCGCTTCTACATCCAGCTAAGTACCCCGCTTCTACATCCAACCGGGTACCCCACTGTAAAAACAACCGATATCAGAATACCTCGCCAACCAAGCACCTAACAAGGAAAGCATAAAACTAGCAAGAGGCGGGGTACACAAGAACCCAGATGCCTCATGGAATCCTCTCACCCGATAACTATAAGAAACACACACAGAATTTCAAATCCATATGTCCAGACAGACAAGTCTTGTAGCTCCAGAGCAATGGGGTTGAAACGCTGTCGTTCAACTCCTGATAAAAAGGTAGACTCCTCCCTGCCACTGAAGAATTCCATTCGAATAAGGAGTCCACTTTTACTAGAATCCTCTCCAAAAGGAATCACTTGATTCGGATAATTAAAGCTCCTATAAGATTGTCTTCTAGAAGGAAAGAAAGTCCTGTGATTGCCAAAACCCTAGACAAAAATTATAGGAGTGCATGGCAAGCAACGGGACCTATATATATATGACACTACATTCACCAGAAGGGGAGATCGAAAATTAGCCTCCCCAAACCCTACATCCGTTTTCAGTTCTACATATCAACAGGCACAAGCATGCCATCTCCGTCATCCAACAAAACCTTGAATACCGTCACATATCGCCTTTGTTTAGCAGGAATCCTGTTGGTATCAAACTACGTGATACCCCTCCGACCGGGATCAACCTCGATCTTGGTCCTTAAAGTTGTTTTTTGGAGATTCACCCCAGTGATAATTTTCCATTAACACTGTCTCATAGAGTGATGTGTTTTGGTGATTAACTCCATTTGAGGAACTCAAGCAAAGAGAGCAATTGCATATTTGTTGAATGCAAAAATTTGAAAAAAATGTATGCTTCTTTTTTAATTGCTTAAGTATCTTGGTTGCACATATGTATATATGTTTTAATCTATAAGTGTGAACCTTGCTTTGAATGCAATCTATGTCATATTTATGTTTAAACATGCACTTTTGGACCAGGAGATATACTTAAGAAATACTTATTGAATGACCTACAATGATCTACATGACATGATGATTCTTTTTATAACATGATCATATGAAAAAACATGAATTGATGATTGCAATTCTTAAATGCAAAACAATGTGTGAAAAGCTTATGAGACTCAAAATGAATATAGGATTTTGTATCCATTCTAAGGATTTTAAAATGCAAAATGTCTCTCTTTCTTTATTTATTGAACATGTCTACTATCATTCAGATATCTTATCCGGAAAAAATCAAATATGGTGCAAAGTTGCTCATGACATATTTCGCTTATAAAGTTGGATATAGTTCTCTAAAATTGAAATCAATAAATTCTCTATATCCTTGCTTTTATTCATGACAAATGGTGAAATTGGTTTGAATTCTTATAGGAAACCTTTGTCAATTTTTTTTTTTTTTTGCCAAATTCCATTGATTTTTGGACTTGAATGCAATATGTCTTGCATGCAAAGCATTTTAATCACACATTTTCAATGTAAATAAATCTCATTGTATCTCTCCATTTGATTGAGTTGCATAAAATGCATTATATGATTATGCAAATGACATGTATACTTCTGTCTCTCTTTGCTACAAGTGACCCGCTTGGGGAATACTCCTTTGCCTATCTCATGACAAAAAGGGGGAGTAGTATGTGGTAAAGGGTTACATGGTAAGGGGTTACACGTTGGGGAGAATACACATTAAGGGGGAGTAACCCTTTGAGGGGGAGCATTGCATTCACATACATTGCATGATGTTATGCTATAATTTCTTAGAATGCAAATGGTTGTTTATTTTCTCACTTAATTAATCTCGCATTTCATTGAGCTAGAATGTGTAGAAACTTTGTTTAGAAGGGTTGATAATTCTACAAGAGATTGAAGACTTAAAGTATTTTTTACTTATCTCTTTGTAATGTAGAATATCATGTTGTCCCATAGTTTTTATTTTGTTTTGAGGTATCAATGTGACTGGTGGTTTTGTCACGAAATAGCCAAAGGGGGAGATTTTAAGGTCTCATTTATTTGATTGGCTTATTTCGTGGACAAACCACATGTTGGGGTTTGAATGTAAGGGTAGTTTAGGTGAATAAGATTCAAAATAAAAGTCCATTTCAAGACCTCAAGAGATCAAGCACTTCAAAGGTAAATTTCTAAGTGCTTACTTGCTTTGAAGAGATGGTTGCACACACCCACAACCCATGCATAAGTATTATTCGTGTATGTTGTGTTTGTTTATATTGCGTGCATTAATGTTCATTATTCTCTCTTCTTGCATGTGTAATTGACTGCATCTAGCTTGTTAAATGCCATATCATGTTAGGCATTAGGATGCATTCTTTTCACTCACACATTTGCACTTGTTGCATGCTCATAGTGTGAGAAACCGCGTGAGAAGGCCTTGCCTCTTATTGTCATGGTTTGTTAACCGCGGCATGCTGGCGATAGAGATCTCTTCTCTGTGCCATGGTTGACTAACCATGGCACCCCTAGCGATAGCAACTTTTCTTTCTTGTCGCAGCTGAAGTGCCGCGGTTGTCCAACCGCGGCAGTCACAAATCGCGGCAGTTGTCATGCGAGAACGACCAAAACGTTGCAGTTTTGTTGGGAGCCTATATATATCCCACTTTCATTTTTTATCGTCCCCAAGAGTTCCAAAAGCATTTTTTTTTTTCTCGTAGAACACTTTTTAAGAGTCAAAAATCCTCAAGAACTCACCTTTAATCACTCTAAGCTAATCCTTGTTGCATCAATCTTCATATTGCATAATCTATGCTCACATAGAGTGCATCCATACATAGGTTTGCATCATCACATCTTGCTTGGTAAGATTCTCACTAACTTCATATAATTTTAGTGCATTTTTTAACAAGACATCTCTTTATTCACTTGTATGATTTTGATCATATGCTAGATACAAGATACAAGATAGTAATTGTTTGTGATGAAATGATTGAGTGTTGTTTTATGATAGCTATTTAGGATTTGCTTAATCTTGATTAGCTAAGCTTTTTGCCATGTCATCTAGCTATTGATATCCAGGATTGCATTAATTATTATCATATCATCCTAGATAAGCATCTAAGGTTACCTAGCTTTATTTGCACTTTGAATATCATCATATATTCACATAGGACATTTATCACTTCATTGAGAAGTAAGACATGTGTTGCTACCGGGATTAGGTAGCTTAAATCACAAGCAATTGCACTAGGTTCACTCATTCTAGGATTAAGTAGTGGTTGTGAGTTACATACCGGGATTAGGTTGTAATCACTTTACCATTAGTGGATTCGAGGTTCGTGTGTGGAGCACATAATAGCCCGTGGTTTTTCCCGTGAGGGTTTCCACGTAAATATCTTGTGTCATTCATTATTCTGCATTTCGTTCACTTGATATTTTATATTAACTAGTTTAGTGGCATTTTCGTAAAATTGACATTCTTGTGAAAATTGGGTAAAATACATATAAAATCTATTCACCACCCACCCCACCCCCCTCCCGATTAATATTGAAACAAATTTAAGGTAAGCCTAATATTAATCTAGAGGGGGGTGAATAGATTTTAATCAATTTTACCCAATTTTCATGAATAGTCAAGTTTACGAAAATACCCCTAATTAGTTAATATAATATACCAAATGTAATATGGTGCGGAATTTAAATAATTTGGTATATGGTGCGGAATTTAAATAACACTTGATATATACGTGGAAACCCAACATTTGGGAAAAACCACAGGTTGTATAGTGTGCCACACTCGAAACTCGAAATCACTAATTGAAATGAAGTTTACAACCTATGTAGACCTCGTCTAACACTCCAGTCAATAACCCCCCACTTCTACCACGCGGGCCTTTCAAAGTGATCTTATTCCAATTTGCTTGAGGTCTAATCAACATTAGCCCCAAGTCTTACTTCTCAATGAAGAGATAAAAAGTCTTATGTGAATATATGATGATATTCAAAGAACAAACAAGGCTAGAGAACCTTATATGCTTATCTAGGATGATAGGATGACAATTAATGCAATCCTAGATATCAATGGCTAGATGACATGTCAAAAAGCTTAGATAAACATAGATTATAAAAACCTAGATATCTATCACAATACAATACTCAATCAATTCATCATAAAAAATCTCTATCTTGTATTTAGCATATGATCTAAAAATATACAAGTGAATAAAGATATGACTTTTTAAGAAAGACACTAAAATTAGATGAAGTTAGTGAGAATCTTACCAAGCAAGATGTGATGATGCAAAACCATGCATGGATGCACTCTATGTGAGCATAGATGATGCAATATGAAGTTTGATGCAAAAAGGTTTAGCTTTGAGTGATTAAAGGTGAGTTCTTGTGAATTTTTCTCTTGAAATATTTTCTAAGTGAAAAATATGTTTTTGGAACTCTTAAAAACAACCTAAAATGAAAGAGGCATATTTATATAGGATGTCAAAAGGAAGTGGCATAGTTTTGATAGTTTTTTCAAAAATATGCCTTGGGCACCCTACACACGCCCTACGTAGGGCGGGTGTATGGCGTCTCACCTGGAAAATTGAAGAACAAGTTCTTCAATGCGGCTGTACGTAGGGCGGAAATGGGTGAACCAAAGGCGATTGCTCTCGGGATTTGAGAGCCGCCATTCACCCGCTCTATGTAGGCCGGGTGTAGGGCGAAACAACAGTGAAAACAAATTCGATCAGGTGCCCCACTGTACGTAGGGCGGACAAACAGCGGATAGGCGCGACAGTACATCAGCATCAGCTTCAAACGCCTCAAAACATGACCAAACGACATCAAAACCCTTCGTATGATATATCGTTGGAAAGGTATGGAAGTCTAATTTCTACTTAAATTTATGGAATGACATTTAGATGTCCATAGTAAAAGTTATGGTCAATAGAGTGACCAAAGTTCAGATTTGGATAACAGCCGTGATGCAATGTTTTAGTGGTCACTTTGGAGATTTCAAAATCAATCCAAATGGTCATGAAATATTAAGAATAATATACCGTTGGAAAGGTATGGGTGTCTAGTTTTCCTATAATTTTACAAAACTCAATTTCAATCTTTTAATAAATAGTTATGGTCACAAAACCATACAAAGGTTAGTTTTGAAAAAACATTTAAATCATTGAAATCCAATCTTTTGAAACTAGACACTTTACTCCAAATAACCAAATCGAATCTAACGCTTATCCAAGAGAAGAATGAGACCTTCTCAAGTGCTCAACCATCACGTTAAGACATGCACATCATCGTGCAAGCGCGTTCATTTCTAATCACACAAACGGAAACGAATTACACCACACTTAAGACTATCATACATGAAGTGCAAGAGTGGGAAGTGAATGCATCCTAATGCATAACATGTCATAGCATTTCAATGAACTAGATGCAATCAAATAAACATGCATGAAGAGATATTCAATAACATGAATGCACACATATCAAAACACATAACATGCAATTATTAGAGATTGCATGAGTTGTGAGTGTGTGCAACTAGATCTCTTCAAAGCAAGTAAGCACAAGAATATACCTTTGGTGCTTATCAACCTTGAGGTCTTGAACAAGGGCCTTTGAGCTTGATCCTTAATCACCTAAACTACCCTTACAATTCAAACCCCAATTGTGGTTTGTCCACGAAATAAGCCAATCACAATATGGGAATCCTTACAAACATTGTACACACCATTATTTGTTTCACCTCCAACTGGGTAAAACTCATGGGTTATCATCTGGCCACATATGATCCTCAAATCCACTATATGAATAAAAGTTTACAACCTAGGTTGACTTCAAATCAAACCATCCTTGGTCACTAACACTTCCACTCTACTCGCAGGCCTTTAATAGTGATCCTAGACCAATGCTTATGCACTAAACCATTTAGTCACAAGACTTGACTCAAGAAGAGATATAGCAACTTAAGTGAATATGAAAATATTCTAAATGCAATTAATTATAGGCAAACATCAAATGCTTAATTAAGAAACAAAATATGCAATGAGCAATTCATAATTATCAATGTCCAAATGCAAGGCATAAAACCTTAGCTAGAGAGCAATAATGTCCTAAATGCAAGCTATTAATGAAAAACTAATCTCAACCAACAAAAAAAGACTCAAACATGTTTAAACTAAGCTTAAGCAAATAGTCATGCATTTAATCAATAAAATAAATACTAATCCTAGGCAAATATGAACATATATATGAAGCAAAGAGTTCTAGAGCATGTTCAACTTACAAAGTTATAAAAACAAGTAGACCCATGATGAAATGGTACTTGAATGATGCTAGATGCACATGGGATTGAGTTTGGTTGAGTAAAAATGAGTTCTTGGAAGTTTCTCTCTCATGAAGAACACTTGGTCTCACAAAATATGGATTTTGGACTCCTAAAGACGATATGAAAAGAAGATGGCGTATATATACCAACCCTAAGTGAAACTATGACGTTTTCAAAAGTTTTACAAAAACTCTAGGCAAAAGTCGTTGTATGTAAGGTGACTGTACAGCGTTGACTTACTGGATTGTACGATAGCAAAAATTCGATGTACGGTCGCTCTATGTAGGGCTCTTAAACAGCGCCCACCTACTGGAATCGCACACAACTACGCATCATCTCGATATTCGAGCATCCCAAAACATGACTAAACGACATTGAAATATACCATATAATATACCATTGGAAAGGTATGGATGTCTACTTTCTATTTCTTTTTACAGAATAAGGTTTTGATTTCTATAGAAAATGTTATGATCGTTTGAGTGACCAAATGTCAGATTCGGACAAAAACAGAGATGCCATATTTTAGTGGTCTCTTTAGATCTTCAAAGCCAATTCAAACGGTTGATTGGTCTATTTCTATACATATTTTAGCTCTTCATTTCCTATTATGTATGCGTTGTTCTCAGGTGAAATTAGATATTTTATATGTTTGTTGAGCATGTGTAGGTCACATTTCATAGAATAAGTGATTTGGAGAAAAGAAGCCAAAATTTGGAGAAAAGGAACAAAAAGGATGATGTTCTGCGGTCCATACTGTAAGCTAGGAAAAGAGCACAAACCGTAGTGTCAACCATGAAGATTTATATAAGTTTAACGTGGCGTACACCACGGTCCAAGAGCATGTGTCCATGTCGCGGCACAAACCGTAGAAAAGATGATTTTCGGGTAGTGCAAAATTGCAATATGGCGGGACCCATATCTCTCAGCTCCAATTAACCTGTGTGTCCTACCACCTGTGGATTGAAAGCTTCAGAAGTCTAGTTTTCGATGCACTTTTCAAATCACAATTCTGATATTCTTAGAAACAGTTATGCCTGTTTTAGTACCCGATGGTCAAATCAATCATAATTCCGTGAATAGTGACAGGATTTATTTTGCAAGTTGTTGGAATGGGAAATATTACCTTCTTGGACATGAGTGTGAGTCTTTGAAAGCAAGTTGACATCTAGTCCTTATCTTCCTTCAATAAGTAATCAATTTGGATAGATTAAGAAAGAAATAGAGTTCCAAAAAGGCATATATTCTCAAAGGGAATTGTTTTCCTTATTGTTTAAGGACTTGGCTTAGCATCTACACCTATTTAAACCCCTTTGAACCCTAATTTCAGGGAGACCATCAAGGAGAAAGCAAAAGGAGGTCCCAAGCCACTAAGGGGGTCATCCCTCATCACACCACTACCATTGTTGTACTTGGAAGCTTGAAGAAGACAATCATGGATTTTATCAATTCTTATTCCTCTTCTTTTAATCTTTTCATGTGTAACTAATTCCATACTAGGAAATCAATGTGAACCTCTATGAATGCTTTGTATTAGAATTGAAGATATTTTCATTAATTCAAGTTTTGATTTATTCAATTCATTCTATGTCTTAATTCTTTATTTGTGTTAATGCATGATTATACGCTGGCATGAATTTAGGGTTTTGATAATTTAAAATTTGAGTTTGGAGTGTTGATTTACACACAATCTGAATTAATACTAAATTGAATGGGTAAAACTGGTCTTAGCATTGATTTATGCAAGTAGGTTTTTGTTCATTAGTTCTTGCGCTCAATGGGTTCCCAGTTGTAGTTTACACCATTGATTTATAGGTAAATTATAATTAAGAACACTTGATTTATTCCTAGATCATACGGTAACAATCATACTTAAGATAATAACGAACCCTTAACTTGATTAATATCTTTTTCACAAGTCATTTCAAAGCACTGAGTAAAATAGTTAGGGAGCATTGATGATCTAGTTCTCTCACCTCTTGATCACAACATCACATTTGTTCTAATTGCTTTCTTTAGTTTAATTTAATTTAGTTTTAGTTCAATCAATCAATTAAAAATCTCTTGGATACTTTCACTTGCTTAACTTTAATTAGAATTAGTTTAATCAATAAATCACTTTTTCTCATGGGAATGATCTCTACTTGCCGTTGTACTTATCTCATGATTCATGCACTTGCAAGTTAGTATTTTATAACATGATTTTACACATCAACAATCATGAAATATTACGAATAATATACTGTTGGAAAGGTATAAGTGTCTAATTTGTCTAGAATATTTCAAAACACAATTTTAATCTTTGTATAAAACATTAGGGTCACAAGACCATACGAAGGTCAGTTTTGATAAACATTAAAAACATTGAAAACCAATCTTTCGAAACTAGACACATTACTCCAAATAACAAAACCATATCTAACACAATTAAAAAATATGCACACAACAAGATATCACATGATGAAATGCAATACATGATCACCGACACACAAATGCAAGAGTAATTGAGATGCATGTAAGTGTGTCTGCGTAACTAATCTCTTCAAAAATCAAGAGCAAGTGACTACCTTCTTAATGCACTATAGGATGTCTGGAAGCTTACCAATCACGATCACCTAAGCTACATGTTACATAACAATCTCAATGTGATTTGTCAACGAAATAAACCAATCAAAAACTAAGGAACTTACAAAAGCCACTTTGGTGCTTCATGAACAACTAGAAAGATTCTCTAATAGTGATTTTGGTGGCCAACCCCATTCAAGGATTCTAGAAGCTTTGTAGAGGCATGATATTCGATATGTGGGGCATAGAGTTCATGGGACCATTCCTGATTTTGTATGGGAATAGGTACATTCTAGTTGCCGTGGACTACGTGTCAAAATGGGTTGAGGCCATTGCCACTCTGACATGTGAAGGGAAAGAAGTTACAAAGTTCTTGAAAAAGCATATTTTCGCTCTATTTGGCACACCAAGGGCAATAGTGACGGAGGTTCTCACTTCTGTAACAAGAATTTTGAAGCAATATTGAAGAAGTATAGGGTGAAGCACAAAGTCACCAACCCATACCATCCACAAGCTAACGGTTAAGCCAAAGTATCAAATAGAGAGATCATAAGCATATTGGAGAAAACAGTGGTAATTAGAAGAAAAGATTGGACGAAAAAGTTGGAAGATGCATTGTGGGCCTACCTAATAGCATACAAGTGTACACTTGGCATGTCATCATTCCAGGTAGTTTATGCAAAACCTTACCACTTACCATTTTAGCTGAAGCACAAAGCATGGTGGGCAATCAAGTTACTTAATATGAACATGCAAGAAGTCGTCGAGAAGAGATACCTTCAATTGAGTAAGCTAGAAAAGTTCAGACTTTAATCATATGAGAGGTCAAGAATCTAAAATGAGAAGACTAAAAAATGGCACGACAAGAGATTAGCACCCAAAGAAATCAAGATGGGTCACAAGGTGCTTCTATTTAATTCAAGCTTGAGGCTTTTCTAGGCAAACTTAATAGCTAGTGGACTGGACCTTTCGTTGTGACAGAGGTATTTCCGCATGAGGCAATTGAGATTGAGAATGACGCCAAGAAAAAGTTCAAGGTCACTAGACAACGCTTAAAGATCTATTAGGAAAATGGATGCCAAGGAGCTTAATGATATGGTTCTTCTCCAAGAACCCTTTTAAAGAAGCAAGTAACAAAGGAGGTACACTTTGTAAATAATGTTAGGATTATGCTCAATAGCAAGAGTGTAATGTTGTAATTAACAATCTTTTTCATATTAATAAAGTGATTTCTGGTTTAACAAATCGTATAGCATTTATAGTTTGTATTATAATTGTCAAAGTAAATAATCATAAGGTCTAAAGACTATGGGAAAAGAAGAATTGTTCGTACATCTGGATATGTATGTGGTAGACACAATTCTTTAGTTAGTCTTGAATATTGTTCACAACTTAAGTTAAAGGTTGGGCACCTTTATCTTGTTAAAGTTGTAGAATTCTTTTGCTAGCATTTGAGTGGGATCAAATGAGATATGATGAGTCTAAAATCATCGGAGTGTCTTCGAGCAAAAGGATCTAGTGCACTGGGTGCATTGAACTGGATCACAATGAAAAGCTTTATCTAGAACCGTCAATAGATAATAGTCTTTTCATTATCAGGACAATCGGAGAGTCTATCTTAATCCTGAGATAAATGATGGACTTATGGTTGCAAGTGATATCATTTGAGTTATCAATAAGTACGATTATATCGCATAGTCTATCCTCGATAGTTTGGTGATATTCATTTGTTAATCGATAGAGGACTTCATTTATAGATATGGACATCGTGGCTCCATTTAATTAAATGAGAGTATAATATCATCATATGGATGTTTTGAGGTAATTGGATATTAAATCTCAACGTTGAGTTTTCAATAGTGTCTATTGAAAACATGGCTTCTGGACAATATGATTGTCTAGGGTATGAATGAGGAGCATCTTCCTTTTCTATCTTTATTTAAGAGCTCAGTTTTAGCTCTTTAGTGGAATGAGTTAAAATTAATGGATCGGACCTAAGTGAATCATTTGTTGATTGTGATTAGGTTATGTCTATTGAAGCTTAAATTTAGATGGCCCGCCAAGATCCCCAATCCACACGGACTTGCATGGATCACTTGATATATTCTACCGGACCAATTTAAGGGTCCATCTAGAATTGCATTTAATATATTAAGAATATAATTTGCACATTATTTAAGTAATGGGCTGCTCAATTATATTAATATATTAATGAAAGACATGTGGGCTTGTTTCTTTTAGTAAGAATGGGTCTGGTTCACATGTGGGCTTGTTTCTTTTAGTAAGAATGGGTCTGGTTCACATGTGGGCTTTTTTATTTAAAGTCCAATGGATTAAATGAAATAGGAAAATAATATTAGGCCCATCTTATATATAAGTGGGGCGGCTAGGTTAAGGTTTTGACCTAAAAATATTATTTTGTTTCATTTGTTTTAATTAAATAAGAATTAATTGATTTATTGATTAATTGTTTAATTAAAGAAACAAATCTTTCCTAAAAGTAAAAGACTTGTTTGATAAGTAAATAAATAAATTAGTATTATTTATTTAATCAAATAAGGAGTCTTTTTTTTATTTAGTCAAATAAAAGAATAAAAATAAAAGAGTTGGATTAGGGTTTGAAGTCTATAAAGTTAAAAAGAATTAGGGTTGAATTTTAGTCACCCTATATAAGTGACATGATGAAATTCGGCCAACCCTAATTACATACTACATAGAATTCGGCAACCCTAAAGGAAAAAGAAGAAAAATTCGGCCAACCTATATATATGTTCTTATAGGGTTCGGCCACATCAATGAATTGGTGCTTGAGTTTTTATTTTCTTTCTTCTTCTTCTTAATTCTAAGAGAGTTTTTATTCTATAGAGACAAAAAGGAGTGAAAAATTATTCTTTGATAGTATACAATTGCTTAAACATCAATAAGCTTGTGTATACGATATCGATCTAGGTTCACGCGAGTTTCGATCATAAGATTGTGAACTCAAAAGTGACCGGAATAATTTTGACATTCTTTTGATTGTTTTGTGACTAACAAAGAAAAGAAAGTATTTGTTTGGTCCATTCACAGGTTTGCAATTCAAAGGAAAGGGAGACCACGCTCCTAGGTGATCCACGTTCGTGCTCGGATTGAAGGTCTTGCGGATTACCATCGACGTAAGTCAATCGGATCACGCGACAAGAGGTAATTTACTTTTGTTGATATATATGCATGTTTATTGATTAAAAGGGTTTAAGGTTCATAAAGGAAAAATTTTAAAAGTCACTAAATCGTCTTTAGTATCGCTTCCGCTGCGTGTAACACTTTTATTTGTTTATTTTTCCCTACAATTGGTATCAGAGCCTAGGTTGAACCCTTTTAATTAATTAACGTATATATACGTGGATCTATTTCTTTTTATTGTGATTATGCATGTTTAGAAAGAGATGGCACTCTAGGTATTCAAATATATAATTACATGTGATGTATGGATTTATATATATTTTATGTGGTTTGTTATTGCTCGATTTTGGCCCTAGATTTTCAATGTAATTTTTGTTTCGGAGTTGTAACAAGAAGGGTGGTCTATTATCGCCATAATTCCTTCTTGGTAGATTGCTAGGTTTTATTTTTTTTTATATATATGTGCAGTATTTTTTTAGGGTTACTGCAGTTTTTTTTTTTTATTTTTAGTATGTGCAGTTTTTGGTTTGTAAAAATACTGCAGTGAATAAAAAAAAAAAAAAATTAATACTGCAGTATTTATTATATATATACTGCCGTAATATATTTAGGTCTTGAAGATTCGAAGACACAAAGCAAAACGAAGCAACCGGAACCAAGTACGAGCACCGTGCGCACCCTAGGAGTGGATTGGGCTGCGCATGACAAGCCCAAACTTTGGTGGGCTGCGCATGGCAGCCTTGTGTGGCCGTGCGCACCCTAGGAGTGGATTGGGCTGCGCATGACAAGCCCAAACTTTGGTGGGCTGCGCAAGGCAGCCCCTTTGTGGGGTTGTGGGCTGCGCACGCCCATGGGAGAAGGCCGAAGGATGAGCGTATGGTTGATGGGCCACCTGAAGATCTTGTATTCCTGACAAATTGTAATTTACTTGTTTTTCTAGGATGGGCCAAAATTGTTGCTATTTAATTTATGCTTAAATATTACAATATTTGTTATTGTATGATAACATGACATATAGAATAGGAGTGCCACGCATATATCTCTTTTGGTATGAACATGCATTGAATGATTTAGGTATCTAAATTGGCATCTAGATAACTAGGTAAATCATTCTATGGGATTTAATCACACGCCTTAAATAATTGAGTGGGAGAAGGTGTTTTGGTAACACCTATGGCCTCCAAGGTTAGTTGAGCTTTATTATTTATTGGTAATCCCCCCAAGGGGCGTCCATGAATGGAATTTAGCAACATACTTCCTTACAAGGATAGACTAGACAATGGACTCAAACGAGATCTACTCCCCAAGGAGGGATTTTCGTGAGAGAAAATTGAGGGTCGACAATAAGGCCCTAAAAAAAAAAAGGAATGATGGTGGATCTCTGTCCGTTTTTGTTCCGAAGACTGCCAAGAAAAGGGGAAAGGGACCACAGAACGCAAATGATGATTTGAGGACTGCCTAGATAAAATGGCTGAAAAGATGGAAATCAATAAGGTCGTGAAGTGTTTAGCAGCCAGTGATCCTATGATTTTCCCTGCATTATTACTCAGTTCTACAGGAATACATGGATAGATATGGATGACCTTTTTGATAAGGAGCCACCTTGTGACTTCAGGAAGTGGTCTTGGGACAACATCCTTATGTGAAAATGGAAGAAAATGGTTGATACAAGTGGGCTTGGTCCAAATAGTGTCAAGAAAAGAAAGATAAGCAAAGAGCTAGAGGTTGTTGAGGGATTAGATTATGAGCCTGATTTAGATGATGAACCTGCTAAGGAGGATGATCCTGACTTACCTCTATGGAGACGGGTTTTAGCAACCATCAAGGACACCAGTGAGAGTTTGTCCAACTACCAAGATGAAAACTTGGGTGAGATTCGTAAAGAGTTAAGGAAGTTGAGTTTAAAGCAAGACGAAGAGTTCAAGAAGCTACTCATGAAAATTGATCAGATGAGCTCAGATTGTTGTGAAGACTTCTAAGAGATGAGGTAAGAGATGGGTTTGAAGACCTACAAAAGGAAGAAGAACATCACTAAAGTCTCTCAGATTCCTCCGAGGCCAGTTGGAGGTCCTTTTGTGTTTGAGGTTGTTGTTGCTACAAGAGTTACTCAAAAGAAAGCTAAGAAAAAGGCAGCTAAACAAAGGGCGTTAGCTGCGGATCCGATGTAGAAGAAGAAGGTTGAGGGATCAATGTAGCCCTCCACACTATAGCTGACCAATCCACCTTTTGTATTTTTACTTTCAGTATCTTAGAACTCTTTGAATTAATCATTTTAGTTTGTTTTCAATAATTTTTGTTGGATTTTATTATTTCTTTGCTTTGAATATTTCTCATGGTAGACGTTTAGTTGGAGTTTAATTTCAATTATGTTGGATATTATTGCTTTTTATTGTGGATATTTCTTTTGATAATTCTAGCTTTGTGGTTGTTTATAATTTTTACTTAGATTTAAGAGTGTGGTGTTGTATTATGCTTAGATTTAGGTATTTAGTTTGTTTAGTGTTCATTAGCTTTTTGTGTTGGTTTTCATGTAGGTTGCTTTTGGCCTTGTTCCCGCCTTTAAGCTAGTTTTGTTCATTTTCTCTAAACGTGCTGAACATTGATGACAATGCTTAGTTTAGTTTTAGGGGTGCAGACACTTGTTGATCAAGCATTTTCGTGTTTTTTAGCTTTTAAGTTTTGTGTTCATTGTGTGATGAAATTTTCTTTTTCTTTTCGTGTGTTGTGTGTTTGAGTCAAGTTTTGTCCATTTTCTACAAATTGAGCCCCAAAGGTTTAGAGCATTTATTGTGCTTGTTGAGATGCTTTTGGATTGTGCCGTTCGAGGCAATCCATTGTATGCTTTGATTCTCTAAGTCTAGGCTAGGGTGGTGTTAGTTAAAGCTACACCACATTTCACGTATCTAACTAGACTCTAAGGTGCCTTAGTGAATGGGGTATCGCACTTAAGATATCTAGATCATTAGTGGAGACTACCCGTGGAGGCCAGAGTTGATATAACGTCCTTATGAGTGCATATTTTCTTGTCAAATCTTAAACAATCTTCTTGTAGATAAATAAGTATAAATAAAAATGACCTAATTCCATTGCATTGGGCATTAAAAATCGATCATTTAAGGTCGGGCATCACCTTAGTTTCGCTTTTGTTAGCTTGCTTGACCCGTGTCTTTAGAGATGACATAGGACATATGTGTTAGTCACTAACAAATAACCCAAACACATCCCTTTGCCTTGTGTGTGTGCTTAAATATCCCAACTATGTAGACCTACACACTAAACCCTATCACTGTACCTTCCCATATCATACACATATCACCACATTCTACCCAAACACAAGACCACCCCCTTAGCTACAATTATGGCTAAAGAACATAGAGAAATGAAGTTCAAAGAAGTAAAATGGAAGAAGTAGCATGTATTTAGACAAAAAGTGTAAATTGTGCAAGGAAAAAGGCTTAAAATAAACTTATTAATAAGTGCTAAAAGAAAAGCTCAAAATGTCAAAAGTTGCTCAAATATAAGGCAACTACAAATAGCACAAAGTGTTTAAATTCAAATGGCGTGCCTAGACGCTCAATAGAAGTGTGTAAATAGTGAAAAGGGATGAGTTCTTTAGCATAATCATTAGCTTGCCTGCAATACCATATCCACCTAACCTCTCCATCACCGAAAAAATCATAACCTCACTTGAACTTTAAAGAAGTCCTAATTGATCTTTATGAGGGGTCTTAGTTTGTAGATAAAGGTGTTCTATGGTGAGAGATTATGAAAGGTTTAGAGTCGATGCAAAATGTCATCCTAAGACTCTTGTGTTCAATGTTTTTGAAGCTAAGTTCACTGAGAAGTATGGAATTGAAATCTCTCTTGTTGTAGCACCTTAGCTTGCATAATTCTAGCCTTCACTCAGTGGTCTTAACATGCAAGTGCCTCCATTTTGGTACACCCATGTCCCATCTCATTCTATAGTTGGCTCGGTAGAAGTTACATTTGTGGGTATTGTTCTATAAGCCCTCACGAAACTTCATTAGTCCACTAGGGATTGCATAGGGGTTTAAAAAGCTTATGGCACATGATAAGTGTCATCGTGTCACCTAAGAATTCAGTTTAGAATTTATTTTGTTTTCGTTTTTGTGTCTCGATTTTGCTCGAGGACGAGCAAAAGATAAGTTTGAGGGTATTTGATAGTCACATCTTTACACATAGTGTAGACCTCACATTCCTATCTTTCATGCTCGAATCCCAGGTAAAATCATGTATTTAACCTTTGAAATAAGTGTTTTCAAGTTTTTCACATTCAGGAGGGCTTAAGTGTAGAAAAGATAAAGTTTTAGGGTAAAAGCGTAATTTTAGACAATTCAAAGAAAAGGTCAGACCAGTTCGTTTGGTCAGCCCATTAAAACGAAAAAGAGAAGATCTTTCCAGTGGATTTCGTAAGACAACCTTCGTTTAGTTATCCCGCAAAAGTTTTCTCGTGAAGATTCAAGACTAGATTTCTAGAGGATTTCACGGGATAACTCTCTTATAGTTGTCCTGCAAAAACCCTTCTGCAAAGAAGAAGAAGGTCTAATCCAGAGAAATTCATGGGACATACTTTGTCTACTTGGCTCGCGAACCACCTCACGAACTAGCCCTCCAGTTTAGCATTATCTTGGGTTCTGTGCCCTAATTTTCCCCACATATTTAAGCCCCCTCTCTACTCGTGCTCCTAACCTCATCCACAACCCTTCACCTCTAAAACACCCAAGAAACCACATTTTAACCCAACCATTAATCTCCTCTCACAACATAAATCCACTATTCCCAAACACATACCCATCCTTTTCACATTTGCCCATCACCATCCTTCACTTTAGAGCAGCAAGAAGTCTTGGAGAGAAAAAGCCATTGAATTCAAGCATAAGAAAGAAGAAGAGGATCTACACTTAGTTTATTCCTTTCATCTATTTCTCTTAATATTTGCATTTGCTATAACTATTATTCATTCCATATCTTGTATGTCTTTAAAGTGTAATATGAGCTAAATATCTTTATGCTAGAACTATAATGAAACCAAACCCTTGATCCACTAATGAAGACCACTTAGTTTCTCTTTATATGCTTATGTTATTGTATGGATGTTTTAAATGCTTAATGCTTTTAATTGATTGGTCATCTTGTAAATGAATTATTGGTTGTTGTGGTATGGACCGAGAAGCGATGCACTCAACGTACTCGACGAAATGTTTATTGCATAACTAGTAAGGTAAAGAAACGTGAGGCTAGCTTATAAGGCTCTTGTGTGTATGTCAAAGTACTTAATGAATTCATGCATATAGTATGTGGTCATCGAGAGATAGATTGTGTGTATTTATGGGTGTGATTTCTACTGCTCGAGAGAGAGTAAAGATTAATTAATGGAACAAGAGCCTATAATTTTCACTTACACAATCGGGAGACAAGGTGATTCTCGTGCTTAATTAGAAGGGTGAGGTGGATTCTAGTCTTAACATCATTCATCATATTATTGCATTTGCTTACTTTGTGTGTGGTTTATTTCTTAGTTTTAAGATTAATTGCATTGCTAGTTAATTTAGGTTGATTTTAGAGTCTAATTTGGAAATCATATCTAATTGTTGTTCAAATAGTAGTTTGACTAATCAATTTCGGTAATATAACAACTACTCAGTTCCCGTGGGAACGAACTTTACTTATTATTGTATTACACTCCCGACCTCGTACGACTACGAGCCCCCACATTTTGGAGTGGTCAATATTTCCTTGTTGGAGTGTGATTCTTAGATTTCATATCTGATTGAATCTCCGCTTGATACGGGGTATCCTAATGAGATTGTGTTTCCTAATCTGTTGAGGAGATCTCGTTGAATAGAGATCTTTAACGTGTAGGACTCTAGCTGAATGGGATTCCTTGGCCGAGTTGGCTAATTCTGCCGAGTAGATCTTATCTACTGAGTAGATCTTATCTGCCGAATGGATTCTACTCGTAGATTGTCTCTCAAATGGTGCTGCCATATGTTCTTGTTGACCATTTGATGTCGTGTCTCCTATTTGACTTTTAGTGACGTAGCCTACTATATTTTTACATTATCCGCTATCTTTGCTAACGTGTCATGCTATCGAAAAATCCCTATAACAACATATATATAATGTTATCGTATTTGAGTTGCATGTGATTACGATAAAATAAAACAAATTTTTAGTGGTCGCATGTGAGTTGATATGATTGCGCTACAAAATGCTTTATCACAATTGATGCACCAATGTATGATTCTTAGGATTATCTTGCCATATTTTGAATCATTGTACCAGATTTTATACGTACCATATGTAAATTTCATATTTTATACCACATATAAATATCATTATGATAATTATAACTTATACACATCACCTCTTAGTAGGTATGGTACTGTATCTCCCTTCTACGACGGTGGTAAGAGGTTCGAATTCCACCATATGCATTTTACAAGCATCTGTAAAAAGTTTTCTTCTGGTTTATAAGAGTAGTTATCCGAGCCGCACATGTATTTTCTGTATCAGATTTTATACCCTTTATAAATATCATTATGATAATTATAAGCTAAATATTAAAGCTCTCAGCTTTGTTAGTCTCTCTCTCCTCGTGTGTATATACATATATGATGTTGTTTTTAAAAAAGAAAATCATATATATAATGTTGTTAGTAGCAATTATAATGTATATACAATTAAAAGTGATTTAAAATAGTCAAACATAATTTTTTATTATTATTATATCTTGTATTGTAAACAAAATAAAAATATATATATAAAAATAAAAAAACTAGTTTTTGGTATTGGAAGAAAATATATTATACAAACACACCGACAAAATAACAAATTGGTATGAATATGATGTTTTTACTCGTCGGGTTTGTTGGTTGTTTTTTTAAAGAGAGGTTTGTGCAGCACAGGTTTTTGTATTATTTATTTGGGGTGGGTCCTGATTTTTCAGAAGTCGGGTGAAAATTCTAAAATTGACATATTTATTAGAATTCATAGTTTTATTATAAAAAAATTTCATTTTTTCTTCATATTCTTTACTTGAAAATTATAATTTTATTAAAAATAAAATAATATCATTTTGTTGTACTTTTTTTTTATCCTTTATACAGAGACGGATCATAATAGGGACCATAGTGGACTTCCCAACTTAAAAGAAAAAAAAAATTTTGAGAAAATTGCATAATAGTCCTTATAATTTGTTCAATTATCTATTTAGATCAATTATGTAAACAAATATCATGCATGTCCTTTCACTTGTTTCTTTTTTTATTATTATTATTTTTTTCAATTTTTACTCACTCCCACCACTTCAAATAAAAAAGACCTTTTTATTAACTACTCTCTCTCTTTTTCTAAATTTGGCTTAAACTCTTTATCTAAAAAAGTTTGGTTTTCAAATTAGGTATATTTTAATGAATTATATATATTTTCTTTTGAATGTTTTAGTGTTTATCTAATTTATAGTTTTGTGTATTATATAAATTTAAATATTTTATTTTGTTTTTAAATTTTAGGGTTATTATAATTTTTTTGTTTATAAAATTTTAGAGTTAATCTACTTTCAAAATTACAAAGTACTGATATAAAAATTGAGTGCAACATCAAATGAAAATACAACTATATGATACATTATTTAGTAAAAATCTTGTTGATGTTTTGGTGTGGCATGAGCTAACAAATGAGGAATTTATTTCAATTTTTTTTTTTAAGTATTACATAACTTCAGGGTTTTTTTTTTTTTTTTCTGGGGGGGAGTTAAACCCACATTCTCATGGTGTAAGTGTGATGGGTATACCACTGGACCAACCTCGTCTCCTCTAAATTTATTTCAATTTTACCTTGTTAAAGTTGAGTTAAAAACTTTTCAATAAATTCTTTGGTACATTATTAGTAGTCTTACACCGAAAATGTATACATTATTATTTCAATTTTACCTTGTTAATTACCAGGTGCATCTTTATTTTTCAATTATTAAAAAAAAAAACTCATTCCGTAGAGGCTTATTAAGAAGATTTATTCTAGCCCCCCTAACGATGAATCTAAGTTATGTCCCTGCTTTTAGGGGTGTGCAGGATCCAATTCAATCCAATACGATCAATTGGATCGGATCGGATCGGATAAAGGTGATTGGATCGGATTGGATCCTAAATTCTAAAATCCATTAGATTGAATTGGATTGAATCTTGGATTTCCGTTTGGAAATAGACCAATCTGCAAAAAATATTAGGCTTTATTTTTATATTGAACAATTTATTTTATCCACTACTTTCTAATGTAAAGGCCCAACCAAAATACAATTTCTAAAGTTACTAGTTTGGGTTTTCTTTCTCAATTTCTCTATAGCCAACAATCCACAATCTTCTTTTTTTCTATTCTTCTTCATCAACATCACAGTTTATTAAGTTTACATTTGGAGTTGATGTATAATGTTTATAAACTTTTTGAATTATATAAATTTTAAAAGTTATGTCATGTATTTTTTTTTAATGTTAATTTTATTTGAATTAATTAGTAATGTTTTAATAATTTATTTTGATTTTATTTATTTCAGGTTATAACTTTTATATATTACAAATAACTTTATATTAATTCGATCCATCAAATCATATTGGATTGGATCAGATCGGATTGAAGTATTTTATAATCGGATCGGATCAAATAGTAATTGGATTGGATTGGATCTCGGATCATGGCAAATCCATTTTATCTAATCCGCCACACACCCCTACTTGCTTTTATATATATGGATACTGTCTAGGGGTTTCTCAGCATATGATCGCTTGTAATGCTTTTTCCCCTTAGGTCAGTCCAATTTTATTTTAAATAATCATTATATAGACAAACAAATTTCTCATAATTCGTAATAAAAATTTGTCTAGTTTCTTTAGTCTCCTTATTCTTACCAAAGTACCAAACAAATGTCGATCTGCTACTCCATGTGGGAGCAGATCGACTCCTCCGGCCTTGGAAGAGGTTCTCTGAGAATGAAAATTATTTTAATCTTTTTTAAAATATATATTTTTTGGGAGAGGGGACTCGAACCCACAATCGGGCGGTATAAGTGTGATGGGTATACCACCGAACCAACCTCGTCTCCTCTAAATTTATTTCAATTTTACCTTGTAAAAGTTGAGTTAAAAACTTTTCAATAAATTCTTCGATACATTATTAGTAGCCTTATGATCGGTCATTTATTGTATATGTTTTTTATCCTCATTCCTCCAATCAATTGCTTGTTTCTCGAGTCATTTAGATATTTAATTTGTGTTTTTAAACATTTTCAGGTTGTTGGATCCAAGTGATGTGTTTGAAGTGTTTCAGAGAAAAAGAGCAATTTTAGATGATTCAAGGGATTTTTATGCAATTTCCCATTATTTCCATGCCAACCGCCATGCAGACCTCTATGGGTTTCCATAGCGGTGCCCAAAGCACTTGCAAAAACAGTGAAGACCGATGTTTTGGCCACTGTGGCTTTCAGAACGGTAGTCATAGCGGTATCCCAAAACAGTGCAAACGAGCCGTGTTGTGAAGACTATATCTCTCAACTCCGATTGAACTGTGTGTCCTACCACCTATGGATTTGAAGCCCCGGAAGTCTAATTTCCAACCCAATATATGGCTCATCAATCCAAATTTTTTTAGAAAGAGTTATGCCCGTTTTAGTACCCAAAGGTCAGATCAGTCAGTCATAAAATCTGTGAATACTTATAAGGTTTATTTTACAAATTGTTGGAACAAGAAATATTACCTTCTTGGAAATGAGTGTGAGTCTTTGAAAGCAAATTAACATATAATCCTTATCTTCCTTCAATAAGTAATCAATTTTGATGGATTAGGAAAGAAATAGAGTTCCAAAAAGGTATGCATTCTCAAAGGGAATTGTTTTCCTTGTTATTTAAGGACTTGGCTAGCATCTACACTTATTTAAACCTGTTGTAAACCCTAATTTCAAGAGACCAATCGGGAGGCAGCCAAGGGAGGTCTCAAGCCACCAAGGGGGCCGTCCCTCATCACACCACCACCATTATTGCACTTGGAAGCTTGAAGAAGACACTCATAGGTTTTATCAACTCTTTCTCCTCTTCTTTTAATCTTTTCATGTGTAACTAATTCCATACTAGGAGATCGAAATGAACCTATGTAATGCTCATGTGATAATTCAAACTCCATAACTTTATTAATTAATTCAGATTTAGATTTGTTCAATTCATTATATGCCTAGATTCTTGACTCGTAATGATCTACCGAAATTAATTGATACTTGTCTAGGGTTTTGATAATTTATAAATTGCGATTGCACTACCGAAATAGGTAATATTAATTACTTTTCAATTGAATGAGTATGATTGTTCTCAACATAGGAATTAATGTAATATCATAAGTAAGATAAGAATGAACTCTAAATCTCTTGATCACAAACCAATTCACTACAAGAAATGTTTCCTTGAATAATGATGACAATTTATTGAGATTTGAACTTGAGACCTCAAGCCAAGAGTTATAAGCCTTTACCACTTGGCTACAACATTTGATGTGTTAACAATTGAACAATATTTATATATAACATATATGAGTTGTTAGAAATAAATAAAAAAATAATAATAAATAATATAAAAATATATAAAAAAAACCTTGTTAGGTAAATTTAAATTTATTCAATTAATCAAAATTCTAATTTCTACAAAAGACATATATTAAAAAATATTTATTGAAACTTTTAATAAAATTATATTTTTAAAATATATATAGTCGAGTATTGGTCAATACTCTATGGTCACGTTTGATTACATGGTGGAATGGTAATCAGAATGAAAATGAGAATGGAAAGGAAAGGAAAACTAAGTTTTTTATTTGGTTGGAACTTTAAAATTAGCCTTTGAATCAGTTTTATTTTGTTTGGTTAACAACGGAATGGAATTTAGTTAACTGTATTTTGACCAAAATAGCCCTAATTATAAAACATTCATAATAACATAATATATTATGGATAATAATAATAAAATATAAAAGTATATTATATATAATTATATATTATTTAATATAATAATATATTATATATATAATATAATATATATATATAATACATATAATAATATATATTATATAATATAATATAAATATAATATAATAATATATTTATATAATATAAATATATATTATACATTATTTAATATATTAATATAATATATATATATAATAATAATATAATATATAATACATATATATACAGAAATTTTCTTATGAGGATGCCCTGATAAAATTATATAAGGACATTGAATGTGAGTCACTCATTTTACATACTTTGACTTGGTACGTATACACTTGTCAAATCACTTTTATAAATGAGTGACTCACATTCAATATCCTGATAAAGTTATATATGGATGCCATGATAAGAACGAGACCGCATATATATATATTATATGATGCATATAATACATATAATATATATATATATATATAAATATATGTAATAATATATAATATATGTAATAATATGATATATATATATAATAGTATGATATATATAATAGTATAATATATATAACAATATAATATATAATACATATATATGTTATATATAATACATGTAATAATATATATATATATATCCATATTATATAATATGATATATATATATATATATATATATATCTAATTTATAATATATATTATATTATGCAATATATATAATAATATATTTATATAAGATAAATATATATTATATATTATATAATATAGATATATATATATTATTACATGTATTATATATTATATATTATTTAATATATTTATATATAATATATATTATATGATATATAATATATATATATATAATAATATAATATATAATATATAATACATATATATTATATAATACATATATAATAATATAATATATAGTACATATGTCATTATGGTTGAGGATTTGTGTTTTTATTTGTAGATTTGATTTTTTATTGTTGTTTGAGGATTTGAGTTTTGGTTTTTATTTGTTAATTTTATTTTTGGATTGTGTTTGGGGGTTGAGAAAATGAATGAAAGAAAGAAAGAAAAAATGATTGATTTTGGTTTTTTTTTTTTCTTTGTCTTTTCTGTTTCGTTTTTTAATTAGTAATTTAAATAATATAATAGGTAAATAGGGGCCCTTTAGTCATTGTGGGTTAAAATTATGGTCAACGGTTAGAGTTAACGAAAGTCAACTAACGGTAGGGGACGTTTGTTCAATTATGAGTAAAAATTCCATATGCATTCAATTATGCTTAAACTTAGGGGATATTTGTGCAATTAGTCCATTTTCAATTGCAAGTTCTTGACAGTTTTTTCTTGACAATTCTTAAAAATTGTCAAGAACTTGCAATTCTTGACAGTTTTTGAAAACTGTCAAGAAAAAACGATCATCAAAGACAGTTTTTTTTGTAGTGATTATTTGTTAAATTGTTTTCTTAGTTTAATTTAGTTTTAATCCAATCAATCATCAACAAAATCTCTTGGCTACTTTTAATTGCTTAACTTTAATTAGTATTAGTTTTAGTCAATAATTCACTTTTTCTTATGGGAACGATCCTACTTGTCGTTGTACTTATCTCACAATTTGTGCATTTGTGAGTTAGGTTTTTATAACATGATTTTACACGTCACCATACACCAAAAATGTATATTTTAAAATGTATACATTATTATTTCAAGTTTACCTTGTTAACTACCGGGTGCATCTTTATTTTTCAATTATTAAAAAAATTTCATTTCGTAAAGGCTTATTAAGAAGATTTATTCTAGCCTCCCCCTAACGATGAATCCAGGTTATGTCCCTACTTTTATATGTGGACACTATGTAGGGGTTTTTCAGCATATGATCACTTAGGATTCTTTTTCCCTTTAGGTCAGTCCAATTTTATTTAAAAAAAAATCACTATATAGACAAACAAATTTCTCATAATTCGTAATTAAAATTCGTCTAGTTTCTTTAGTTTCCTTATTCTTACCAAAGTACCAAACAAATGTCGGTTTGCTCCTCCATGTGGGAGCAGATCGACTCCTCCGGCCTTGGAGGAGGTTCTCAAAGAATAAAAATTATTTTAATCTTTTTAAGTATATGTATATATATATATTAACATTAGTGACAAATTATTTAATGATTTACAAATTACAATAAATAAAAAATTACATTGACCAAATTGTTCAATAATTTTACAGTAATGCTACACATCCCACCTACAATCCCACTATTTCCATCCCACCGCACGTGGCAGTTGAAGTGTCACTTGGTGAGTTGACAAACATTAATTGATGAGTGAATATATGTGTAAGAGAGATAAGTATCAATTAATGTGTGTCCACTTACCAAATGACACCTTAGCTGTCACGTGTGTTGGGATGAAAACGATGGGATTGTAGGTGGAATATTTAGCATTATTGATAATTTTATGTTAAAATATCATACAAAATGCAAACTTGATATTACATTTTTTTTTTTTTTTTTGTTATTTTAAGTTAATCTACCAAACGTGTTCTTATTTTCAAAATACAACTTTCAGATGATGGTATACTAGATGCGTTGTTAGATTTCGAAATTGAAACCGAAAACACTATTTTCATTTTTAAATTTATTTTTTGAAAAATAGCGAATGAAACACAACTATTGGACGGACTCTTTGTTTTCTTAAAACAACTTCATTGTTCTTTTATTTGCTCCGTCTTTTTTTTTATAACAAATTTGCTTTGTCTTCCTATGCAATTGGAAATAGGAATTAAAAAGATTATGGGCCACTTTCAATTTCAAGAGTTTCAAATTTAGGCCTTCAACTATTGGACTTGGGTCTTCAAATTATGAACTTGGTCCATCTAAACTTGACTTTTAAAAAAATAACTCAATTAATTCTTATTCCAAAATCAAATGCTAAGTTTTGGTTGGGGAGTGAGGAGAACAAGCAAAAATTGCATTGGGTTTCATGGGACAAGCTTGTATTATGGTTTAAGAGTGATGGTGGTTTAGGGTTTCGAGGCCTATCTTTCTCTAGCATCAAAGGTTCTCAAAATTATTTATTTTCCTAACATATCGTTTTTGCAAGTTTTGATTGTTTTAAGTTTTTGACAACTACTTTTTAATACCATAAAGATAATTTGCATTTTAATTAAGAACATAATTTTCATTTTTTGTTATAGTTTTCAAAACCATTTTAAAAACTATACCAAATGCTATCTAAACTTTTTTATCTCAATGATTTCAAGGAATGTGAGTATAATACCCCCTCCATTTTACTATAAGGTAACTTAAAGATTTAGAAAATTTACGAGAGATGGGGAGATTGTGACGTATAACAAAAGAGTGCTTTCATAATAAGAATCTATCTACCACCCGGTCACAAAGACTGAAAATACAAGTTATTAAAAGGACATGCAAGTCATCGTCACTCACTCGTGTGCACACAATATAGCATTAAAGAGAAGACACGAACACAGGAATTGATGTAACCTGCAATAAATTTTTCTTTTTCATATATTATAAAATTTAAGACTGGCAGATTTAATTAGACATCAAATTGAAACAGATATCTGTGTACTATATCTATATATATCTTTTTTGGTAGTAAATTTAAACAGACATTATCAAATGGTGACATAATGTTTAGTGATCCAACCAATATTATGTGAACTATTTTTTAACAGAAAGTTTACAACACTTTTTATATTCTTTTACAAAACTTATTATTATTACAATTTTTTTATATATATATATTGTATAAAAAGATTTAAGAAACAAACGTAGTTTAATGATAGTAGTTAGATCTATAATCTATTGTGGTAAATCAAGTGGTTGAGGAATTACCATCACCATTCATCCAAATGTGGTTCAGTGGTGGTAGAGAGTATTCATTCAACCTATCAATATTCTAAATTCTAGTTATCACACCGTGGGGTGGTATATATACATATAAAGAGTAGTTTAGGAATTAATTGACTTGATTCCAACCTTTAAGACAACTTAGTTTAATTGGCACCTGTGTAAATGGCCACTTTGGTGGGTGGGCTGTGCACTAAAGTATTAAAATAGAGTGAACATTATATATTGATTATTTTAATAATTTCTTCTTATTCAACTTTCTTGATGTGAATGTGAGTTCATCAATTTTTGTGAAATTATACATTTAGAGCCTTTTTGGTAAGTTGTATTGTATTATAAGTTTCAAATGTATTAGAATAATATAGTATAACATTTGATTTGTATAAGTATAATACATTCTCAAGTAGGGATGTCAATGGTACGGGTCGGAGACAGGTTTTTCATTACCATCCACAATCTTTATTTGTATGAGAAATATCAATCCTAATTTATATAAGAAATACTATCATCAGTGAATACCTGCCTTATAATAAATGGTACAGTTACGGGGATTCCCCATTAGGCGGTCAGTTCTTTGCCCCATACCAAACACATCCTATTAATGAATTTTTTTTTAATGATTTTTTAATAGAGATCATATCAAAATTATTGAATAATGTAAAAATTATAATACAAAACCGGTAAAAATTAACAAACTCTAAATCAATTATAGCATAACACAGCTCATTAACATACTCTAAAAAGAGGGGGAAAATTACAATGAAAGTTGTCGTTTTATATATATTTTTTTTTAATATTGGATGACGTTATTAAACATAAATAAATATATATATATATATATAGCATTAAACCCGCCTCTAATGGGATAAGTCTCCACAAGTACCCGGAGCAATGAATAATTTTAACATTCCTAGTCTCAAGTTAAAAATAAAAAATTAAAAAATTAAAAAAATAAAATTAAAATTAAAAATTAAAAGCTAAACCAAATGCGTCCTAAACTTTCTCATCTCAATGTCATTACGTCAAACCTCGAGAAATACGAGTATAAGAGTATCTCCAATGCAAGAATGGTTTGTCAAAAAAAAAAATGTCACATAAGATAAATAGACATTATATTATAAAATATATCTCCAATACAGCTGTGCATATTCAACCTCACATTGATGTGGTAAAAAAAAATATTAGACAATGTCAATATGACTGTCTACTTTCAGACGGTATGTTGCACAACTATTTTTTTCGGTTGACATCAAGTATTTAAAATTGATATAATTTTTCATCTATTTTTTGGTAAGGAAATAAAATAAAAAAAGGAAAAAAAAAAAATTGTAAACATCATTAAAATTACATGTTTTAAAAAGAAGTATAAAATTTTAAGATGATTGTCTATCAAGTCTATTTTTATACTACATATAAAATAAGTCTTTTAACATTATTATTATATCAACTATTTTTAATATCCAAACCACTTTTACATCGAAAATTAATTTACCTTTTATTTTATACATTTACTTGCAATTTAGAAAATCTATAAGAGATGCGAGATCGTGACATATACCAAGATAGTGTTTTCATACCAAGAATCTATCACCCTATAATTAAGCTGCTATAAAAAATTTCAACCATCACAGACAAATTACCAGTCCTTTGAACGACAAGTCATTGTCACTCGTGTTGAATACAATATATCATTAAAAACTAGACATGAACACATGAACTGATGTAACCTGCAATAAATTTTTCCTTTTCAAATCTTATCAATTTTAATTATGTAAGATTTAATTAGATATCAAATTAAAATTGATATACTCTTATTTTAATTTCAGTATATCAATTTTAATTTCAGTAAGGATCTTAATGAAAATGCATCGATTTAATAAATTTTGATCTGAATTTTTTTATAGATTATGAGTTCATTAAAATCCATCTATGAATAAAATTTGAGAATTTTTCGAATACTATAGCTATTTTTTAAAACATTTCTTATATTTCGTCTATTTTTCGATGCCTTCATGTTTAACAAAATTTGGATAAATAGTTCTAGTACTCGAAAAATTCTTAAATTTTGTTCATATATAAGTTTCATTGGACTCATCATCCACAAAAAATTAAGATTAAAATTCATTAAAGTCGATATGCTTTCATCACTATAAAAAAAGTGACATATAGTGACAAAATTTATTTGTCACTAAAAGTGAAAAAATTGTTACAATTCTAATATTATGACATAAAAAAGTGTCACTAACAATTCGTTACTTTTACCTCTGTCACTAAAAGTATTTGTGATAGTTTTTTAGTACTTGTCACAAATCATAACTTTTAATGACACATTATCACTTGACCTTAATTAATGATAAAATAAAATTCGTATCACTAAATTTATACACAATGACAATTAATTGTTTGAAGATTTGTCACTATACATCTTCTTAGTGACAATTTATTATTTTAAAATTATATCACCATTCAAAAACTTAGTGACAATTAACCATGTCAAAATTATATCGGTATAAATAAACTTATTGACAATTATTAAAAACTGTCATTATACACAAATCTAGTGATAATTAACTATATAAAAATTATGTTTGTTTTACACAAATTTAGTGACAGTTAACAAGAAGATAACATTTCTTAAAAGAAAGAAAGAAAAAAACAAAAAGATAACAAGTTACAAATTCAATCAAAGTTATTAATTACAAGAAAACTTAAATATAAAAATTACAATAAGGGAACCATGACACTGGTCCCTAGTTTTTACTATGAACATAGATGATTAGAACACAAGATTAAAAAGAAAAGAAAAAAGAAAGTTATATATATATTACAAAATTGTCAGTATACACACACCAATTTGCTACAAATTTTGAGATAAATACATTATATCAATTATATCCAAATAACTATGATGAAGATTCTTCAAGTCTCGATACTAAAACACTTTCGTCAATGAAAAAATCGGAATAAACTTTTCGTCTACATTCAAACTATAATAGATAAAATTATATTATTAACACATCAATTAGATATATATTTTTTCAATGCTGCAATAAACAATTGGTTGTTCGATAAGAATCATTTAATCAAACAGTTAGTATGCACATCAACTGTTGACATGTACTATGGAAATCTAAGAACAAACAACTATAAATCATGAAATAATAATTATGGGTTCCTAAAAAAAATTTTAAAAAAATTAAAGTTAAGAAGTATTCCTAAACATATATAATTATATATATATATATATATATATATACACATACCTTATTCAAAGAAACTTTCAATATATGAAACTCGAATTTAAGATTTCGATCTTGAAAAACAAGTACAAGAAAACAAACCCTAAAAAAATTAAATCAAGAGAAACTAACCTGTTTTATCAAGGCAAAACTTTCTCTACAATCTTTGTGACCTCTAAAGATGAAACATGATTTCAAACCTAAAAAGTGATTTTAAGGAAAAGAGAAACTAAAAATAAAAAAATTAAAAACAAATTATAATTAAGAAACATCCCTAAACGTGTATATGTGTATATATATATATATATATATATAATTCTACCTAAAGAAAACATACATTATTCAAAGAAACTTTCATTATATGAAACTCGAATTTAATTCCGACCCTAAAAATTAAACAAGTACAAGAAAATAAACCCTAAAAAAATTTAAATCAAGAGAAGCTTACTTTTTTCTATCAAGGTATAATTTTTTCTACAATCTTGGTAACTTCTACAGATAGATGAATCACCGTTTCAAACCTAAAAAGTGTTTTTAAGAAAAAGAGAAACTAAAGAAAAAATCTAGATATGACAGTAACAAAGGGAGAACCAAAAGACATGTGAAAAAAAAAAAAAAAAACACACCAAATTTTGGAGTTTTTTTTCCATGTAAAATAAATTAATTGATTCTGGTGTTTTTTATAAACCTAATTATTTATAAAATAAAATATTTCCTTTTATAGGATAATTTTGTGACTAATTATATTATGAGGAAGGGATCTAAATTTTTTTGTCACTATTTGAGGCGCTTTTTGTAAGACAGACACCACATTACTAACTTAAGTTTAAAAGGCACCTATTTAGGTGACCAGACAAAAATACCCTTTTTTTGTCAGTTTATGTCTTTTTTAAACATTGAGAGAAAACCTTTGAGAGAAAACATCCGAGCCTTTTTGTGTCTTTTGACACTAGATTCGAGCCTTTTCGAGTCTTTTTACACTAGGTTCGAGTCTTTTCGAGTCTTTTCGAGTCTTTTTACACTAGGTTCGAGTCTTTTCGAGTCTTTTTGAGTCTTTTTACACTAGGTTCGAGCCTTTTTACACTAGGTTCGAGCTTTTTTACATTAGATCCGAGCCTTTTCGTGCCTTTTTATGTGTTTTCGAGCCTTTTTACACTAGGTTCGAGCCTTTTTGTGCTTTTTCGTGCCTTTTTACACTAGGTTCGAGCCTTTTTGTGCATTTCCGTGCCTTTTTACACTAGGTTCGAGCCTTTTTACACTTGATTCGTGCCTTTTTACACTAGGTTCGAGCCTTTTTACACTTGATTCGAGCCTTTTTACACTTGATTCGAGCCTTTTCAGACACTATGTTCGAGCCTTTTCATACACTACCTGAGCCTTTTCATTCACTACCCGAGCCTTTTCATTTACTACCCGTGCCTTTTCATACACTACCCGAGCCTTTTCATACACTACCCGAGCCTTTTCATTCACTACCCGTGCCTTTTCATTCACTACCCGTGCCTTTTCATACACTACCCGATTCACTACCCGTGCCTTTTCATTCACTACCCGTGCCTTTTCATACACTACCCGAGCCTTTTCATTCACTACCCGTGCCTTTTCATTCACTACACTACCCGTGCCTTTTCATACACTACCCGAGCCTTTTCATTCACTACCCGAGCCTTTTCATTCACTACCCGTGCCTTTTCATTCACTACCCGAGCCTTTTCATTCACTACCCGTGCCTTTTCATTCACTACCCGTGCCTTTTCATACACTACCCGTGCCTTTTCATTCACTACCCGTGCCTTTTCATACACTACCCGAGCCTTTTCATTCACCCGTGCCTTTTCATTCACTACCCGTGCCTTTTCATACACTACCCGACCCGTGCCTTTCATACACTACCCGAGAATTTTCATACACTACCCAAGCCTTTTCATACATTACCCGAGCCTTTTCATTCACTACCCGTGCCTTTTCATTCACTACCCGAGACTTTTCATACACTACCCGAGCCTTTTCATACACTACCCGAGCATTTTCATTCACTACCCGTGCCTTTTCATTCACTACCCGTGCCTTTTCATTCACTACCCGAGACTTTTCATTCACTACCCGAGACTTTTCATACACTACCCGAGTCTTTTCATTCACTACCCGAGCCTTTTCATACACTACTCGAGTAATTCACACAATCAACTTATGGTTTACAAAAGACACGAAGAACAAATAAAAATGAATTTAAAAAAAAGCTCTGGGGGCGCTGCCCCCTGCACCCCCGCAAGTCGAGCTGACCAGAGAGCTCGACCCCCGAATGCGTCTGCGTAGCACCACAAAATTAACTATCCAATGAAGATGATTTGATAAGGTTATGGTGTTTAACTTCCATTGGAGGTTTGTTATAGAGAAAGGTGAAATAAAAAAGCTTTGAAAACTTTAAAGTAAGAAAGAGAAATGTGTAAAATAAGGGCAATTTTGGTAGTTCACCATAATAGGTGCCTTTTAAACTTAACTTATTAAAGGAGTGACTTTGTCACCACATGAGTTTAAAAAAGTGACATTTTCCACCATTTCCACTTATGAGGAATGCTATCTACCTTTCCCATTTGCCTTTCTTATTTGTCTTTCTCACTCATTGCTTGACACGTATACACTTTTTCATTTAATAAAAAGCTCTCATTTTTTACTGCAAAGCTTGTTTACATCTTTATCCATTGATGGCCGCTTCTATCATTTCATTAATAAAGGATAAAGACGTAAACAAGCTTTGCAGCAAAAAGTGAGAGCTTTTTAGTAAATGAAAAAGTGTATACGTGTCAAGCAATGAGTGAAAAAGAAAAATGAGAAAGACAAATGGGAAAGATAGATGGTATTCCCTTTATATTACTTGTCACAAATTATCAAGTTTTTTAACTAATTGTAACAATTATTTTTTAAAAGTCTTAATTGAACAAAATATAATGACAAATAATAAAATTTGTCACAAAATAATACCTACTGTGATACATTTGAAATTTATAACAAGGAAATGTGTCACATGTCACTTTTTTTGTAGTGCATTTTGGTCTTTACCGAAATTAAAATAAGGGATCCCTCATAAAAGACTCACTATATGTATAAAATATTAGCAAAAGTCCTGGCTAATAGGCTCAAGCGTGTGATGAACTTAGTAATCGGTGATTTTCAAATGGCTTTTGTTGAAGGGAGGCAAATTTTGGACACCTTTGTCATCGCTGAGGAAATTATTAACAGATGGAAACGCAAAGAGGATGGGAGCATTGTTATCAAACTAAACTTTGAGAAAGCCTACGATTGTGTTGATCATGGTTTCTTAGATGATGTTTTGGCTTGTATGGGATTTGGGGAGAAGTGGCTTGGGTGGATAAGAAAATGCGTGTCTTCGTCGCTTCTGTCTATATTGGTAAATGGGAGTCTGACACCTCAAGTTGGCATTAAGAGAGGCCTAAGACAAGGGGATCCATTGTCTCCATTTTTATTTAACATTGTTGCTGAAAGTCTTAGTTGTTTGTTCATTAAGGTGACAAATTGGAATATGTTTCAGGGGGCAAATTTAGGTGACAACAGTCTTCCAGTTTCTCACCTACAGTTTGCATACGATTCAATCATTTTTTCTAAGCCAAATGTGGAGTATATTAAATGTCAAAAGGATTCTCAAATGTTTTGAACTGGTCTCTGGACTTAAAATTAATTTTAATAAATCATGTTGTGTGAGAGTTGGAAAGAATGTTGTGCAAGACAACGTATGGGCTGATTTGTTGGGTTGTAAGGCTGCAATTTTTCCTATTAATTATTTGGGTATTCCATTGGGTTCTCAACCTAGCTCTAAGTCATTTTGTAGTCCGGTTCTTGATAGGATTCGGCAGAGATTGAAACCATGGAAGAGAAAGTTTTTGTCTAAAAATGGTAGAGTAATCCTTATCAAGTCAGCACTATCAAGCATACCTATATATTTTATGTTCATTTCTAAAATACCGGTGGGTATTGCACAAAGTATTGAGAAATTACAAAGAAGTTTCCTTTGGGATGATGGTATTAAGAAGAGAAAGGTGCATGCGGTGAATTGGGATTTGGTGTGTCAAAGCAAGGCTAATGATTGCTTAGGTATTGGGAAAATTGTGGTTAAAAACAAAGCGTTGTTGGCTAAATGGGCCTGGAGGTTTAGCCAGGAGAAGACTTCACTATGGAGGAAGGTAATTGTTGCAAGTTATGGGTTGGATGGTAATAGTCTTTTTTGGAAAGGGTCTGATTCAAGTTGTGCCTCTCACTTTGCGCGATCAATTAGTACCTTGTTTAAACCTGGCTCTCGGTCGGCAGCAATAATGGATGATGGTTTGAAAGCTGTTATTGGTAATGGCTGCAAAATAAAATTTTGGGATGTTTCTTATGGTGACTCTACTGCACTAAGGGACTCGTTCCCTAGAATGTTTTCGTTAGCTTCACTGAAGGACGGTGTCATTAGTAATTATGGCAACTGGGTTGGGACTATATGGGTTTGGAATGTTTCACTCTGAAGACAAGCTTTTGATTGGGAACAAGACCGGTGGTGTTGTTTTTGGACCTTTATTCATAGTATTAAGATTCGTTCTTCCATTGAAGATATTGTCGCCTAGTCTCTTACTTCTAATGGGTTGTTTACGGTTGGTTCTTATTGTAATGCATGGGAAGAAAGGGAGGCTAGGGTGGAAAATCATTCTGGTCTCAACAGGTTTTGTTGGCAAGGAATATATCCACCTAAAGTGGAGTTTTTTGTGTGGCAACTTATAAAAGGAAGAGTAATGGTTTATCAAATGCTTCATCGTTTTGGTATTTTCCATAATGCTAGTTAGTTGTGTCCTTTGTGCAATGAAGTGGAAGAAACTGTCGATCACTTGTTTATACATTGTAGGTAGGCTTGGAGTCTTTGGGTTAACGGTATGGATTGGTGGGGTATTCATGGTTGTGTCCCTAAATCTATTTGGAAGTGGGTAGCTGGTTAGGTATTTTAATGTTCGTCGAAGGAATGTAAGAGAGCTTGGACTACATTTTTTTTTCACTACTCTGTGGATTATATGGGAATTTAGGAACCGAAAGGCATTTATGGATGGACTGACTGTCTCATCTTTGGCTTTGGATTCGATTAAATTACAGATTATGTGGAAACATCATGGTTGTGGTTCTTCAATTCCTCTTACATCGCTTATTCAATGTGTGAGTGAATTTTGTGTGGATTTCATGACCTCAAAGAAGCGGGAGTTTGAGGAATGGATTCCACCAGGTGCTGAGGTGCTCAAATTCAATGTTGATGGCTCTGCTAAGGGTTAACCTGGTTTGGCTGGGATTTGAGGTGTATTGAGAGACAGTAGAGGGCTAGTGATATGCCTTTTCTCACTATTTGTTGGCTCTCAAGATTCAATTACCTCATAATCGTTGGCTATCGAAAAGGCTTGCTCTTTGTGCGTTTCGAATCCTTCTTTGCAGGGGCATGAAATTGAGGTTATCAGTGATTCTTTGGTAGCGGTGTTTTAGATAAATTATGATTCTTTTGAGAGTTTTGGCCATATTAAATTGATTTACGACATCTGAGATTTTATAAGGAATCATGGGAGTTTGTCTGTTAGTTTTAGTTCGAGAGCTTCAAATTCATATGTGGATAATTTGGCTAAGAAGGGTTCTAATGGGGGAGGGGATGTCATCCAATGGGGAAATGCGTGAATCACTGGTTGTTAGGTGTTGTAGCCTTCATTTTGTTATGCTTTTTTGTTGCTTTGGGGTTTCTTTTGGGTTGGGTTTTTCTTGCCTATTTGGTGCGATGACTTGATCAGGGATTTTGTAATTTGGCTAGTTCTTTATTGGCCTGCATATAGTTTGCTTCGCTTGTTTTGTGGGATTATTCTCATTCATTGATAAATCTGCTGTTTCAAAATATATATATATATATATATATATATATATATATTAATCATTTTTTAAGTAATTTTAAATAGATCATATGGTATGTATGTATGTATGTGTAACATATTTTTTATTCTTTTATACAACTTATGTTGCATTTGATTTTTCGTTTGAAGACCGAATAGTGTTGAATTATATTAAAGATTGGATAGTGGCTAAAAACTAAAAACTAAAAACCGAATACAAGAGATAAGTTGTTTGTTTTTTTAAATTACAAATATCTTAAAATAAATACTTTTACATCTGTACCCTTTCAACTATTATTTGTCAAATATTTATATTTTAATATATTTTAAACAACTAAAAACAGTAATTTAATAATATAATAACAAATTTATAAAAAAATTTGCCCAATAAAATATAACCCCTTAAAGTATAAAAATTGAATAAGCTAATTGAAATTTAGTTTAAGAAATAACAACAGGTTAGTTGAAGCCCCAAATAATGTGTACAATGTTTATATGTTGAATTATAATAATATAATTATACATTTATAATGAAATCTATATGCTCTATCAATGTGGACATAATATACAAATATGCCACAAACAGATAGAATTCAATTATGTATATGTAAATTAACAAAATTAGTGTTGAATCCAGGAGTATCTCATCTGTACATAAAGAGATGATATCGTGGTGCATGCCTGCAACACATGAAAAATGCGTGTAGTTTATGGGTAAGTTGGTTTAAGTTTGTTTGCCAAACCAGTTTAGTTTTTTCTTTTTCTTTCTTTTTTTTTTTTTTTTTTTTAAATCACGTAATATAAAACTAATCAAATTATGAGAAGAAAAAAAAAGTTCTTACCGAAATATGAATAGAAGTCGAAATAGGTTTGAATACAATTAAAAATGTTGGACTCAAAAGGAGATTTTGGAGTCTTGAAAAAACTAGGTTTTAGGGCTGCTAAAATTATTTAAATCGTGAGAAGAAAACAAAATATTAATATTGTTAAGGGTTGTGACTTGTGAGAAAAGAGAAAACTGAAAAATTGGATAAGATTTGTGAGGATAAATTTGGAACTAATAAATTGATATATATTCAATTGATTTGTTGTTAAGTGAAAAGTGAAAATTTTTCACTTTTAATAATCAGTGATTTTCGAAGCTCATTCAGTGATTTTATCACAACAACATCAAACTAAATAACTTAATGACATTTAATTGTTATTAAGTGTTCAATGGAAAAATCAAACAAGCCCTTATATTATTACAAAATTTAAATTTTTATATTATATAAAAAGATTTAACAAACAAATGTGGTTTAATGATAGCATAATTAGTTAGATCAATAATCTATTGTGTTAAATCAAGTGGTTTAAGGGTCAGTTTGGTATTGATTTTGATAAGCTAAAATCAACTTATTTCATAATTTTGGGAGAGATTGATGTTTTGTAAAACCTTTTAAAATTGATTATTTAAGAATCTATCTTGATTTGATAGTAATTTTGAGAAGGAGGTAGGGGTTATTTTTCAAAAACAATTATGAAATAATCAATTTTGAGATTTAATGAATATTTTAAAACACTCCAATTTCCCTCTCCGGTTTAACTTGAAAACAGATTTGTCCTTATATTTATTTTCCTAATCTAATATCTTTCAACCCTAATCTCTCCTTAACTTAAGGTTTATTTCTCATTCATAATACAAACTTTATTTTGAGATTGAAGATTTTCTATCAATTTCTTAAGAAACTCAGAAGTAAAATAATTTTATATTGTTCCTAGTTATGAATTCTTTATGAAAGAGTTCTATATAATTGTTAAAAAAAAAAAAAAAAATTAAAAAAAATTAAAAAAATTAAAAAAAAAAAAAAAACCTTCTATATAAATAATAAATTACATAGTTGAGGTTGCGTACGTACAGAAACTTTTTCTGGTGTAATTATGTTTAATTGATTGGATTTTGTGTTTGTGTAAAACCAATTGTTAACGGTTAAAACTCTCTTGATTTATCATGGCTTTGTGATGAGGTCTTTGGTCAATTATTTCTCCATTTACCTTCAAATTATATTGATGTTGTTGCAATATGAACGTAACAAAAAATAAATTATTTTTACATAGTTTAATTATTTATAATACGATGATTAGTTAAATTTAACTTTTTTATATTTAAATCTACTTCATTTTATAATAAAAATACTTATATATTTAATTTTAGGGGTTTTTACAATTTGTCCCTATCTAATTGGGAAAATACACTTTTTACTTTCTAATTGATTTTTCAACAAATTGGTCCTAATATAATTCAAAATACAACAAATTGGTCCTAAAATACAATAAATTGGTCCTAATATAATTCAAAATACAAAAATTGGTCCTAATATTTTACTAACCGTGGGACCAATCTGTTGTATTTTGAATTATATTATGATCAATTTTTTGAAAAATCAATTAACAAGTAAAAAAGTGTTTTTTTCCAATTAGATAGGGACCAAATTGTAAAATCCCCTTAATTTTATTGTTAAAATAAAATATATTTATTGAACAGTGACTTGGTTTTAAATAAAATATAAAATTGAAAGTATTTCAGTATCATGTCTATTTTAATCATTATAGATAGTCACATCATAACTTACTAAACACATATACAATACTTTTAAACCTCACAGCAATAAAAAAATATACGGTTTATCAAACGTCTACTTGCTTAACTTCACAGCTAATTATTTCTTCAGCACAACTAACAGCGATTATTTCAGACGCTGCAGTAATACCAAACTGACCCTATGTATTACCCAACCCCCCTATGTATTACATAAATTCAAGTTTTTTTTTTTTTTTAAGGGGGGCTCAAACCCACAACCTCATGGTATAGGTGTGAAGGATCACCGGACCAACCTCATATCATCTCCATTCTAACCTTTAAAACAACTTAGTTTGCACATTACCTTTTAGCATAGATAGTTGTGCACTTCCCTTTCACATTGGTTGTCAAGGGTTCGAATGCCACCAATAACATCATACGCATTTTAAAAATATGTGATGGGAATTTTCTCTTAATTTTATAGTAGTAGTTATCCAGACCGCACATGTATTATCTGATCTTAATAGATCCTAACAAACAAAAACAAAACACGTCTTAGTTTAATTTGCACTCATGTAAAGGGCCACTTCGGTGGGTGGGGTTGTGCCTACGGTATTTAAATAAAGTGAATATTAACATTGTTTTTAACCCATAAAATTAAAAAATTAAAAAATTAAAAATTTTAAAATAAAAAAAATAAAAAAAAAACCTAAAGGTGAACATTAATATTTATTGATTATTTTAAAGGTGGCTCTATAAAATATCTTCTTACACCTATTTTTCTTCTTATACCCAAATTAAAAAATTAAAATTATTAATTTTACTCCCTACGTCCTTTAAAATACCAAAACAATCCTTTAAGTATTTTTTTTAAAAAAAATTTAAAATCTATATTTTTTCTCATTACACCCAATTCTCTTCATTTGCTTCCATCACTGCAAAAATAAATAGATAAAATTCTTGTAATACAATTTCTTCAATTCTTTAAATAAAAAAAATTTTAAAAATTTATAAAAAAAACATACAGTTTCTTCATTCCCATTAACAAATAAAATAGATTTTAATCATATAAAAAATATCATATTCAAATAAAACCCTATAATTAAGATTTTACATGGGCAATACAAATTCAACTCTAAAACTAATTATAATTTTTTTTCGTTGTTACTTGCAGAATCAATGTATTAAATTATCTAAAAAACTATGAAATCATAATGTTTTACACACTTGATCATTGTCATAGAAAACAACAACAATAATAATAATTAAATAAACAATGAATATGAGCTTCTTTTGTCTTTAAAAATAAAAAAATAAAAAAATAAAAAACTATTTTTTCAATCACCAAACAAATCAATTTTTTTTCGGTTTACAAACCAATTAAATTAATAAGAATTTGTAGTTGAAAAGTAAAGTAAACGAGTGAGTTGTGTTGAAGAACCATATAAACTTGATCAAGTTCTACAACTGATTTCTTTTATAAAAAAAAAAAAAAACGAGTTCTATAAGACTACAGATGCAGCAATTTTCCATTCAATCACAAAATAATAATAAAAATGAAAGTAAACATACCAAAATGCATTTAGAATCGATGAAATCAATTCTTTGTTTTCCTTGACTATATGTGAAAAAAAAAATTTATATTTCATGATTGATGTTGGGTTTGATTAAGTATACATTATTAGGGTTTATGATAGTTTAGGTGTTCAAACTTATAGGTATATTTAATAAATTTAATTTCTAATTATAAAGCCATGTATTTTAAGTAATTAAATGTAAGGGTATTTTAGAAATAAAAATGTTTCATTAAAACATAAAACATGGGTGTAGAAAGATATTTTGTGAGCGGTAATAGAGCCACCATTATTTTAATTATTTCTTCTTATTATAAATTAATTAGTATTACATGTTTAGGGTTGTGATTTGTGAATGTAGATAATATTGTCTAACCCACATAAATTTTCTTTTATAAATTATAATTAATTTCTTTATATTTTTATTCATCGTTTTTTTTTAGCTATTACAATTTGAGTATTGAATGAGAAGATCGAACATGAGTCGTATTTAATTACGACTTTATTCATGATGTGAATTTGAGTTCATCAAGCTTTGTGAAATTAAGTATTCATTGTAAAACGATAATTAATGAGAACGTAGACCATGGAACATTTTGTACCACTGTTTTGCAAATAAGGATCTCTCTCTTGGTCTGTTTGTGAGATTAATGACGTGTTTCAAAATTAGTGGTTATTGAATGTATTTAAGATAAATGATAAGATTGATAATTGTATTTTTTTTTTTTTTAATGTATGATTGATAATTGTGATTAAACAATTTGTTTGATTCTTTAAAAAGTACGAGGCTCTTTTTTTATATATATATATAAGCATGAATGTAGGGTTCTTTTAAGAAAGATTTGCAAGAACCCTCCCTGAAGTTTGGTTAGTTTTCAAAAACAATCTTCTAATTTTGAATTTAGTTAAGAACTCTCTTATTGTATAACTATATCACTTTGCAAATCTCATTTTACACATCTTAAAAATTCAAAAGTATTTATTTATTTTAAAGTTTTCAATAAATATCCTAAAAATATATGTAAAAGTTTTTTTATTTTTTAAACTATTACAAAATATATTTAGAATAACTCAAATTCGTAACTCATGGATACATGTATGAGAGACTTACCACTAAATCAATCTTATCTTATCAAAATATATTAAAAGTTGTTAGCTAAAAGAAGACATGAATTTAAAAATCAAAACATGTAAATGAAAAGTCAGAGGAGGAGGTTTCTTTTGGATTAGAGCTAGAAAGCAAAGTGTAAAGTTGAAAGGTAACTTTGGCAAAGTCCAAAACCCCAGCTCAGTTCACGAGAAGATGAGAACTAACTTTATAGAAATTAAGGGTTGATCGTGAAAAACTTATATGAAACGATCTCATTGTCTATTGAAATTATGTCATTGACTTTGAGAATATACAAATATATTTTCAATATGGTATATTTTATTGGAGGTCTCAATGAAACCGGATTTTGTATGAATAAGACCGTCTCATGTAAGTTTTTACAACAAAGACCGTGGGCATGGTTAGGTGAAGCTTGCTGGATTTTTGTGATGGTCCCTGGTCTACCACTTTCAAATTTGCTGCTTCAGTCAAATTTGTATTTATTATCTCAAATTGAAATTTCTGAGAAGAAAAGGATAGGCTTCCCAACATCATGATCAACCTAATAGGACAAATCAATTGTAGACTCTTCTTCTTCTCCTTGCATTATTTGCGCTCTCTTGTGCTTTTATTTTTGGATTATTGGATCATGCTAACCCATCCCTGCTTGTTGGGATTGCACTCTTCTTTTTATTTCCTTACCTCCATAAAAGAATGTGACAAAACTCAACTCTTGGTATTGGGATTATTTCAATCCCAGTCCCTTGGTCGTGGTCCAATGGGAATAGAGCATCCAATCTTAGGCACAAACACAAAGGAAGGGGTTTTTATATGTTTTATGATTCAACAGATAAAGATAAGACTCAAATCTCTATCACATAAATAAAACGAAAGTATCGTTGGCATTCGACAAAGATTGGTTGTGTCAAAATTCAACGGACATCATATCATAATCAAATTATCAGTATGTACGTAAATATACGAGAGTATAAAGTAAGTAAAACGACATATATCCGTTGCTTTTATAAGACTTTCCTCATTATAATTATGATAATTAATATCGTACAATAGGGCCAGTTAAGTCATGCAAGGATTGATGGAACCCTCTATCAACCCATACACAAATCATCGGCATCTCTACACTATACATTCATGCACATTAATAATATTAAGAGAAAGAATCAGATATCTCTTCATACACCACTGTCTTGTGGTCCAAACTAGTTTCAATGAAATGAAATAAACACGGATTCTTTTTCCTCTTGCATGCTCCACTCCACCACTCATAATAATTATCTAGAGTGACATCATTAATAAGACCTAATTGATGTTTACACATTCTTCCTCATCTCATTATTCAAACTTTAATTAATCAAATCGTCCCCACTATTATATTCTTAGACAGCTAATTACACCTTTAATATTATTATTATTATTTGAGTTTCATTTTTATTTATACATTAAGTTTGAGGTTTAGAATTCAACAATATTTAATATATATGGTATAACCACCGTCCAATTTGGCTTGATGATAAATAAATCTTATTCAGTCTAATAGTATCTAAATTCAAATCGTCGTACCGTAGATGATATATCAATTAATAATAATAATTAATAAACACAGTATAAGACTAGCTTAATATAAATAAATCTTTTTCTGTATTTTCATTGTGTTAATTTTATGTATATAAGACAAGATCACGAGGTTGGTTTGGTGGTTTGTCCATCACATGCACCTACTTCATAAGATTGTGAGTTTGAGTCTGTCCCTCCTTCCTAAAAACTTGAATTATTATAATATATCAAAAAAAAAAATTGATATATATATAAGGACGGATTTAGACAAAGTCGATTACTTTATGCAATTTTTCCTGAGGCTCTATTGAAAATCAAGGTCCAAAATGTACTATTCCAACATCTATGTTATAATTTAAAAGTTAACTCTACAAATGAGTATATATAACTTAAAATTTTCAAATTTATAAGATAAAGTTTTACATTAATAGATATTTTATACAAGTAATGGTATATATTAATTATAATTTAACTTATGACATTTTATATTATAAATTCTATGAAAAATAATTTATAATTATTTGGAGTGATTTACATGAGTGAACACTGTAATGCCACGGAATTGGGAAGATGCTATACATTTTGTTGACCGGGCCCAGACGTCGGCTCTTCTGCTGACTCCGCAGCTGCTTTCACCTACACGTGAGTACGTGAATCATCACTATCTTCCCTAATCTCTATCACATTTAGAGATGAATGTTTAGATAATGGAAATGAATATAGGTCTTCTTATTCCCATTCCCATCCCCATTTTCTAGATCCTTCTTTCATCCATCTCCATTTTTCCATTTAGAGAAAATGGGGATGAAGAATTTTAGGGGACCTATATCCATCCCATCGTCAATTCTCCATTTTTTTCATTTTTTCCCACTTTCCCATTTTTCCTGTTCCCTCATTTCCCCATTTGACTAAAATTTGCAAATTAAACTAAAAAATCAAACATTTCATTATAAATACAAAATAAAATTCATTAGTGCATTTTATATAAAATGTGTATATATACTTAGGGAGTTAGGGTTTTCAAAAAATAAAAAATATATATATATTATATTTATATATGTTTGGAGAAATGAGGAAATGGAGATCCCCCATTTCAATATAATTGTGGGGAAAATGGGAAAATGGGGATGGGGATGGGGATAGGGAGGGGTACCCCTCATCTCCATTTCAATTTGGGGATGATTTTCATCCCAATAACCCCCCCCCCCCCAAAAAAAAAAAAAAAAAATCCCCATTTAAATTTAGGGATGCAGGGAATTTGAGCCCCGGGTAAAAATATGAATCTCTAATCAAATTCTTTTTATTTTTTTATTATTTTTTTCCGAAGATATTACTTGAGCCATGGTTCATGGACTCATGGTCATGCACCTTTTTTACATGAAGATATCTCATTATGTATTCTATCAAAAAAGAGAGAAAAAAAAAATGTCTCATTATATTGTACATCTTTAAGACAAGATACTACACTTACAAAAACAATTCATATTTATTTTTATTTTAAAAATATATATATTATAGTAATTTGAAACCATGTATTTCTGAAAATACATAGTTCAAATAATATAATACCCGTAACATAGTTCAAATTAAAAACCTCCCATCACATTTGAAAAATTATTGGATGTACAATTATAAATGTTTTTATTTTAGAAATCTTCTTTACGAAGTAACACAGTTAGTATTTTATTTGTATCGACTAGATTTGACTATTAGAAAATCTAACATGTCCATAGTTAAACTTCAATCGTTTGACTTGATCATTATTCCCTTATAGTATTCTTTTACCAAATAAACTAATAAAATGATATAAAAAGTGAAAATGTTAATTTGCATGTGAAAAGATATTTTGTAGACAATTTTATTCCTAAAAATAATAAAATTACAAATTACAAATGAACCAAAAGATTTTTTATTTTTTTAGGGCAGAAGAAACCATTTATTTCTAAAAGTACATAGTTCAAATAATATAATATCGGTAAGTTATATGATGGTGAACTTTCTTGAAAATTTAAAGAAAAAATGTCGAAGTACTCGATGAATAAATATAATTTTTTAATTTACTTTTTGAATAGACACATGTTAATTTTTTTATTTATGAAAAATAATGTGGATTGACTCTCAACAATTGCGGCTGCTAAGAAAGTCGGCACCGGCTCTATTTGCTACAGCATTGTAATTGGGAATTGCTTTCTTTTGTGCAAAATGTTGTTTGCTAATTGCATTATTGAAATGAAAAAGTGTTTATTGTTTTTTTTTTTTTTAGGAAAATAACAAATTATGTGGGTGTGTGTGGGACATTGGGAGATTTTTGTTAAAAAAAAAAAACAAAAATTTGTAGTTGCTTGTTTCCGGACAGTGGATGAAGGAGTGGACCATCACGGCCCCAAAAAAGGCTCACCAACCTCACTTCACTTGCTTTTTTTTTTTTTTTTTTTTTGTTGTTGTTGTTGTTATTATTATTATATGAATCTTTTTCATCCCACTAATCCACTATTAATATCTTTGTTTATCAATATCGATCAGAATAGTTGGTAGGCAAATTCATAAAGAAATATTTACCTTAAAATGTTCCATTAAAAAAGGATCATGCTAATAATACAACTGTAATCCATATATGTTAGGTCAGTTTGCTCTTAAGAATTTTCAAATTGTCAACAAATTCAAACTATACTATAAATTATTGAGTATTGGTTATATTTAATTTGAATACAATCCATTTATGATCAAGCATAAATAAGTTTATAAGAAAATGATTAAAATAGAAAAAAAAAATATATATATATATATATATATATATGAACTCTTACAATTATGTGTTTGATGATATTTTGTATTATTCTATATTAAGTTATACAATGCTAGGATATGATTTTTGTTCCTCAATATTTTATTAACTAATAAAATTGATGTATTTTTAGAATAAAAATATATATTTATATTTTATTTTTAAAAATAATAACTTTTATATAATTAATATTTTTATTACATAAATTATCATTCATGTAACAAATATCAATAATATTCTATGGTTATTTTTATTGTTTTATTTAACTTATATAATTTTTAGATATATAATATTGGAATAACATTTTATTTTTATTTTATTTTATTAAATTTAAATAATATTTATTCAATTTAATTTAATTTTAATTTTAATTTTATAATAAAATTATATTATTTCTATATTATATTTAAAATTATTATTAAACATCAATATTATTATTATTAAATATATTATTATTAGGCTTATTGGCATAGATCCCCCTGAACTGTTCACGAATTTGTACTTTGGCCCCCCAAACCTTCTTTTTCATCACTAAACCCCATGAGCTCTTCTTTTTCTTACACTTTGGTCCAAATCCTCTTGCCGTCCATTTTTCTGTCATGGAAAATTACACCAAGTTTCCCTGATTATATACATAATTGTATCAAACCGAAAACAATATAATAATATAACCCAAATACCCTTCTGACCAAATTTTAAAAATAAAAATAAAAATTTAAAATTGAAATAATGGTTAAATAATTAAAAATATCCATAAATATAAAACCCAAATGAATATTTAAATTATTTAAGAGGAATTATCATTTAAATTAACTTTTTTTTTATTTAAATATCCCTAAATATCACTTGTTCATTTACAATAACAAGGGTATTAATAATGTAAAAAAAAAATTAAAAATTAAATAATAATAATAATAATAATAATAATAATAATAATAATAATATATCAAAAATAATAATTTTTTTTAAAAGATAGATATTTAGCTTGATCTCCATCATCCATCTCAAATATTCATGATGGTGATCAAATTACAAAATAATAATAATAATTGAAAAAACAAATAAAAATATTTGAAGGGTGTAGAGATCCAGGATCTCCACCATCCATCTCAAGAACAGTATAGTCAACGGATTTTGATTCACCATTCAATCTGGATCTAAACTAAGGATGGAAAAAATCCTCGACCCGCCAGTTTGGGGTAGGTCAGGGATTCGTGAATCAAAAATAATATTACTATTATTGTTTTTTAATATTATTATTATTTTTTTATTATTTTTATTTTTTTAATTTATTATTATTACTATTATAATTATTTTTATTATCATTATTGTTATTATTATTTGGTTTATCATTTCTCTCCCTTTTGTATTAGCTAATACAACCTCCACCCTTTGTATGAGTTAATACAATATTCATTGTATTAGAGCAATTAAAATGTATTAGCTAATACAATATAATGCATATTAAAAAACAAACAAACATTATATTGTATTATTATAATACATTTTAAAAACCTTAGTACGATACAATACAACCTACCAAACATGCCATATATTCATAATATCAGGATTTCAACATTGGTTGTGTTGCTTCAGTTTGAAGTCTCCAACATGACAACGACCAAGGAAATGGGTCATTGGTCTTGAACATAAGACTATTTTTTTTTTTTTTTTTAAATATTACAATAATTGGGTATTATAGAGGAGGAGAATAGACTTGAATCAACAACCTTATAATGTATGTGTAAAAGGAAAACCACTAGACCAATATCATTTTGTCTTACCTCAAGGGCGTAGCTCAGCTGGTAGATGAATGAGCTTGAGACTTAGATAAATGATTCTAAAGTCAACGGCTTGAATCTTACCAATATCAAAAGGTTTAAATATATATATATATAGTATAGATATTTGGATAGATAAATACTTTATAAAAAATTTAAAAAAAAAAAAAAAAAACATCATTTTGTCTTGAGCATGAGACTTGCAGTATTGATTTTAAGACGAGGTCGGTTTTAAAAATTGAAATAAATGATTCTAAAATTTTAAAAATCGCGTTATCAACCAGAAGTATTTTGGTGGCGAAGGGTGTTAATTTAATCGGACCATGTTTGAGGTTAAATTAAAAAATATATATATATAAATAAATAAATAAATTGTGTTGTTGTAAATTGAATGTAGAAAAATAAATGCGGCAATAGATCCAGAAATACAAGTCTAGGTCTAGAATGAGCGTAATAAGAGAAAGGTTAATTTCACTAACTTATCCTTGATTTATTAAATTTAGTAAGATTTTAAAACAATGTCATAAATTAACACAAAAGCCTCTTGTCATCAAGTCAATCCGTTAACTTTAACGGATGACTAACTTTGACCCTTAGAAAACCAAATATACCCTTATCACATTATCCCAAATATAAAATATTTTTTAATTTAAAATTTAAAATCAAAATTAAAGATAATAATAGTAATCTACTAATGATGGATTTCCACCGACGAAAGAAACAAGAGATCTTTATCAATCTTCTCCTATAGAAAGAGATCATCACTAGAGGAGATTGGCATTTTCCATTTAGTAAAGGAGGCTCATTCGCGAACTAATGATGTTTTTACAAATTAATTATTTTGTTTTTTTTTTTAATTTGATTTTTCACTTTTTTAATTAAAAAATATTTTATGTTTGCGATGATGTGTCAGGGATTTAGTTTTTCACGGGTCAAGGTTAGTCAACCGTTAAAGTTAATGGATTGACTTGATAGTAAAGAGTGTCTGTGTTAATTTAGAGAAGCTTTTTAAAATCTTATTAGATTCAATAAAATAAGGGTAGGTTAGTGCAATTAACTCAAAGAAAAAAGATTGAGATGTCTCTTCTCTTAGAGCATCTCCAATGCTATTATGCATTTGGAGAAAATGGAGTGTCACATAGGATAAATATTAAAAACGTTAGAAAAACTCTCTTCAACGCTATTATCTAAGTTGAATATGGAGATGATGTGGCCAAAAAAAAGTTAGAGAATATGGAGTTGAGTTTCTAATTCTAGAAACTCTCCTAGAAATGCTGACTATGATTTCTAACTCTCTCCACCAATAAGATTAAAACTTTCAACTTTTTCCACCAATGAGATTAAACCTTATTTAATTGTAAAATAAAAGAGGAGAGAGAATATAATAATTGTTTTATTATGATTGGACATAAAATAGATGCATATTTGACTTTAGATAATTGCATTGGAGATGTGAATATGCATTTCTTTAATTTTTTTTTTTCAAAAGTGGGTCCATAATAAATAGAAATGCTGATGTGACACTACTTAAAAACTCAAAAATACATATTTACATCGGAGATGCTCTTACAAAACGGTAAACGGGAGGGCCCAGGTAGCTCGCAGATCGAGGTCCCCTAGAAATGAGTAATTAAATCCATTGGATTGGAGTATTGGAGTCGCTTTTAATTATTAAAATCATACCAATTCCAATTCCATTTCCAAGTCTGCACTCTGCCTTTCTCTGCCAAGTGCCAACCCTCCTACTACCGTACGCCATCACATCCTTAATCAATAATCATACAGTAACTACAATACTCCACATCATACCTTAACCTACCCTCTCCTACAGTCCTACAGCTATTGGTTCATCAAGCAGAGGAGTGGCGTGGTGTGATCCATGAGAAAAACTTGAGTGAATCCGATATATCAAACTGAAATCCGATAGTGGTGCATCGGATATACTCACTACGTAACATGTATTATTCCAATTTTTTTTCGTACATATCATTTTTTCTCTCCAACTTTCTCTATCTATCAGACTCTCTCTCCCATCTTCTCACATCTCGAATAGATCTGTCATCAATGCCCCTTTTATGACGATGGTTGACTTTGACGATAGTCAGATCTAGAAGATGGGACGGCGTGATCGGTTTTGTCGGATTCACGATAGATCAATGCAGAACTTACGATAAAAGTTAAGCGATAGTTTGGGTTTGGCTTCGGTTTTCTCTCCACAGCTTGAATCTAAAAACGGATAGAGATGGCAATGGGTCTGGTTCGGGTGGATTATGAGAAATCTACCCCCGAAAAATTTTGAAGTCCACACCTGCCCGCAAACCAGTGAAAAGTTAGCAGGTTCGAGTTCGGGTGCAAACCCACGAGTTATAGCTGCACACATACCCGAACCCAACCCAACCCACGAACTTACCAATTTCAACACTATAAAAAAATCTCACCGAGGTTTAAATAAAAATAAAAAATCACGTCTAAACCAATTTCAACACCTTAAAAAATCAAACAAATCTCATAAAAAATATATATATATATCATAAACATATATTTTCCATAAAAAAAAAAAAAAAAAAAAAAATCAAATATGAATAGATGCAGATAACATATATTTTCCATAAAAAAAATATAGAAAAAGAATAGATGAAGAAACATATCAGGAATCAAACCAATATTATATTAACTATATATAAAAGAGTAAAGTTGCTGTGAACGGAGATGACAAAGGCATCAGCTGGATGGTAGACGACTAGACAAGCGCAACGTTGACTGCCGTGAATGTAGGACATTAAAATGAAATCAATATCGATGGGAAACTAACAAGAGAGAAGAGATTATAGATAGAGATAAGAAATTGAGAACGGTTATGAAAAAAATGAAAAGCGAAGGAAGAGGAGATACGTTAGACTGTTAGGATTTTAGTGTTTTACTAAAAACTATGTCATTTTGAGTAAAAAAATTATTACTCAAAACAACATAGTTTTGAATAATTGAATACCTGTTTTTTTTTTAAATCCAGTGAGTTTGGGTGCGGGTTTTTTTTTAATCAAATCCACACCCAAATCCAAACCTACTACAGGTTCAAAATTATAACCTAAATCCGTCCACGGGTTGTAAAATCATCACCCAAACCCAATCCTTGAGGGTTGGGTTCGGGTAGGTACGGGTCAAATTGTCATCTCTAAAAACGGATACTTGGGTTATAATGGTTGGCACCCGATAAACTTTTCCCTAACGGTTTTGTCGGTCAACTCATTGGTGATGATGTCGACAGCGATAATTCATCAAACTTCAAACGACAGATTGACCATCAAAACGATTTCGTTTGATGATAACCCTTTTGAAAGATCGAAATGTTGGTACTTCCACACATTTTGACTTTTGAGAGGGAGTGACGGTTCGATAGATGGAAAAGATGAAGAGAGAAAAAAAAATGAGTTTAAGAAATAAACAAAACTGAAGTGACACGTGTCATTCAATGAATGCATCGGATGCACCTCCAATGTGGTGTATCGAATGCATCCAAGTTTTTCTTGTGGTCCACACTCCACAGATAAAAAAGCTGTGTACTCAAGTTAAGCTTTCATCACACGGTATCAGTATGACAGTATCAGTTTCAGAATCATATTAACGTCTCGATCGCAAGCACTGTATTATTTTTAATGATTATGGAGCTCGCATGGAGTTTAAAATCAACCCCTATTTGCCTATACTTTTTTGTTTTTTACATTAAATTAAAATCATTAATTACTATCATATATACTAGACCACCTCTAGGCTCTAGGCTTTGACAATATCACGCTAACGTTTCAACAGGATCTTATCATAAAAAAAGTCATCGAAAGTTTATAATCTATTCCTTGACGTTTTGTGAATGCAATTTTTTTTTGGTTAGGTTTTTATTTGTATTCCTAAGAGCATTTACGATAGTTGTATCTAAAAACAAGACTCATTTGTTACCAGATCATTAAAAATGAGTCTTATCATTTGGATTTCTTTTCCCTACAATGGGACTAAATTGAAAAAGTAAAAAGGGATCCACTTTTTTAACTTTTTTCCAAACAATAATTACTCTTCTTTAAAATATTATATATATATATATATATATTAATAAATAAATTATATAATATATTTTAAATATCAACATTATCGATAATTATTTAACAAATTATAATTAATTTAAAATTAAAAAATTATTAATTTAAAATTATCACAACAGAATTACATCAACAATAAAAATAAATATTTAAAACAAAATATTATATACGATTAGACATGGCGCTGATTCCAGTTCGGTTCCGATTTCGGTTCAATTCCAAACCTTCAAAACCGGTTCCGATACCATTTTTGAAGGTTCGGTTTTGGTTCCGGTTTCGGTTTTGAAGGTTTGGTTCCGGTCAGGTTTCGACGGTTATGACGATTTGGGTCTGGCGATTCCGACGGTTCTGTTTCAGTTTCGGTTCCAGTCAGATTTTCGACGGTTCAATTTCGGTTCCACTTCTGACAATTTCGTCGGTTCTGACGGTTTAGTTCCGGTTCCAGTTCCGACGATTTTATAATTGAAATTAAAATTATTTATATTTTTTTCATTATATATAGTTATTGAAATTAATAATAATATATTTAAGTTATAATAATTAAAAATATATATATATTAAATTTATTTATATTTTTTCATTATATATAAATTATATAATATATTTAAAATATCAACACTATCAATAATATATATAATTATTGAAACTAATAATTATATATTTTAATTTAAATTATATATATAAGCCCAACCCAAATCCAATGATTGAGAGGTGTTGGGAACCCAACTCAATCATTGGGTAAGACCTAAATTGGGTTCCAAATTATCAAATTTGGAATTCAGTTTGGGTCTTGTTGAATGGAGCCCACTTTTGAATCCCTTTTTTTGGGTTCATTTTCTCACCATTGTGGCAAACATTGGATCTAAACAAAATGGGTCTCTTTTGACATCCATTGTGGATGCTCTAAGAGAACCAAACAAGACTAAGCTGATGTGTTACTTTTTGGAGACGTGTGATGACGGTTGAAAGTGGTGTTTAAGGGAAGTTGAAGATCAAAGAAGAACTGAAGAAACGGAATCTGGCGCGGACCACGGTGTGAACAAGCACGTGGATCGCGGCACACTGAGCGGTTGATTCCAGAAATCAAGTGATGTGCAGACCGTGGTGGAGGCAAGAGGCAAAGACGAGGTATCCGAAGCGGTTAGGACCATAATTGTTCTATGGTGTAGGAATCGGGGTGCACAACGCGACCTAGAGCGATAGAGACGATATATTTCGCTAAGATCGGGAATGTTGCACGAAATAGGAAAGGTTCTCTTTCTAGAAGTTCTTGTGGTTGAAGGAAAAAGATTTACTCTTTACAAGAAGACTTATCATAAAAGGAAATAGTATTTATGTGGAACAAGTAAGTTTTGTACGTTTAAGAGTAGGATTTCCTTTTATCTTAAACTCCCTATAACTAGTATAAATAGACCTAATATCTCTATTATTAGATTTAAGGTTGTGGAGCAAAAAGAACATCATGTAACATTAGAGAAAATCAGAGAGTGTGGTGAGATCCGGGAAGACCCATTAGAATATCCGGGGAGAGATCCAAAGAAATATTGGTGGATCAAGTTAAAAATCTGTATGTGATATTTAGGGGAGACCTAGAGGATATTGGGGAGGTACTCGGTGAGGATCTTGTGAGTGTGGTTTGGGGTTGAGGTGAGAGAGAGAATCTTAGAATATATGGTTGTAACAATTTATCATATAGTGGAACTTTCTTTATCGTCCCGTGGTTTTTTACCCAATTTAGGTTTTCCATGTATATCTTTGTTGTGATTGTTTTACTTTCTCTCATCTATTTTTTCTGTATTAATTACTATGAGTTATGGACGAATATTAAGCATGTCGTTTCAACGTTCATCGGTTCGAATCCCTAACATTTTTATTTTTTGTTATTCAAAAATGAAAAATTAATAATAATATACTCGTTAATCATGTTTTAAAAAATATATAAAACGAGAGAAAATAAAAAACAGAAAACATGTTTTTCATTTTATTGAAAAAAATAAAAAGAGGATTTCCACATTTTCATTGTATTGAATTTTTGTTTTATTTTTATTTTTACTAGTTAGGTAAGTGAGATAAAAAAAAATTTATTAAATGGATTGCATTTTTTAATTAATAATAAATATATTTTTCTTAAGGTGACTAAAATATATTATCATAATCTTTAGGAAAAAAAATGAAAAATATATAAATCAATATTACTTGATTGTATTAATTAAAATATATATCTTTTTACATTTTTATTCAATAAAATTAATTTAATTATACACCCTACTTTTATAATATTTTCAAAATAATTATATTAAATTTATATTATAATATTATTACTTAATATATATATATATATATTCATAATATTATTTCGATTAGTAATTTGTTATGGAACATGTTTTCAGATTTTAAAAATAGAAAATCAACATCTTATTTTTAAATGAAAATTTATAATACATAAAACAAAAATAGAAAATATTACCAAACATTCTCTTATTATTATTATTATTATTATTATTATTATTATTATTATTTATTTATTTATTTTTGAAATATATTACCGGTACTTTTAACATTTATGACAATTCATTTCTAAAATACTTTAAATGAATTTAAATGTTATTGTTAATTGTGTAATTTATTTTAAATATGATTCAAATAAATTTAAATTCGTATTAAAAGAAATTGATTAATTCACTAATGTACTTTATAGTTAATATTTCATAAATAGAAAATAATGTGGAAAAATATGAAAGCCTGTAGTAAAGGCATTGAAATTATAATATGTGTAATTGTAACTTTTAAGATATAATAAGGGTGTGAGATCCAAATACGAGACAAGATGAGGTTGTTTATTAGTATACCTATCATTTCTACACCATAATGGTTCAACTTGACCTTGTTTTAAAAGAAATTTTGATCTTCTTTATATCTAATTTTATCTTTATCTAAATCAATGGTAATGATTAATTTTGTCATTTGGTTAAGTAAATACAGAAAACCTAATATAAATAATTAAGCCTATTAATTTATTATATTAATTATATAATAAGAAATTATAAAATTGAGAATACAGTAAAAATAAGTGTAACGAGGAGAGGATCCGTATTCTAAATAAAAATCCTAATATTTTTTTTAAAATAATAATAATAATACATGAGATGTTATATTTTGTTTTATTTTTGGGATCGTAACTAAATAAATAAATATTAATTGGGATTTGGGGCGCTCATGCATGAATCATCACATCACCATTTACCATCTCTCCATCTTTCATCAATTCATTCAGTCCACTAAACAGTAAACAGCCGAGTCTCAATCAGATTACAAATTCCATCCTCCACCACGTCATCCCCAAATAACCTTACAGCCTGGCAAACCATCTTCACATTTCCTAACCGATAAAATATTCCCACGTGGCACTTCTTTAACGTCGACACCCTCCCTCTTCTACAGCTGTCTCCATATTTCTCCCCATTCAAATCCTCCCTATAAATATCCTCCCAACTCTTTCTACACACTTCAGTCTCTCTCTCTCTCTCTCTCTCTCTCTCTATACTTTTAAATTTTTAACAAATCTCTTTGCTGTTGTTCCTCATGGCACACATTTACCACTTTGCCATTCTCTTTCTCTTCTGTTTCATCTCTCCCTCGCTTTCCACTCCCAGAAAACTCACCGCTTTGGTTCAAGAGCAACCCCTTGTCTTGAAGTATCATAACGGTGTCCTTCTTAAAGGAAACGTCACCGTTAATCTTGTCTGGTACGGCAAGTTCACTCCAATCCAACGCTCCATAATCGTCGATTTCATCCATTCCTTGAACACTAACAGAGATCCACAGCCCTCTGCTTCCTCATGGTGGAAAACCACCGAGAAATACCACGGTGGCTCTTCCAACCTCGTCGTACGGGCCCAACTCCTCCGTGAAAACTACCCTCTCGGCAAGTCTCTCAAGACCTCTCACCTGAAGGCTCTAGCTAAGAAGCTAACCGTTATCACTCCTGCGTCATCTATCACCGTCGTTTTAACGGCGAAAGACGTTGCTGTTGACGGATTCTGTATGAGTAGGTGTGGAACTCACGGGTCTCCTTTACCCGGACGCGGGTCAGCCCGTGGGACATATGTCTGGATCGGAAACTCCGAGACTCAGTGTCCAGGTCAATGCGCTTGGCCTTTCCACCAACCCATTTACGGCCCACAAACACCGCCGTTAGTGGCTCCTAACGGAGACGTTGGAGTTGACGGGATGATCATAAACTTGGCGACTCTTTTGGCTAACACAGTTACTAACCCGTTTAATAACGGGTACTTCCAAGGCCCAGCTACCGCACCGCTTGAGGCGGTTTCAGCTTGTACGGGGATATTCGGGTCGGGCTCATACCCGGGATATCCGGGTTCGGTTCTGGTAGATAAGGTTAGTGGAGCAAGCTACAACGCACACGGGGCAAACGGGAGGAAGTATCTGTTGCCGGCAATGTGGGACCCGCAGACATCTACGTGTAAGACACTTGTGTGATGAGATGGAAATCGTGATACGTGGTAGAATCTGTGTGGAGATGTGGAGAAACGTGGCACGAATGAGTACGGTTGTAGATAGACATGGGAAAAAAGAGGTGGGGTTTTCGTTTTGTCGTTATGCGTGACGTGTAAAATATATCGGGGTAAAAAAGAAAAATGTGAAAAATGTGAAATGGAAAAATAATAAATAAAAATGATATATAAAGTTGGATGAATCATGAATGGGTATCGGCAATGATGAGAATAAAGTGATAAAGTGGGCCAGGGGCAGGGAGACAATAATGACTGGTTTAGAGTAATGATTACATAGATTCATGTATGTCTTAAGTGTTTTACATTTGTTTGTTAGTTCTCTCAAAGTGGGAGGAGTCATTACCTCCAAAAAGTTGATTAAGCTAATCCACTTTTGAGTTTTAAACTAATTACAAACAAAAACAAATATTGGATGAGGAGGGAGGTCGGTAGTAATCCTCTCGAACTTATATTACGAGGATGTAAGTTTGAATATATATATATATATTTTAATCTCAAATTTATGTAATAATTTAATATTTAAAAAAAAAATCATTCTAGTCTCTCTTTTTTCCCCTTTTGAAATCAATTCTGGGTGTGTTTTAATTCTTTGAAAGTTGAAGTTGAACTATAGATGATTATCATATACAAAAATTGTACTAATATTTCCAATGGACATAAGGCTTATGGCTTACGTCGGTGGCCTCCGTTGCATTTATGAAGTGCACCGGCCTTAGGTCTCCTTAAAGTAGAAGAGCCTACATCATAATTTGGGACATTTAGGAAGTGCACCGGCCTAAGATCTCCTTAAAGTAGAAGAGCCTACGTCATAATTTGAGGCAGTGAGGGTCTGTGTTCGTGCGACCCCTCTTAATATATATATATATATTTTTTTTTTTTTTCTCTTCGATGTTATGATATAATCTGTATCAATGCGTTATATGTGGACTATAGATTATGGAAAAGTTTTAACAAATGTATACATTTTGAGTCAAAATATGTAAATCTAATAGTCCATATCTAACGCATCGATGAAATTATTTTATGACGTACTTATTTGAAAATTTTCATATCTATATATTTAAATGGTGAGATTTACACTAGAAGACGAAAATGCGTTTACTACAATAAGGATATCTGAACCCTTGGCTAAGGGGTAAAACAGTCTTTTAATTCTTAAATAATAGATAAAATTGGTTGTCCAATCACACATAGGCACATCATCTTTAACCTTTTAAATTAATAAGAGCAAATTGTATAAACCTACCTGAGGTATAACATAAAAGCTTAATATTCAACCTTTAGGGGCAGTTTGGTATGGGGTAATAAAAAAAATCTGATTTCTAGGAAAGTGATTCCCAGTAATGTGATACCTAGGGAACTTGTAAAACTGTGTTTGGTTGTGTATGGGAATATTATATCGGATTCCTGAGAATATCATGTTTGGTTGTATATTGGAATCTTTGTCTTTAAAATAAAAACATGCCAACATTTATTTTAAAAGTGATTAAAAAATTTATAAATAAGATAAAGTGATTTTTTTTAAAAAATAAAACTTAAAATAAATTTTGTTATATGGATTTCTACAGTAAAAAGATAAATTAAAAGATAATTTATTATTATTATTATTATTAATTTTGTTGTATGGATCTTCACCATAGAAATTAAACTTAAAATAAAAAAAATGAAAAAAATGAAAAAAAAAAAAAAACTGAGAAATAATTTTTTTTTAAATACAGATCTGGGTTGGAAGCCTAGATTCGGTCAAACTCCCATAATATATATATATAATAATATATGGTCCACATATAATAATAATCTACCATAAAATAAAATCAATAATCTGTCAATTTGGTTTCAGATCCTCTTTGTAGATCAAAAAAGAAGAAAAAAAAAGCCATCTCTCCATCTTCATCATCGTCAACATCTTCCTATGGCCTCTCTCCAGCGTCAACATCTTCCTCGTCATCGTTACCTTCGGCTGTCATCGTCGTTGTCGATGGTCAGATTGATGCTCGTCGATCTTGGCTTAATGAAGATGAGGTTGGTATTGTTCTGAAAATTTGGTGTTAATTATAATTAATAAATCTAAAAATTGATGAAAGTAGGTTTTGAAGATGCACAGTTGTTTTGAAATCATGAAGAACAAAGAAGAAAATAAAATTTTTTTTTTATGAGGTAGGTCCCACGGTGGAAATCAGATGGAGGGGCATCTGAAACCCACCTGTTGGGGTGGGAATCACATTCTCTGGAATCTGAAATTGCAATCCTCATAACAAATATAGGAATCCTATCAGATTCCTATTCCCATGCCAAGATGCCCCCATACCAAATGACCCCTTAGTGTTAATTGCACAAACTTATCCTCATGTGTTAGTCAACAACCCTTTACACTATTTAAGAGGTCGTGGGTTCGAGTCATATCTCTCCCCCTCTCTCTTCTCCCATCCCTAAATATTGTAATAGTTTAAAAAAGAGATTTAGAACCCAAAAATTCAGAAAAGAATTCGAACCAACCCAATGAAAACAGTAGCTAAGATGCACACAAACTTGCAATAAGGTACTCAACTATTTACCAATTTAGAACTAACAAAAGCGAGAATTGCTACATGCTCATTGTAACAAAAACAGACCGACGATTCAATTACGTAAAATTAACTTAAATAACTCTTGTAGTACAATTATATTTAACTTAAGTCAGTTTCATTTGCATATATTTTGTATTAAACTCCTACTAACCCATCATTTTGTTATGGAACTCATAAATATGCACCTAGTCATTTATTTGCACTATCTACAACACAACATCAAGTGGCACTAACTAATGGGTGCAAAATTGCCAAAGAGCCAAACATAAGATCAAAAGAAATTCATTTTTGATCTATGTTAAGAGTCCTAGGAAGAAAGATAAGTCAAACCTGGAATATACTCTCAAGACAACATTTTAGAACATTCCATGGAATAAGATAACTATCCACCTTCCATGACTCATCATCAAAAGACCAAACTTCACTAGCTACAGATGGTTTCACTCGGAGAAGAACATCTACAGGAAGCTTATGAATAATCATTCCTCAAAGGCCACAAGGTCACCTCATCAGAATACAAAAATTTCTCTTCAAAGAATGTAAACCGCAGTTTCAAGGCCTTTTTGGCATGTGAAAGAGCCTAAATATTATCATAACATATTAATTAATTGAATGATGATAAAAGAAAATTTCTTCAAGAAAAGTAGTCAAATAACCAATTAAGCAGATTTTAAGAGTTTCTGATAATAGAGCAAAAAGAATTGAACTAACAAAAGAAAAAATCAGTGTAGTTATGCTAGTGGTGATCCCAAATTTATCTTATAATTCCACTCCCTTTATTAAGGGAAAAGAAACTAAGGAAGAATAATACATTATCCTTTTGCGATGTGTTCACATCTAATGAGTTAAAATGTTCAAAATCGACTACAACTAGAAATTGTAAAGATTATCGAAATATGGTCAAATGCTGGAAGTCAGTTCCCAAGATGTTGGTAGAAGCGTGGGTTTAGGTAACACATGAAAGCCTCTAATTGTCTTTACTATATTTTATTTATAAAAACAAAATGTTTAAAAAATAAATGACATTGAAGAGTATTGAACAATAGTTTATAACCCTTGTCCAAGTAAATATATTTTACTTTACATTTTCCTCATTTTTATATAAATTAGGCCACTCTCCACTTTTCATATTTATCCGATGTGAGATATGAGATTTTTTTATTTTTCTATTCTAGTTGTTTTGTTTTTCTTTGTTGTTAATATATATACAAACATATAAAATTACAAGTTCTTTTAACATTTGCCCGATTGTAAGAGCAGCTCTATAAACAAGGAGTTTGAATCAAATTATAAATTTACACGACTCAGTCATAAACTAGCAGTGTCTCCATACCAGATGAAGTGACTTCATAACATGGTAAGTGTGTATAAAGGTCAACTACAATCTATTTAATTGATTTCAACTTCAGATATAAGAAAATCACAAGTTCAAGTTAAAAGATGTCATATCAAAATGGCAATATACAGAATTCAGGTGGACATATATTCTATTAGACTATTAGAAACCAATCCAAACTATAGAGAACACAAAGAGGACTACAACAGATACTAACAGGTTAGAATGTTAGGTTACAATCTTTCAAGAATAAATAATAAATACTTAATAAGATATGATTTTGTAATTGGTATATATAATGTTTACCTCTACCATTAGGATCTGCTTCGTGATCTAGTAGGAGAAGCACACAATTCTCATTCCCTTGTGATGCTGCTATATGCTATTTCACATCCAACAATTAAAACAACATTAGTATTCATTTGCTATAACAATATACATCTGCAAAAAGAAATAATTGAAATATTTGTTAAAAATACATAATATGACTTCATATCCCATATCCTATATTGGATAAACAGAGAAGTGAATGAGATGCGTAACCTATATAAAAAGGAAGATAAGGGAAGGGAAAACATAATTATTTGGACAAGGGTTATGGTATGACTCAATAATCTACAGTGGAAATGGTGGAAAGTATCACCTTTTCCAACTCATTTGGTGACTCTATGACCGGTTTAATAACTTAAGTTTAAAAGACACATATTATGGTGAACTACCAAAATTGCCCTTAGATAATCATTTATGTTATTGTGTTTGTCTGGTTCTCTCTCCACACTTCCAACAAAAACGATAACGGGGTTAGTCTCTCTCTCTCTCTCTCTCTCTCTCTCTCTATCTCTCTCTCAATACAAATAGAAGTTCAAGATCCAAACAACTGGACGTGCTTCATTACAACAAGGTAATATTTCGTGTAAATACTTCTTTTCATTTGTTCACATTTTCATTGTGACAATTGTGGATCTCCGAGACTTTGTCACCTTTTTCCGAGCCTTTTTAAAAATCACTAATCGAGCATTTTCATGTCTTGTCCGAGCCTTTTCATGTCTTGTCCGAGCCTTTTTATGTCTGCTCCGAGCCTTTTCAAAAATCAGTAATTGAGCCTTTTGAAGTCTTCTCCGAGCTTTTTCATGTCTTGTCCGAGCCTTTTCAAGTCTTCTCCGAGCCTTTTGAAGTTTTCTCCGAGACTTTTAAAAAATAACTATTCGAGCATTTTCAAGTCTTCTTCGAGCATTTTCAAGTCTTCTCCGAGCTTTTTGATGTCTTCTCCGAGACTTTTCAAAAATCACTAATCGAGTCTTTTCAAGTCTTATCCGAGCTTTTTCATGTCTTGTTCGAGCCTTTTGAAGTCTTCTCCGAGACTTTTAAAAAATAACTATTCGAGCATTTTCAAGTCTTCTCTGAGACTTTTCAAAAATCAGTAATCGAGCCTTTTCAAGTCTTGTCCGAGCTTTTTCATGTCTTGTCCGAGCATTTTCAAGTCTTCTCCGAGACTTTTAAAAAATAACTATTCGAGCATTTTCAAGTCTTCTCCGAGCTTTTTCATGTCTTCTCCGAGACTTTTCAAAAATCACTAATCGAGCCTTTTCAAGTCTTCTCCAAGCCTTTTCAAGTCTTTTCCGAGCTTTTTCATGTCTTCTCCGAGACTTTTCAAAAATCACTAATCGAGCCTTTCCAAGTCATCTCCGAGCCTTTTCATGTCTTCTCAAAAATCACTAATCGAGACTTTTCATGTCTTCTCCGAGCCTTTTCATATCATCTCCGAGACTTTTCAAAAATCAGTAATCGAGCCTTTTCAAGTCTTCTCCGAGACGTTTCAAGTCATCTCCGAGACTTTTCAAATAATCACTAATCGAGCCTTGTTAGGTCTTCTCCGAGACTTTTTATTGAATTACTAATCGAGTCTTTTAAAGACTTTTTCGAGACCAAAAATGTCTTTTTTGAAACTTTCATGTATTTTTCGAGACTTTGCTAGTGTTCTCCGAGCCTTTTAAATATCCTCACCCGAGCCTTTGTAAATGTAATTTATGAAAATATTTTGTACTCCTGAGTTTTTATTAATAGTTTTGATTAATTTGACAGCATCATGAATCGGGTTAGAATAGTAATATCTTACAACGGTCAATGGGAGCAACTACCCGACGGAAGTCAGAGGTTTGTTGGATCCGATAACAAGGGAATGTATGTGTCAAAGAATATGACTTACGAAGAATTGGTGGCGATCGTGCATACTATTGTGAAGTATGATGTAAACAAATTCAATGTTGATCTGGCATCAGTATCAATCGTTCCTGGCAGTACATGTCGTACATTTATAAGAAATAACGATGATGTTCAGTTTATGCTAGGGGAAGATCGGGTGATCCCTCAAGTATGTGTAAGTCTAACTCAGAGGACACCTGGAGATGTGATAGGGAATGATATTCCTCCTCCTGAAAATACCCAACAATTTGGATCCTTTAGCGGTAGCAACCAACTATATCCCCAAAGGAGTTTCGCCGAAAGTGGGGAAAACATGTGTGGTGTCCCACCGGTAGCGGTTGACCAAGTAGTTGAACCTCAATTTGGCGATGTGTTTGGTTGTCGAATTGAGCAGTACAATGAGATGAACAATTACCCGAACCATGAGGTGGATAATGAGGCAAATAATGAACAGGTAGATGATCTAGAAAATGTGGATGAAGAGCGTACACAAATTCAAACACAAAGAAGACATGTACAAGGAGTTAGTTGCACTGTACCAAATATGCCTGGGACTTCCGAGGTCCGACATAATATAACTGTATCTGATTCTGATAATACGATAACGTGGGTTATTCCCGGAGCAGATTCATACTCGTTTGGTATTGGTAGAAGCAGCACCTTGGCAACGCAAGAACCTACATGCATGATTTATAAAGGTCAATTTTTCCCGAGTAAAAAGGATTTGAAGAGGCTAGTTGGCCTTTTTTCAATGCGGGAGAACTTTGAATGGAAGGTGAAAAGGTCTAATAAGACAACGTTACATCTAGTTTGCATCATTGACAACTGTACGTGGAAATTAAGAGCGGTGAGGAGAGATGAAGGGACTTACTTCCAAGTCAGAAGTTTTGTCAACCAACACAGTTGTCCTTTGGAGGAGGTTCACCGTCGCCACCGACAAGCTAGTGCAGTCATAATCGGAGAAGTCATTGCACCTAGACTTCAACAACATGATGGTCGTCTCATGCGTCCGAAGGACATAATCGTCGATATGAAAACAATGTATAGCATCCAAGTCATGTACAGTAAGGCACATGATGCCTTGCAATATGCATTGTCCTTGACCTATGGAACGCATGAAGAAAGTTTTAAATTGTTACCCTCGTTTGCGTACGTTATGGAACAGCAAAATCCTGGCACAATCACCGACTTACAATGCGCAGACGATGATACATTTTTATACTTTTTCATGTCGTTAGGGTCCTCAATTAGAGGTTTTCGGAGGTGTATGCGTCCTGTGATTGCAGTTGATGGTACCCATTTGAAGGGAAGATTCGGGGGTACAATGTTTGTTGCAACTGCACAAGATGGAAACGAACAGGTGTATCCAATTGCTTTTGGGTACGGTGACTCAGAAAACAACCTTTCATGGGAGTGGTTTTTGGAATGCTTGAGGGGTGCCCTTGGTCATATAGATGATCTGGTTTTCATTTCCGATCGCCATGCAAGCATTGAAGCGGGGATTTCTAAAGTGTTCCCTTATGCAACCCATACTATATGTTGCTGGCATTTTGGTGAAAATATGAAGAAGCGATTCCACAGAAAGGATGTTGCCGACATAATGGATTCAGCAGCTAGGACGTACAGTGAATTCAATTATAACAGGCACATGGAGGAGTTACATAGGCTGCACAAGGGTGCATTCGAATATGCCATTGCTGCCGGTCCACACAAGTGGTCTCGCGTACACTGTCCCCAAAGAAGGTACAGGCTGATGACCACAAATGTTGCTGAGTGCATAAACTCATGCCTAAAATTCGCACGGCAACTGCCAATGATGACACTGGCGGAGTTCATTAGGAATATGCTACAAAAGTGGTTTCACGATCGTCATGCAGCTGCACGGTCCATGCGTCATCAACTGACCGACGCAGCACATCTTGTGATCCTAAAACGTGTCGAGAAGTGCAATTATATGACCGTAAATCCAGTTGACTGGAACATATTCTCCGTCAAATTGAAGGGAAACCAATGGACGGTTAACTTACACTTGAAGACTTGTAAATACAACAAATTCCAAATGGACCATTTCCCATGTTCTCATGCACTCGCAGCGGCAAGGTACATGAGATGTTACAGTTAACGATTTATATTATTTGGGTTCGTGAATCTCATTGTTTTCATTGTTGTAGGGAGCGAAACTTGGATTTCACATCTCTGTGTGCGGACTACTACAAGAGAGAGACACTTATTGATGCATACTCGGTTCCTATTATGCCTGTTGGCCATCCTTCTTCATGGGTAGTGCCATCCGACATCGCATCTCGGGTGGTTTTAAATCCAAAGTCGAAGAGACAATCAGGTCGCCCGATGGAGGGTCGACATGCCTCGTCTTCGGAGAGGACAACCACACAGTCTTGTAGAAGATGTGGACAATCAGGACATAATAGCAGGCGGTGCTTTAACCCACCGATGGTTAATGAAGGTCCCAGCATAAGTGTTCCCGATGAATACCATCGCAAGTGCAGCATCTGTCATTCAATTGGACACAACAAACAAACGTGCCCTGAGAAAGACTCTACCGTGGAATGAATGGAGCCATTGAGGAAGGCGATCAAACATAACAAGGCAGTACAAGAGGAACATGTCTCCAACTTGATGTCTTCCAACATCGTCCAGACGTTGGGAACCATGCTCGATACAGTTGTGTTATGAGACCGTTGGTTATTATGCTTTTTTATGTTGAACTATTATGATATATTTATTGGTTGTTCGTTTAATGCCATACTGTATCTTTTGTTATAGTGTCTACAATTCATTGTATTGTTTATGGATTTCAATATATCAAATGTGTGTTCAAGTGTTAATTGCAAACAACTAAATTTTTTATAAAAATAATTTCATTTCATTACTCAAATGTTATGTACATCAACTAAATCACTAACTGGAAGACCAATCCTTTGAGTTACAATAAACCTCCACAGCCATCTTCTCTCGGATGGTGCCCATTTCGTTTTCTGACCAGTCGAACGTATCCCTGTTCGCTGCCAGGTACTCTATCAATCTCAAAGTATGGGCACCACAGTTACCACTGCAAGTCACCACAAAAACAACCGTTAGAATTGAATGTTATTAAAACCGATTAGGATAGAATAAGATCTTTAAACAGTCATACCCTCTATCCTGTTGGGGTACACGGTCTCTAGACACAATGTTGAGTGGAAAGGGCTTATTCTGCAATGTATACGTCATATCGCCCCTCCGTCTGCGACCGTGAAAGTCCAACGCATGCATCATCGACGGTAAAAAATATCGTAAGCAAGCGAGCTGCGTTTTCTTATGGCGAAATGGTACCTCCTGTCTGAACGGGTCCATCAGGTAAATACTCCCTGTTGTGAGGTCGACGCTGGCTAGTGCCCAATGCGTACGTCCAAGGTTGCAAGGAATCAAAACCTGTATGTGTTTCAACAAAGTGTAATCAATGAGAAATTTATTTAAAATTTAAATTCAAACAATGTAAATAAAACACTGACCACGTCAACTTCGTTCCATGGTTTGGTTCCTGCCGGGACCAATCCACGTACCACCGCAAGGTCCTCAGCGGACCACTGATGCTTGAACATAGACCAACTGCGGCGGGGTTTGTCGGCCCCACTTCCCATCAATCTCTCCCAGTCATTCAATAACCATGACTGTACAAAGAAAATTTATAAAACGTTAGATAAAAGATGTACGAAACACATAAATAGATGTTCAAAAGCCGTACAAATTAAACACTTACATAGAACTGTGAATCCTGTATGTTGATCATCGGACCGTAGACAGTGGAGTAATATCTCCGACGCTTCCGCAGAATATGCAAGTACGCGTCCATATGCTGACAATTTCAACATTTTGTATTGTTAGCATTCTACTATTTCCGAAACATCTTATACACAATGTTCAGGTAAGGACCATACCATATCCTCCAACTCCATGCTGTTCGTTTGAAATCGTTGGAACCAAGGGACACCAACTGGCTCGAGTAGATCCACATCACGCCTGCATAATTTTTGAAAAAGTTATATAAGAAAGTCGTTTTACTTAGCAGTTTCAAAATACAAAATAATTTTTGTAATATTTGCGATTATACTTACAATTCCCCAGTCGAGTTCCTCTTATAGGCTTGGTACGCCGCAAGGTGGTCAGGATCTATCAATGCGTGGGGCGCCCATACATGTGCTGGTTGTGGCCTAATCCTTGGCCTCTTCGGCCGAGAGGGGTCAGTGTATGGGGTCCGCTGCTGCCAACCTGCCCTGCGAACCCGATCCTGACGTTGAAGGGGTGGGGTAATCCGGTCCAGCTCAATGTGATCCACTGGATGGCTGAGCTGTAAGGAGGAACTCTGTCCCCGTGTATTGCCTCCAGAGGTGCGATGTGTTGACGGACTATGTCCCCCTGTATCGCCTGTAGGGGTGCGCTGTACATTGGAACTATGTCACCGTCGATCGCCTGCAGGTGTAAGCTCTTTGGGTGCACTGAGACTGGGGATCTCTGTCTCTGTGGAATAAATGAAAGGGTGCTCTGCACCAGGATCGACCGGAGGGGTGTGCTGTAAGGAGGTGCTCTGTACCAGTTCTTGAGAATGAACAGGTTGGTCTGGTAAAACCTGCTGAGGTTCTTCCTCTATCTCCATAGGTGTTGTATCAGTACCACTAGTACCACGAGTAACCTCCTCTCGTGGTGTCACACCAGGCCCTTGCTGATCACCCTGATGACTACCTGTCCTCCCTCTGGGACTGAAGTCTCGGTGTCCGTCTGGGTCATCGAAGGGTGGGTCATCGAACCGTGTACCTCGAGTACGGGCGTGCGACGTCGAACCCTGAAGCCCTCGAATCAAATCTAGCAACTCCTGATGCTGTTGATCTCGTTTCTCATTACTCTTTCGCACCTCCTCCTGTAACTCGCGTAACGCATCCATTAGTTCAGTATACCGACGGTCCTGAAAGGATTTCGAAATTGTCAGTACTAAAACCATTCACTCGATTGAAATTAAATAATACGGTAAAAAGAATTATACGTACCTCTGCTTGCCCTCCAACGCCTCCTCGTGAATCATCTCCAGTTCGAGAGTCATCTCTAGTTCGAGGCTCTCTAGGCAACGTGAATCGAACCCGCCTAGTCCTCGCAAGACGAATATGACGACCGTCCGAGTCAGAACCCTCCGTATCACTGGGTTCGAAAGACGGACCCTCAGTGTCACTGGTTCCAGCAGTTGTATATCGTTCGGGGTCAGAGACGGGAACAGGTATATCACCGAGATCAGCATCATACAAACTGCCTCCCTGGGAAATGCCCTCGAAGTACCGTTCAGCCCTCTCAGTTGCCGTCGGCACCAATTTCACCCTCGCAAACATCTGAAATTGCAGTTAGACCATTGTAATTGTATACATACTAATAGTTATGAACATAAAATATATATATATATATATTTACACTTTCAAGGAAAATGCTATTCAACTTCTCCCCCCTCGGTCGCGTACTCAACTCCCATTTTAGAATTCGGGGGGAGAGCTCGATTTCCCTCCGCTTCCCACATCCGCTGTTGCCAAGCTCGAGGATAACCTCGAAAGCAAATATCTACAAAACATCTAAGAACGATAAGAATCCAATACAATACATAAGTCATATGAAAAAAATAACAAATTCAAAATTCTCACCAACAGGGCGTGCGTTAGCCCATATATGTTATATGTCTCCGTGGTGTGTACATCAACGCCCTTTCGTCACTGGCGTTGTTCAAACCGCCTACGTCGACCATCCAACACATGCTTGAAACCGTATATAGACCGCCTATACACGTGTGCACCCCACGGGAACGCATCAAAAGCGTCCAAGTCCTCGACTAGGCGAAACTGCCATACTGGAACTTTCTCTCTCTCGTCCAACCCCATCAGTATCCAGTTAAGCATATACAATAAGCAAGCTTAACCGCATCGTACTGCTCAGAAAAAACACCAATCCGTAGAACGGCTTTCAGCTCTGCATACTCGACCTCATCTCGACCCTCAAAGTACCGCTGGTGTATGCCATTCTCTACCATATCATAGGTCGACGTGTCAGGAAGTTCTCCGAACTTCAATCCGGTGATTAGACAAAACTCAACCTTTGAGAACCGGACCGAATGCCTTCCTAACAAAAATCTCATCTCATCTTCAGGCCCATCGTGATGCAACTCGCGAATAAGCAACCGATGTACAATGCCAGCTGAAAATTTCATCCCACGATCCATCCGAAGGAGGTGTCCAAAACACGACTCAGTATACCGACGTCGTTCTTCGATCGCAAGATGTTCAGGTACCTTGTTAAGTGCGTTGTCGATATCTGTAAGGTCATCAAAATGGTCATGTCGAGTTATTTTCCCCGAATACCTTTCTTCCTCTGGAGTTTTAAGCGAATCTTTTAGTTGATTCCTCATCTGCATATTGACATAAAAAAAATATATCTAGTTAAATAAAATAAATAATATAAAAATGAAAGGTTTCGGACACTAAATGAAAAGTCTCGGACACTATATGAAGGCTATATGAAAAGGCGGGCACTATATGAAAAGGCTCGGAAACTCGGAAACTATATGAAAAGGCTCGGACACTATATGAAAAGGCTCGGACAATATATGAAAAGGCTCAGAAACTATATGAAAAGGCTCGGACACTATATGAAAAGGCTCGGACAATAAAAGGCTATATATGAAAAGGCTCGAAAACTATATGAAAAGGCTTGGACACTATATGAAAAGGCTCGGAAACTATATGAAAAGGCTCGGAAACTATATGAAAAGGCTCGGAAAATATATGAAAAGGCTCGGACAATATATTAAAAGGCTCGGAAACTATATGAAAAGGCTCGGAGACTATATGAAAAGCTCGGAGATTCTAATTCTAGAAACCTATTCATATTCCTTAAAAGGCTCGGATTACTATTTAAAAGTCTCGGACAATGTTTTAAAAGGCTCGGATCCTATTTTAAAAGTCTCGGAGCCAGTGTGAAAGGCTCGGAGATTCAAATTGCAGAAGCTTATTTAAATTGCTTGTAAAAGGCTCGGATTATATATGACAAGGCTCGGAAAATGTTTTAAAAGGCTCGGAGATTCAAATAGTAGAAACCTATTCAAATTGCTCGGAAAAGGCTCGGATTACATGTGAAAAGCTCGGAAAAGGCTTGAAAACCCAGAACTTCATCGTGTTCAACAGAATTTTTTCATAAATTTAAACCCTAACCTAATCAAACAAACCTAATCAACAATAAATCAAATCAAACGAACATCCAACATCAAACGCAAATAAAAGTTTCAACAACAAAAACGCGTCAGAAAATCATATCACCTTCTCGTCGATTTCAAGACTGTATCGCCACCGCCGGCAGGTTTCCCGTGAGATTTAGTACCGGATTTCTTGCACCCAAGGTCTCTCTTTCCACTGTTCTCTCTCTCTCAACTTTTTTCTCTTCAGACGCAAACTGACAAGAATGAGGGTATTTTTGTCTGGTCACCTAAATAGGTGCCTTTTAAACTTACATTAGTAAACCGGTGACATTCTCACAAAAGCCCCTCCAAATAGTGACAAAAAATTTTTGAACCCATAATCTACAATGTCCTTTCTAACATTTTATTTTTTTATAAATAAAATATAATATTTTGTATTGTGAAAAAATAATAATAATAAAAAAATAAAAAAATAAAAAGAAAAAATCCCCGCCGATTCTGTCGGAACCGGAACCGTGCCAGGTCTAGATTTAACTCATTTTTGGCAGCCAACCTGTGTCTACAATTGCCTACCCCCTATATTTTTTTTAATGTAAAACCTGTCTTCTTTAATTTTATTTTTAAAATATATATATATATATATATATATATACATATATGAAAAACTCATTCTATTAAGTATGGTATAAACAATTTTTTTTTAAAAAAATTCATAAGCTTAAAATATAAATTATTGATTATCTTTCTTAAACTTAAAAAATATCAATTCAATAGTAGTGTTGGTTGACATGTCGTGATACAAGAGGACTCCTTTCCTATAAATTAACAAGGTGGGTTTTGATTGGCAAATTATGGTGATAAACTATTTGGACAGCATAACACTATGCGATGTATTTTGTAGACAATGTGTGTAGAATTAATTTATGCTCATTGCCATAGTATAAATATCCGTGCTTTGATTGGTTTTCTCAATTTCATAAATTATAATTAATTTTATTAACAAATAATAAAGAATAATACTACATTATTCCAATTCATAACAGAAATTATGCAACAGACTAAGTTATATCAATCATATTGATGATAAGATCAATATGACTAAGTATTGACACCGCGATTGATACACGTTAGTTTACCACATTATTTGGATAATTTTCTGGGTAGTGTAACATTAGTCCATAATAAATGATATATGATCAGGGACGGAGTCAAGATTATATTTTAGAGAGGGTGCCGTGAAAAAAAAAATTAATTATTAAAAACGTTGTATATATTTTAAAACATTATTATTTTTCATTAATTATTTGAGATAAATTATCTTAATTTATGTATTTATGAAAATCATTTAAGATAATCCTTGGATAGTAATGAAAACATAATAAAAATAAAAATAATGGTAAATATTTCAACTCATATCTCAACTTGTAACTTAGACAATTTAATCCATATAAATGTAACGAGTGAAATAAATCAACACTGAACTAGTTAGAATACAAGTTGAGATATAAAGTTGATAGTATGTCTAGCATTACTCTACAAATAATATAGACTAAAATTTATAGCCATTAATTCAAGATTCAATAATAGTGTTTAATAGTTAGAAAACAAATTGAAATTTAAATTGTACTCCTAATATTTTTCTAAAATCCAAAAAACTATTTTAATTTTTAAAAATTATAAAAGTTTGTTTGTGTTATAAACAAAATGAAATAATAAAAGAAAAGAGAGATGAGAGAGATGAGATTTAATGGATCAGAGGAAGAATGAGAGAGAGAGAGAGAGAGAGAGAGAGAGAACATAGCTTTTGTATTCATTTCGAAGAGTGCTTCAGCTAATTCATGATTTTACAATTAGATTCACACCCATATATATAGGCAATAAGTAAAAGGGGTATTTATGGTAATTCCCTATCTAATATTGCCGATCGCAATTGTCACTTGTAATTCAATCGGTGATGACATGGAGAGATGCCAAACAAGTGGGGAGATATTTATCAAGTGGAAGTGGAAGGGATGTCTAGGTGTGGTGGAATCCACACTAGATTCACAACAGTTTGATAAAATTTCTTAATAACTAAATATAAATATATGACTGTTTACTTGACAAGTTTCAAATATATAAACCAACACTTTTTTTTTTTTTTTTTAATTGTGAAAACTACATAAATAAACAACCTATCAAAAATATGACATAGTATTACTATATTAAAGTGAGATAAGTAAGATTTGGAGAGGGAGAGAAAATATTTTAATAATATAATAAAATTAGTTAAGAAAGAATTGAGTAAGAGTAATTTTGATAAGAAAAACTTACAACTAACATAACAAAACATATATGTTACGATTTGATTTATATTTGAGATATAAAGAAAATATATATATATAGAATGAAATATATTATCTACGTGATTAAGATAAAATTATTAATAGTGTAATTTATAAAAGAACTATAAAAAAAATCTAAATATGAAGTAAGGGTAAAAATATAAAACTATGAACGTTTAGGGGACAAATATATAAAACTACAAAACTTGAGGGGATACGAAATAAGAGTAAAAACATAAAACTATAAAAGGTTAAGGAAAAATTTATAAAATTTTACAACTTCAGGGGGTAATAGTCTCTCTCGTTCTAAGAGCATCTCCAACAGTCTCACTTAGAGGTCTCCCTTAGAGATCTCCCTTAGCTTAATTAAAGGAGACGTTCTATTTTTGCAGCTCCATCAGGTCCTTTACTCCCTTAATGGTCCCTTACAACAATATTCACACTTATTTAAAAGGGTCTCTAAGGAAGACTATTGAAGATGCTCTAAAAGATAGTTTTGTCAAACTTAAAAGTTAAACTTTTCCACAATCTATTAGGGGTCGTTTGGTATGGGGTAATCAAAATAATATGATTCTTGGGAATGTGAAACCCGAGAATGTGATTCCTTAGAAAGTTGTATACATGTGTTTGGTTGTGTTGGGGAAAATTATATTGGATTCCTAGGAATGTTAGATAATTGTGTTTGGTTCGTATGAGAATGTTTTTGTCTTTATAATATAAAAACATGTTAAAATTAATTTTAAAATAAAAAAATTATAAATAAATAAATAACATCACACTCATTGTCATCTTCATTTCAAAACAAAACCAAATCAAGAAAAGAAAAAAGAAAAAACTGGATCGCCGTCGTCATCTTCATCTTCATCTTCTCGTCGCCGTCTTCGTCTTCATCTTCATCTTCTTCTCGTCGCCATCTTCATCTTCTCGTCGCCGTCGTCATCTTCATCTTCTCGTTACCGTCGTCATCGTCCTTACCTCCACGTCGTTGTCATCGTCGTCGTTGTCATCACCTCTAGCTAGGTTCTTGATCTTCGTCGTCCTTGCCTCCATTTCTTCCAAACGGCCGGAGAAGATTTTTTGGAGAAATTGATTGATTGGGGGTTTTTATGTTCATTTTCAAAAATTGGAGGTTTGGAAGATTTTTGGTGTTAATTTTGATCTAGGGTATTATAATCAATGAAATGAAATTGCAGGTTTTTGATGTCAAAGCATCAATGAAGAACAAAAAAGAAGAATAATTTTTTTTAAAATTTTTTTTTTTAAATGAGGTGGGTCCCACGATAGGAATCAGATGGAGGGGCATCTGAAACCCACCTGTTGGGGCAAGGGGGTAATGTGATTCCGATGGGATTCACTTTTTCGGGAATTTCAAAACCTAAACCTAGAAACAAATATGGGAATCATATCAGATTCTCATTTTCATGCCAAGATGCCCCCATACCAAACCGCTTCTTAATTATTTTGAGCTTTTACGGGGTATGGGCTTTTCAATCATGGTCCACTCATTGTTGTATCATGTATGGTGAGTGATACACCGACCACAGAAGATAAAATCAAGCATGATTTTTCTGTCACACGTCTTAATTTCGGTCAATGTATATAATTAATTAATTGATTGATAATTGCGATAAATGGTTTCATGTAAACACGTATAGGGTCATTCCTTTTCAAGTAACAAACGGTTGGACATTAACCAAGTTTCTGTAACAAATGACAAGTAACATGATCGTTCAAGACATGTGACGTGAGTGTATTGTACAAGGAAAGGAATGAAATGACGGAAATGACCCTGAGCTGAGGAGGCATCTTCCAAGCAAAAGTAGTGTATTTTTTTCCTAACGGTCAACGTTGTCCAGTAGCTCAAGTTTCGTTTTGTTTTCGTAATTTGCCATTATAATACGTTTTAGACGGCAATCATGAATAAAGCAAAGCCAAGAAACCTGAATAACATGAAGTGGAATGAAAGTAATGTCGAGCACACAACAGAATAACAAGCAAACTAGCCATATAGGATATACATAGTAATAACCTCAAGAGTAATTTGATATTTTACAGCTTTATCATATACTAGTAGTGCAATTTTAAGTATTCACTTTCTCTATCAAACCAATACTGCTTCTCTGCTTTTAGTAGCATAGATATAGATAAACCTCAATACCGATTTCTAGGTATACCATTCCGGAAAAGACCAAAGACTTTCTACAACCCGATGGAGGCCAAAGAACGTGATACAAGCCTTCTTTTTCTTAACCGCTCAGCTATAATGAAGGCAAGCTCTAGAGACTGAGAAGCATTGAGCCTTGGGTCACAATGGGTGTGGTAACGTGAGCTTAGATCATCATAGGTTATAGTTCGAGAGCCACCTAGACACTCTGTCACATTCTGCCCAGTCATCTCTAAATGAACTCCTCCAGGGTAGCTTCCTTCTTGATCATGCACATCAAAGAATGCCCTCACCTCGGCCTACCAACAGTGAGAAAGATATTATCATTATTAAGAGATCATTTTGTCCTAGCTGATTAAGCTTAAGAGATCACGTTGGTCAAGAGTAGCACTTTTATGATTCACGTTAATGATCTAAAATTAAACTCAGATCATTTCTATGAGTATGTACACTTATTATGATGTATCTCGAGAGAATAAGACAACTTCTGCAGCATTCTCAACAATCAAAGGTGGAAACACCAAGTTTATAAAGTGTAAGAAATAAAGCAAGTGTAATAAAACCTAAATATAATAGCAACCATACCCTTATTGCATCGAAGGAACGGGTTTTGTGTCCAGATGGAGCTTTAATGGTGTTTCCATGCATAGGATCACTAACCCAAGTAACAATTTGACCTGCTCCACGGACTGCCCTGATTAGATGAGGAAGCTTAACTCTCATGTGTTCAGCTCCCATCCGTACAATTACTGTTATTCTCCCTGGCTTGTTCTTGGGGTTTAGGATCTCTATGAGCTTAACTAGTTCATTTGGATCCATCTTGTTGCTCACCTGCATCACCAAACAATCTTTCAGGACTCATAAAGACCTCTAAACTTTTCTCGAAAATCTATAGTCAGCCACAAACATATTTAGTTGCTTGACAAAAGAACATGTATAGAAACACAATACAACAGCACTTACGAGTACAAGCTACCAAGTAAAATACTAAATTGCAAGTAAAATACCAAAAACTTATTCAGCTCAGTTCGCATGACCGGGTCAATGAAACTGGGAAGAGGGAATATATATAATGCAGAAACAGTACCTTGATACCAAGGGGATTTGCAACTCCTCTCAAAAACTCAACATGAGCACCATCAAGTTGGCGAGTGCGTTCCCCAACCCAAAGCATATGAGCAGAGCAGTCATAGTAAAGCCCAGAAGTTGAATCCTCCCTAGTGAGAGCTTGTTCAAAAGGCAGAAGCAAGCACTCATGAGATGTCCAAAACTCTGTTGTTGTCATGACTGGGTGGTTGGATGTGAGTCCAGCAGCAGCCATGAATCCAAGGGCCTCGTCAACCCGGTGAGCCAGTTCACGGTATCTATTCAACCACAGCAACAGAAAAATATATTCAAATCTATGAGATTCTAAGAACTAAACAAAACTAACAAAGTTCGATCTCAAGTCACTGAAGAAAGGAACTGAACTGAACTGAAATAAGTAATATGCCAAAATCAATAAACTAAGATAACAACCCCAGCTAAGAAAACATTGATACATAAACCTAGGATCTAAGCCTACATTTAAATAAGCGAATAGGTCATATAACGAGCTCCATCAAGTTGCTAAATATCAAAAAATTTATCAACCGGTGATGATAAATCTCTTCCTTTCAAGGTTTTCTAAAAGGATACACAGATTTGCTTAAATGGGTAGGACATACCTATCCCCTTGCTCGCTGTGGTCCGTGAAATCAAGATTCCATTGGTTGACTCTCTGCATGGCTGCATAACCTCCTGTGGCAAATGCCCTTAACAGGTTCAAAGTTGCCACAGCTTGACAATAGGCCCTAACCATCCTCTGGGGGTCTGGAATTCTTGATTTTTCATCAAATGCATCACCATTCACATTGTCACCTCTGTAACTCGGCAACTTGATTCCATTCTTTTCTTCAAATGTATCTGACCTTGGCTTCGCAAATTGACCCGCCATTCTCCCTACCTAAATTATCACAAGACACCCCATATTTTGATACATTAAAATCCACATCCCAAATTCAAATTCTCAGTAATTTTGCTTTGCATCATAATTCATGGAAATCTAATCCGAGAAAAAAGTAAATCATCCAAACTCAAGATAATCACGACCCAAAATTCAATTTTTATATTCTCAATTCAACACAATAAAATCCTAGATCTGTTAATCAAAACCCCAACACACAAACATATAAAAGAAAAGAGAAAAAAACCTAAACCTTGATAACAGGCATTTGGCCACCGAACATGAGGACAACACTCATCTGAAGAAGAACACGAAAGGTATCACGAATGTTGTTAGCATTGAATTCCTTGAAACTCTCAGCACAATCACCACCCTGAAGCAAGAAAGCATTTCCAAGAGCAGCTTGTCCGAGTCTCTCTTCAAGTTTCCTGGCCTCGCCGGCGAATACTATTGGTGGGAAAGTGGAGAGTGTTTGGAGGACAGAGTGAAGCTCCTCCTTGTCCGGATATTCCGGCAGCTGGAGAGCGTTCATGTTCTTCCAGCTTTCCAAGCTCCATTCTGATGGGATAGTTGACTTGGTAGACTTTTGGGGGTCAGCGGAATGGACGGCTGAGATGGGTTTGAGGGCGGCGGTTCTTACGTAGGAGAGGAGGATAGAGTGGTGGTGGTGGTGTTGGTGGCGGTGGTGGTGGTTATGGCGGTGGTAAATGAGGGGTTTGGAAGAGAGAAGAGAGGTGGTGATGAGTGCCATTTTTTTTGTTTTGTTTGCTAAGTGAGTCTAACCGACTTTCTAATATCCCGGCGAAGGACCTATAAAATTCAGGAAAGTATCATTTGTACCCCTGACTTTTGCCATACATTGTGAAGTACAGGACAGGATTTCGCCATATTGGCCGTATTTCTCCCCAAAAACAAAGAAACTTTAAAAATACCCTTTATGTTGCCTTTTCTATCTAAAAAAAAGTTTGACCATCAATCCTGATGGTCAAATGACCGTTCATTTTATCCTTCAAAATAATCAGAAAATGATCATTTAACCCTCTAAATATTTATTAAATGAAAAATATATTAAAAAAAGAATTTTAAAGCAAAAAAATATGGATCTCCACTGTCCATCTCAAAGAGGAACAATGGAGATATCTCTTATTTATTTTTTATTTAAATTTAAAAACAGAAATTAAAAATAAAAAATAATTTAAAAACAAAAAGAATTAAAAAGAATTAAAACAAAATAAGATCTCAATCTCCACCGGATCTTATTTTTATCAAAAAAAAATATTTTAAAAAAAATTAAATCGATACCAGATTTTATTTTTTTAAACTCAGTTCATCAAAATCGATACTATAAAAAAAAAATCCCCCATTTCATCAAAATTCATCACAAACACAAAAAATCCATCTCAATTCAACATCACCAATACCAATTCTCAAACAACAACACTAATGTCACACCATCTCTTTCTATCATCATCATCTTCTCCACTAGATCACCGCCATCTCTAACACCCAAACTCTAACCTAATCCATCACAACTCAAACACCAAACCCTAGCCACCACCACACCTCAAAGACCAAACTATGAACCACCCCCAAATCAAGACCTAACCGTGAACCACTTATCACCGCCGCCAAAATTCAGCCACCACAGTGAACCACACAACAACCCCACCCAAAATCCATATTCGAAACACCTAAACCCAAACCATCGGAACAGCAACCAAACCCAAATCCATATGTTCAAACCACCAACCAAACATATCTAGAACATCAATCCTAAAAAATCAAATCGAAACCTAATCGACCCAAATTGAAACCGAAACCAAATAGAGAGAGAGAGAGAGAGAGAGAGATTGGAGTAAGATATGATCCAATTTTTTTTTCTTTTTTCCTTTTTGTTTGCACCACTCATTTGATTTAACAATCCAAACCTATGTTTGGGAAGATTTTTTTTATTAATTTGGTAGAGGTCGCACCAGGTCTTCTGAGTGTGGTGAAGATTTTTTTTATTAATCTAATAAATCTGGATCTCTTGAGATTGAAAATTTTTTTAAAAAATTATTATTTTTTAATTATTTGCTTTTACAATATTGCCCTTTGATTTTAACTGTCAATATGATTTTGGATGGAAAATGTGACAAAAGGGGTATATTATATATTCTTTCCATTTCAGGGGGAAGACCATCCAATATGGTAAAAACATGTTCTCGTCTTAACAATATGACAAAATTCAGAGGGGGAAATGATATTTTCCTTAAAATCTACATCACTCGTTCTCCTATTAAAAGCCTTTTTATAAACACAGATGTTAATTAATTAAAAAATTTAGTCCAAAACCGATTCAAATAATGGGGCGAGTGATTTATCCTTGACATATCATTCACAACGTCATCCTATAATTTGTATGGTGATGACAACTCATTTGTCACACCATTTGTGTTAAATTTTAGATTTATTTTTATTTTTATTTTTTGGGTTGTATAGTACTACTCTTTGTAAAAGAGAATCTACGATATATATCTTTAGTTTTTTTTTTTTTTATTTACTTATAAAATTATTGGAATTGAGATTGTCTGCCGAGTTGATTTATGTGTTGAACGTAATAGATCTTGTGACATCTGTAATTAATTGTTGAGATTTATTTCTTTTAATTTTTTTTTTTTTTCACTTTCCTTATTTTAAATGGAAGTAATTACTGGTAATCTACCTAGGGTTTGCCAATTTACACTCAAAAAAACTTTATAATAAATTGACACTCACCTCTCCTACATTAAAGTTTGACCAACTTTGACACTTCAAGGGGTATGTTCCTCTTTTAACCTTATAAATTTTAAAAAAAAAAAAATCAATAAAAAAATAAATGGAGACGATGGAGATCAAAAGAAATTAAAAGCAAAAACAAACAAAATCTGGAAAAAAAGAAAAAGAAAAACGAGTAATGTTACTTTGCTTAAATCCGGTGTTCAAGTAATATGGTATCACTATAATCCATTCATTTAAATCATGCAAATCTAATACAATTTAAATAGATGGATTATAGTGATGCCACATCATTTGGGCATCAAATTTGAGTAAAGTAACATTATTGAATATATATATATATATATATACACTAATGATAGACAACCCAAAAAAATTAGTTCAAAAACCAACCCAATTGATGTAGCAAGTGATATTTGAGGTGGGTGGCGATTTGGATCTCCAACGTCGCTATCTCCGCCCGTTGGCGATAGAGATCTGTGAATCGCGATGGAGATCTTATTGCCAGGATCTCCATCACAGATATCGTTCTATAGAGAAGACGATGGAGGCGAAGGTGGCAGAGAAAACGGTATTCAATGTGAAGCTGGAGAAGTTCGACATGGCTATGAAAATCAAGATAATACCGAGGAGGCCAGTTGTTGTCAAGAAAGAACCCACTAACGAGGAGGGCGATTCCACTGTTCAAAATTGAAAGAGTTATGCGCTACTTCTATATTGGATCGATTTTTTTTATTTATTTATTTTTTTTTTTTGTGGTGATTTGTGGTTTAACGTTTAGGTTTCAATGTAGATTAATGATTGTTGATTGATTGAATGATTGATGGTAAAAGCAAAAGTTGCTTCTTCTTTTTTCTTTTCTGGAATGCGTTTGTGGTGTTTAGATTGGAGATCCAGATTGTTGTGTCCAAAGATCTACATAAGTTTTTGTTTTTAGATCCTTTGTGAAATGTTTTTGTAAGGATTTTTTATTTTTTATTTTTTTATTTTTTTATTTTTTTATTTTTTTATTTTTTGGGATATGTTTGTGATTGAAGGATGATGACGATGGTGGAGAGATGAGTTGATGATGGCGGTGGAGAGATGGGGTTGTTGAGAATAAGGTTGATCATCTCAACCTATCAAAATTTTTATTTTTTATTTTTTTTATTTTGTGATAATTGGAGATCCAATTTTTTATTTTATTTTTTCAGGATTTTTAATTTTATAGCTTTTAATTTTTTTTTTTGTTAAATTACTATTTTTTAATTATAGGTGTTAGGGGTAGTTTAGTCTTTTCAGCTTTTTAAAAAAAGTCAACGGTTAAATATAACGATCAACACTAACATCATGAGAGGTTAGTGTCAATATTTGATAAAATTGTTTTTTAGTGTAAATTGTTAAACCTTATGTAGGTTACCGGTAATTACTTCTTTTTAAAGTCGTGTATTATCTATAACCAATTGTGATCAATAAAAAATCAACATAATATTACTTCAAAATAAAAAATAAAAAATTGAGATGATTGCCCTAAGCTCTTCACATTCACATGATCACATTAATAAGATCGTGAGTTTGATATATACATATGGAGAACTTTAAAAATAACCATAAAATTATTGTTTTTATCCAAATTAGTATTTTTATTGTTTCTATCAAGATATCACTTTTTGGACAAAATTGACCTTCTTTATAAAAAAAATTCTCTATTTTCTTTTTCTTTTTCTTCTTCTTCTTGCAGGAAAAAAAGTTGATTTTTTTCTCTATTTTCTTCTTCTTCTTCTTCTTCTTCTTCTTCTTCTTCTTCTTCTTCTTCCCATATGTGTTTAATTGTGTTAGATCTAGTGTGTTTAATTGGTTTCTTCTTCTTCTTCTTCTTCTTCTTCTTCTTCTTCTTCTTCTTCTTCTTCTTCTTCTTCCCATATGTGTTTAATTGTGTTAGATCTAGTGTGTTTAATTGGTTTCTTCTTTTTCCCGAAAAAAGTAACTTTTTTTTTTTCTATTTTCTTTTTCTTTTTCTTCTTCTTCCCAGACCTCTAGCATTATTCTTCTTCTTCCCGGATGTGTTTAATTGTGTTAGACTTAGTGTGTTTAATTGGTTTGCCCTGGTGTATTTAATTAGTCTACATTGATGTGTTTAATTAGTCTGCATTGATGTGTTTAATTGGATTGTCGTGGTGTTTTTAATTGGTGTTGCCCTAGGGTGTTTAATTGATTTTCTATGGTGTGTTTATCTAAGTTGCCCTGGTGTGTTTAATTGATTTGCGACTGATGTGTTTAATTAGATTGCAATGGTGTGTTTAATTGGTGGTTTGGTGTGTTTAATTGGTGGCCTGATATATTTAAAGAAATCTGGAAAATTTTCAGGTTTGAATATATTTGGTAATTTTCCAGATTTCCTTATACATAATTTTTTTTTTTTAAATCTTTGAAACAATGGATCTATAGTAAATTAAACAAAATCTAGAATTTTTTTTTAAAAAAAAAAATTAACAAACATAATCTGAAATTTTTTTAAAATCTAGAATTTTTTCAAAATAAAAAAAAACCTGAAAATTTTAAAAAAAAATCTGGAAATTTTTTTAAACAAAACAAAATTTGAAATTTTTTTAAACAAACAATACCCAAACTTAAGATCAACCACAACTATTCTTAAAATCAACAACTAACACTCAAATTTAAACCTTTTTAAAATCTGGAAATTTTTCCAAATTAAAAAAAAAAAAAAAAACTGAAATTTTTTAAAATCTAGAAAAAATTTTAAATAAAATAAAATCTGAAATTTTTTTAACAAACAATATCTAAACTTAAGCACAACTACAACCACAACCACCCTTAAAATTAACAACTAACACTCAAATCCAAACCCTTTTTGAGAGAGGAGATCTGGGTTGTAAAAAAAATTTGTGGTGGAGAGAGTAGAGAGGCGTGTGAGAGAGAGAGAGAGAGAGAGAAGGGAGAGAGAGAATGAAGAAAAAAAAGGATTCTAATTTTTGACCAAACGAGAGAGAAGAGTAATGAAATAATGAAAAATGAATAAATTATGGTATTTAGGTCTTTTCTTAACCGATTATTGGCTAAAGACAATAAAAATACTAATCTTTGATAAAAACAATAATCCTCCTAATTTTTTTGACTAAAAAGGGGTGTTTCATTTATATATATATATATATATATATATTTAGATCGAGTCTCTCATAAAGGATCCCTTATTTTAATTTTGGTAAAAACCACTATAAAATCACATCGATTTGAATAAATTTTGATTTGAATTTTTGTGTGGATGATAAGTTCATTCAAATCTATCCATAATTAAGATTTGAAAATTTTTCAAGTACTTAAACTATTTTTACCGATTTTTTGAAAGTCCTGATTCCTAAATTTGTTATTAAAAAACAAATAATAATAATTCTACGTTGCTTAAATATTTATTCGAATGATGTGTAAAGCTGATTTGTAAAATCATATAAATGATAGGATGATATAAAACGTTCATTAGCTTTTCACATTATTTGGATAAAATTTGGGAAAACACCATTGCTCACTTGCTCTAAATATAGTAATAGTATGCTAAGAATATTGTTTTACTGTTCATTTATCATGAGGAAAATGTCTGGGATGACAATATTGCCACCTAAAATATCATTTACGGAATTTTATTAAAAAAAAACTTTATTACGATAATAACCTTAAGCAAAATTACCGATGATAAAGATAAATTAATTTAATAAAAAAAAAAAAATCAAAATACTAACTATATTTAGGGGTGAGCAAAAAATCGGTAAACCGAACCGAATCGAATCAATTCAATCATTTATTTTTCTGGTTTTATATTACTGCCAAGTTAGGTTCAATTGGGTTTTTTATTAAAAAAAACAGACTATTTTGAATCGGTTTTTGGTTCGCTATCTCGAACTAGAAAACCGACTCAAGATCCAATGTATAATTACAAAACACCCTAGTTTATTTTCAATCACCAACAACTTTACACGCCCAAAACACCCAAACCCTAGATTTTCTCTCAAAACTCTCATCGTCGGTCGTATACCATTGTTCTTCCTCCGATGCTCGTCCTCAGCTCACATCGACTTCCTCTCCTACTCGTGTCTTGTCTTTTTTCTCCCTAGTAACTGGACATTCTTCTTCCGAAGTTCGTCCTCCATTAGTCCATCGGCCATCGACTTCCTTTCCTTCTCGCATGCGCCACCGCTGTTTTGCTTTCCCTTGTCAAGTATGGCCATTTTGGTAGCCACATTAATATTTATTGTTAAATCCTAAATTTGTAATATTGATTCACAAAATTTATAGAGTTTCAACGATAAGTCTGCACACTAAATTTGTGAACCAATTTTATTTTTGTCTTTGTTCTGTTTAATTTTTGGACAAGAAACTCCAGAACTGACGATTGACGTACATTTAATCGAGTAGTCACTAGTCACTACTTTACAATGTGATTTTATATTTTTATCAAATATTCAAATTAAAATAAAATACTTACTATTCCTAGTTTTGAATTTTTTAGATCCACGTAAAGAAAAGAAATTGTTTCGCTACATTAAAATAAGGGATACATTCAAAAAATAAACCTCTAGTTTAGATTATTGGTTAAAAACCACCCTCTAGTTTCATTATTGGTTAAAATCCATCCTCTATGGTTTAATTTTTTATATTTTGATATATTTTTTTTTTGTATTCCAGTAAAGATATATATTTTTTACTTGTTTTTGTATTCCGGTGGAGATATATCTCCATCAGAATACAAAACAAATAACAAAATACTAAAATTTAAACTATGAAGGGTGGATTTTAACTAATAATGAAACTAGAGGGTGTTTTTTGACCAATAATCCAAGCTAGAGGGGGGTTTTGATAATATTCCTTAAAATAATGAACAAGAAGAGATTAAATGATAGACACTTAAGAAAGATAAGACCAACTTGCAAGACTCTATCAACTTTAGCTATCCACTATATCTGCTCCTCGTCATCCACCTGTCCTCAGTTCGGATTGCAGGCTATAACTCGCCTGTATAAAGCCACAGTAGGAGTAGGCGGGAGATTAATCGAAGTAATGTGATTGATTCGCAGGAGATCATTTTGGGAAAAAACAAACTAAAAAACAACAAAATATCTACCAGATCCTGCCACTCAAAATAATATTTAACAGCGAACTTGCAAGACAAATTCTGATCATTCAAGAGGATTCTACTTAAAAGTTTCCTCTTTGATCCACTTAAAATTTTACACAGGAGTGGTGACCGGCGGGGCGGGGCGGGCGGGCCCTCAAAGAGAAAATTTAACCATGAAGATAACAAACAATATCATAAAATGCAAACATTATAATTTGCTAAATTCTACTTTTCATCAGATCAGCAAAATAGTACAAAAGTCCTTTATCAACTGGAAGAGATCGTCTTTCTTTGAGCGTCCATGTCATGTACCAGAACTGTCTCAAGCAAAAACTAAACCTTCAGAAATAGGGATTGTAACGCATTGGCATTCTGAACCTTGGAACCTTTCTGCACCATGAAAAGAGACGAGGTCCGATGAAGTTCAAAAATCAAAGACAAATGTATTTAAAAATTGGGATTGGACCATTATTTGACACAACTAAAGAAAGCAAAAAATGCGTGATGGCAGTTTTAATGGAAGCATACCCATAACCATAGGGAGAGTACATATAAGGCGCTACAAATACGCCCCTCGGTTGGTTTGCCATAAAAGGTTGCGGCCGGCGAGGACGATACTGCTTCATCCCAGGTATGTTGGTCCGCTTAGCAGTTACCTACAAATATATCAAAACCAGTTAAAGTAAAAAGCATGTATAAAAAACAAAAGAAGCAAATATGCAACCAAGTCTGTCATAATAGATCCACTGAAGTACAAAATCTGCTTTACCTTCAATTGTCGCCCGTGAAGTTCAGTTTCATTAAGAACAAGGGCTTGTTGAACAGCTTCTACTTCAACAAATTCCACATAGGCATAACCTTTTGGTTGGCCGTACTTATCAGTCCGGATGGTGACTCTATTCACTGTCCCACATGATTGAAAATGCTGATGGA